>CM054123.1:106464322-107064322 GCA_028751855.1 Ambrosia trifida | reverse complement strand
TATGAAGACATGCTTTAGCCTATAAGTGAACACTCATCCCGAGAATTCCCAGGTAGGCATCCGGGTCCCTCGTCTGATTGGGATATATGCGCAATGCCAGCCTAGACAGAAGACTCAGAATACAGGCGTTCACCCTTCCAGATTGCACGTGTTCGTTATTAAAATCTAGAACTTCGACGAGATCTCAAGGGGGTTCAGGTTAAACCTGAGGATTTTGTCCTATAAATCTAATGGTGGATCAGGATTGCAGCAGACAATTAAGAGTAGTCACATGTAGGTTTAAGGCATAGGATAAGGATAGGATTAGGGAAGCAATTAGGGTTACAAGTAGGAGAAGCAAGTACTGTTTTAGTCCCTAAGGTTATAGTCTAGATTATTTCTAATAACCTAATTCCCTATAACCAAGGCTCTGATACCAATCTGTAACACCCCAACCGATGGCGGAAACATCGAGGTGTCACGTATTGATGAGTATACAGTAGCACATGGTAATCAAATTTTAATTGAAATAAATATTAAATTGTAAATATCCAAAAATTGAAATACATAAGAGTTTGAATGTGGAAATCTAATACATCACACAAGAATCAAGCATGCATAGACTCCTTATTTCTTCATAAGTACTCTAATCTTCAAGCATCGTTATCACCTGTTGAGTTGTAAAAATGGGGGGGTCAACTAGAAGTTGGTGAGAATACATAATCCATGTTAAGCATATAATTTAAGTATAAAAGTCTAGCAATTCGTACGTCTATCGTAATTTAAGTCTACATGCATAGTATAATATGTTGACATAATCAAACCTCCGACTAGTTTAGGTCCATCCCGTCATCTACGGTTCACCTTAGTAATATGTTGAACGATAACAATCACCCACGTGACCTATGTAGGAGGTACACGTATCCGGGTGGGGTTGTCAATCCAATAGATCTATTATTGAGTATCGCCGGCTTGGCCATAGCTAATGATTATGTAAATGTTGAAACTCGTTGAAACTGTTGACTAATACATGAGGCAATAAAGTTTACTACTAGACATATAGGTTGAATTGCTTAAAATTGTTGCAAGTATAAAGAATCGCATAAACAGGATTACGTAAACTCACCTTGGTATAGTTTTTGGTAATGAGATATAGTATAAGAGTAGCCCAAATAATTTGCCAAGTGTTACCCTACGTATAAGGCAACAAATAAGTCTAAGTCTAACTAGTTTATAAGTATATCCTAGGGTTTTGATTTCGGGATAATCAATTGTTGAGATTTAAATTAAAATGCTTAATTAAATAAAGAAAATTGGATAATTAATGAAAAATAGTCTTTTTATAAAGTTTGAATTTTGAGTGAGCACATTAAAGTGTTTGAAGCAATAAAATAATTTTTATAAAATTATTTCATTTTAAATAGATTTTTAAATCTATTTATTTATAAATAGCCAATTATTAACTTTAATATTCAAAAATACTAAAATTAAAGAAATCTTATTTTAAAAATCATAATTCTGTTCTAAATGATTAAAAATAATTTGTATAAAATTTTGGTGCATAAATGATGAAAATTGGATTTATTATGAATTAATTATGATTAAATCTAATAAAAATTGGTTAAAAATATAAAATAAGTGATTTTACTGAATTAAAAATTATTTCAGTAAAGTTTGACTTTATAAAAAGTCAGGATAAATTTTGGAGAATTTAAATAAATTGTTTTGATATATAAATGGATTTTTATAATTATAATTGTATAAAAATGATTTAATTATTATAAATATTAAATAAAAGAATTTCTGAAAAATAAAAATTGTAAATAACACTTTTATATCAGATTAAGTAATTATAATTTTTTTAGAGTTTATAAAATAGTTTTGGTATTTTAAAAAGAATTTAAAAGATTTAAAGGATTAATATATATATATAATTAATTATATTGTTAAAAAGAAAAGAAAGGAAAAGAATGCAAAAACCCGGTCAGTGCCGGGACTCGAACCCGGGTGACCTCAGAGTCAAACAAGGGTCACAACCACTTGGCCTAGGCCGGTGGTTGTGTTATCCTCTGATTTAAAATAAATAAATATCATATGCTAATCCAGTTTTATCCCCAAATCAAATCGTGATGAACCCTAGATTAACAATTGAACGATTCAGACAACAATAGCCCGATTAATGTTAGGGCTATTGTTGCTGAGATGCCGAAGAACTAAACCCACGAAAGAAAACAGACTCACAGTGTGATATAGATGATGATGGTCGGGTCAAAGCAAAAGTCAAACCACGAGCGATTAAACCAATTACAGAGTGAAATTGAGAGATATAGAGATTGAGAGAGAGTTGTGAGCGATTAGACAAGGTCCAGAATGCCTCAATTTATACTAAAGGATTAGGGTTAGGGTTAATTAGAGGGTTGACTTTCCATAGAATGTATACGCGGCCAATAGATGATTAGGGCAACGATTGCCGTGTTATTGTTGTGCAATTGTGTTGTATTGGGCCGGATTATACACGAATTTACCAAAGATAGCATCATTACACGTTAATTCGAAGGATTGCACACCAAGGAATCCCACAGTTGACTTTTCTTGTCAACTGTGAGGATTTGAAGCGTGTATAAGTATAAGGTGCAACCGGGTTTATCACCAAACAGGAGTCCAGCCCGGTTGGTTGTGTATGTGGTTAAGTGTGGCTCTGGCGCGGGTTCGAACCCCGGCCAGAGCAGGATTTTTATATTTTTTTGATTTAACACAAACCAACACACATTTAGTATATTATAATATATATATATATCATATAAACGCGACAAAATAAATAAATGCGAGTATTAAATGGAAACTTGACGTTTTTATTAATGTCAAAGCGTAACGCACAAGTATTAAATGCGTAATGTTACAGTTAAGTTATGCATGTTGCCTAATTTACGTATTTCTTGTTCCCCAAGTTATTTACCATATTTAAGCTTTATAAATAGATGGGTAGGGCATTGTATTTTTCTCATAACCTCATAAATAAAAGTTAAAGCTTAGTTCGTGGACGTAAGTCAGCTTAGACCGTACCACGTTAATTTTCAATGTTCTTTTTTTCTGTTTGTTCTCGTGTTTCCGTGTGTGTTTTGTGTTTAGCATGTAAACACCACAACCGTAGAAAGTCCGTAACCGCTGACTTTGACATGCCTCCGTTTATAGTCTTGTTCAGCCATGAACAGTAGCAGTAGCAGTTCAAATTTTGATTTCTACTCGTTTTCTAACAGCCTTGATACCTAAGAAGACTACACCTGATAGGCATAGGAACATGATACACATTGCAATGTCAAAAATGTGGATATACATAATTACAAAATATCATTTTTTTAACCACAATTGTTGCTTCTACTTTATTTTACGCCAATTATTCTAAACTACTCTCATTTGCATGGTACAAATATCATTTTGATGCATTATTTATAACTTTTGTTATAGTGCATACACATAACAAGTTTAAAACCGTCCACTTCCACTAGAAAAAAAAGCTGAGACGTTACATGACCGGTCATACAATAAGGGGGCTGCTAAGACTATAAGGAGTGAGGGGGGGAAGAGGGGGATGGAGCGCCATGTGGCACTTGTGGGACCCTTGAGGGAGGGGTGGAAGTGACATGTGGAATTTATTTTTCTTTTTTTTTTTAAATTTAAAACATAATAATAATAATAATAATAATAATAATAATAATAATTAATAAAAACCTAGAAAAATACAAAAATTAAAAACCTAGAAAAATAAAAAAAACATAAAAAAAACCGAAAAAAATTAGAAAATAACAAATCAGTTAATATTATATTTTTCCATAATATCACGCTTCATTTGAAGCGTCATCTCTAACTCCGGCCCTTGAAGATGCTCGGTGTTCATGGCGAAAAATTTCATATCCTCGCGTTTTTCGCGCTGCTCTTTGATAGACAATTTTCGCTCTTTCATAGTCAACTTTTTTTCAAACGCTTCGCGAATATTTTTTTTCTCCTCGAGCATTTTTTCTTGAATCGTATTGAACTGAATCATGGAAGCATTTAAATCTTGCAAGTCAGCGCTGTAGGCGCCGGTTGATCCAGAACCCGAACCGGAGGCAGTAGATTTTTGCGCCCTCTTTTTTGACTTATCTCGACCGGGTGGGCGACTCAATTCCTCTTCAAACTCGTCTTCATCCAAATCAACGGCTTCTACGTTTTCAGGATCAGTTTGACGGTTTCTTGACGAATTTGTTTTCGACCTTTTTGCGGAGTTGCTTGCAGTGGGGACGTACGCCCATTTTGAATGGTTCTTGGCGATTTCCCAACAATGAAGAAACTTGAATTCGAGACCTGTTTCGTTACGAAACGCTAAAAGCGACCGGGTTAGGCTGTCGGTGTCCGTTTCACCGCTTTTTGGATTGTTTCTTGCGTAATAATAATGCGGTTGAAACGAGTTCATTGCCCTGTTTATCTCTGTCCACTTGGACGAGAGACTATCGTTTGCTCGATAGAACTCTCGTCCCATCAACCCATGGAACGCGTTGTTTATGTCGATCCAAAAGTCGTTTTTATGGCGACTAGTTCCTACAAAAAAAAAAAAATAGCAATATTAAAAAAAAATCATGTTAAAAAAATTTATTAGAAATCATGTTAAAAAAATTATTAGAAATACCTTGCTCTTTTTCCGACTCGCTTATCCATGCTTTCGTTAAAGCAAGCTCTTCATCGGGTGTCCACTTAATTGGTTGACGGTTAGCGGCGGCTAATGCTTTCTCCTCTGCCGTCTTCCTCCTGTGACTTCTTCTTGCAGGGGGTTTTTACCCGAAGATGATCCCGCAACATTTTGGGGTTGTGTTTCGGGTACGGTTTGCGTTAAAGGAAGTTGTGAAGGAACGGGAGAATCATTGAATGTTAAATTAGGATAAATTTGCCCACTAATGAAACCCGCATAACCCGCGTAGTCGGGACAAGGTGAAGGAATGGGTGGACGGTTTGGGATCGGGCGAACCGGTGGTGTATTCGGGTTTGGGACGTACGCGTATGGGTTGTTCAGGTCGAAGCCTCGGTTGTATGGGTTCATTTTTGGTTGAGGAAGTGTATATAATTTGGATGAAAAGTGTATAAAATTTGGTTAAAGTGGGTGTTTTGTAGTGAAATGGGGGTAATTTATATATATATTTTTTTTGACCGTTAATAATATTACCGTTATAATTAAATTTTTTTTTTTTAAAGTGACCGTTTGAAATTAAATGGCCCAATAAGAAGCTGCAACGTGTACACACCTCTCCCCCCACGCCGGTGCTTTCCCTCCCGCCCACCCCCCACGCCATGCTCCCGCCCCTACCGGCGGCGGTGCCCCCCCCCCCCCCCCTTCCCGCCCCTCTCCCGCCCCCACTCCGCTTAGTCTAAACGTACCCCTTTTATATTATTTTTACTAAATATACTCCCACCTTCAAGTTTTTGTATAATACAAATTTAACCTTTTACTATCTTTTTTGCTAAACTTTATTCCATAATCTTTTGAATTTATATATATATATAATTTTATAAAGATTATCAAGATCTTTTTTCATAATTTCAAAGATATAATCTAAATTTATATATATTACAAAATTGTAGAATTGTTTTGATGGATCATGAGAACACAAGATTTGAGTTGATAAGTTCGTTAAATTGTTATTCATGTGTGGGCTAAACGATTTGATAAATCTGAAAAATTATAGGGGGAAAGTTGACAAATTTTAAAATGGTTTTTCAGGGAGGGTGTATGATAAGTAACAAGGGGGGGTACGTTTAGCCCACCCCTACAATAAATGGTACACGAGTTTGACCGAAGTAGCTAGTAGTGAGAAAAATACGGTAACAAATATAGAAAACTAGTGAAATAAGGCGAGATAAAGTATGGTTGGCAAAACTAGTTGGTGGCTGGTAGCTGGAAGTTGGTGGAAGCTGTAAGCTGGTGGCTGGAAGCTGGTAGCTGTAGGTGGAAGCCGGTAGCTGTAGTTTTTAAAATATATTTTGGTGTTTGGTAGAGTACCTGGAGCTTTTAATAAAATGTATAAAATGACCAAAATTGGCAATAACTAAAAACTTGTGTGCATGTTTTTTTTTTTAATTTTTTTTATTATAGAATGGGTATTTGTGTCATTTACTCATTAAAAGCTTGTAGCTAGTAGGAATTTTTTCTCCTAACCTAAAAGCTTCAAGCTCCTTCAACCAAACAAAATTTTTTATTGAGTAGGAATTTTTTTCTTAAAAACTTCTTACCAAACATACCCATACACAATAAAAGTGTTGGCACGTGCGTAAATATAGAGTCCTAAACTGTTGGGTCTTCTCCTGAATAACATCCACAAGTTTCAAAATGTAATTAAGCAAGTACACATATAGATAATTTATACATGCATGTAAATTGTGATGGTAAATTTTATATATTACTTAACTTCATCTTCTATTAATTCTACCTGAAGAAACAATAGTCTAACCTTTGATTAGGGAGGCTAAACCATGTTGCTACAGGCTTAATCCTTTGCTAGAATAAATGACACGTCGAACTTTGGGAGTATTAACCTGAAACGAACACAATAATCCGATGTGGGGCGACCGCCTCGAATCCCGAGAGATTCTACTTAGCAGACATAAAAACGTATTTGGCCTTAGTGTGTTCTTCGAGGTTTTCTGAATGGCCTATCTAAGAAGGTGAAGTCCTCCTTAAATAGGTTCCACGCGGGCCTCAACATTCACCCTTAACCTACCCGGTGGGCCGAGGCCCAGTTAAAGGCTTGCCTCCACATCGACCCATGATTAGCCCAATATAATATGTTGTATAATATTATATAAATCATAGAGAGAGAGAGAGAGAGAGAGAGAGAGAGTGTGTATCGTTCGTTCCACGTGTCAATACGTCGTTGGAAGATGTCTAGGGATGGGACGCGTGTCATCCGCCTGCTAGTTGCAGGTCTGATACGCTGTGATTGGCTAGTTTTCTTTGCCGAGTGTACTATTGTCCCCTCTGTGGCTACACGTTAGTGGAGATCATTGCTGAGGTGGCCTCATGTGGTCTTATTGGCTGACGTGGGCAGGAAGTGTACTTATTGTCCCCTTTGGCGGATCCGCGACCACGTGCGGCATACTGATTGGTCGCTCTGCAAGTCGTACAAGAAGTCTGCTCGGCTGCGCATGGCTGCGGGAATTTGCCTCGCTGGCACCCTCTGGTTGACTAATCGTGTAGTATGACCTCTACCACACGTTCGGCTGCCGTGATTGGTCCGTACAGACATGTACGCTTGTACATTTGTCTGCCACATGCCCTACTAACCTTCGTCACCAGTTTTATGTATGATATTATTACAGGAGCATAAGCCAATGGATGAGTTATTTGATCGATTGAAATGCACAAAGGAGGGATTGACAAGTGAAGAAGGCAAGCGAAGGCTTGGAATATTTGGTCCAAACAAATTGGAAGAGAAAAAGGTCATTTCACTTTTCTCGAAATTTAATTTATACCTTAATAAAACTATCTCCAACGTTGATAAGGTGGAAGACGTCCGTGGCCCATATGTAAAAGAGACGAGGAGATAGTCTAATTTAACTGTATTTTTATGTTGTCACTGTCTTGCATGCAGGAAAGCAAATTTCTCAAGTTTTTAGGCTTTATGTGAAATCCACTTTCATGGGTTATGGAAGCCGCTGCTATCATGGCCATTGTCTTAGTAAATTGAGGGGTCTCTCTCTCTCTCTCTCTCTATATATATATATATATATATATATATATATATATATATATATATTTTCCAGCTTGATGATATAAGCGTAGCTTGTTGTCCAGATTTGCAGCTCTTTGTTTTCTGGCTTGGCGAGATATTTTGAGTAGGTTAATCCTTTTGACGTGTTGCATAGGATAATTGATGGTATACCGCCCTTAATTTTCATTGCCTTTCCGTTTTTTGACAATGCTTGCCAGTCTTCTTTGTAAGATAATATATCTTGCCAGTGTTTAAACTCTTCTGGTCGAATGTTGTCGAATACGTTGTATTCGGCTTTGTTGCTGTAAACCATCGGGTTTATATCGTAGTCTCCTGCAATGTAGTTATGTTTACCTATTGACCTTGCCCATAATACCTGATGTGTCCAGTCTTCTCCTTCTATTATGAGTGATTTTAGTTGATGTAGTGGCTGGTTTTCTTCTACGAGCCTTTGCAACCAGTAGGCCCACTCGATCATATCTTTTGGCGCCTCCGTGAATTGCTTGGTTTCGAAATCTTTAACATACAAGACTGGAGATGGTGTGTCATGTATTAATCTTAAATTTTTTAAAAGTTTGTTATAATTTTTCACATAGTAATCTGATTGCTCTTGTTTGATTATTTCTAAAGCCTCTTTCTCGTCTCTTGCATTTATTGCATTTGCAATTGACGATTTCAGATTACCTGCCGGAGCTCCTCTCTTTTTTGGGAGTTGTGGTTCGCCCCACTCCCTAACATCCCCTTGTTTTTTTAGAAACTCTACTATGAACCTTGGTGATTTTGCTGAAGAAATCTTCGTCTTTATTGGTTTAGCCGAAGAACTAGTGGAAAGATCAAAGTATTCGAAGTTTTTGCATTTGAACGGATTTTGAAATTGCAGTAATAGAGTTACCTGGTTGTGAATTTTGTAGAGCTTGGCGAATTTTAATTTCGCCGTCATGAGCTTGTTTTTAATCTGGAACAAAATGTTTTCCAGATCAATGTCGCAGTTGTAGTAGTCAACGATGATGTTCTTCGCGTTAATGGATAAACTCTTGTTTTGATTTTCCTTGGAATTGAAATTGTTGCAGGTTATGTGTGGCGATTTAATGGAGAAGAGATGTGTGTGTTTTTGAAGGTGTTTTGAGAGGTGAGGACCCTTTACAAACTCTATGAATGTAAAGGGTATTAAGTCCTCTTTTATACCCCCTAGAGAGTCCTTAACCCAGGTCTTAACCATGGTTGGCCTATATAATATTACAGGCCAACCGGGGTTTGCGCAGCGTGATCCTGACCGTCCATTTTTTTCAAGATTTAATCTCAGCCGTTGATCTGTTAACCATGGTTAGTTTTTTAACCATGGGTCGCTGGATGATTGACAAGTGGCAGCCGCTGATTGGTTGATTTTTCTGAGTTACTGTAGCATAAGCCTTATGATTTTTTTTATTTTATTTTTGATTTAAATTTAATCCGATTAAATTCCTTATTGGGCTTTTTCCTTATTGGGCCTACTCCTTATTGGGCTTATTCCTTATTGGGCTTATTCCTTATTGGGCTTTGCCTATTGGGCCTGCCTTATTGGGCTTATTTTCGTAGCAGGCCTGGCCTGTTGGGCCTATTTTTTTTAACGTATGTTATTTTTTTCACTTTCGTAATAAAAAAACAATCCGATTTTTTTTTTATTTAATTTTTTTAAAGTGGCCGATTCTCTCTCTCTCTCTCTCACTCGCTCGCTCGCCCGCCCGCCCGCCGGCTCGGCTCGCTCGGCTCCGCTCGGCCCGGCCCGCCCGCTCCCTCCCTCCCTCCCTCCCTCCCTCCCTCTCTCTCTCTCTCAATAAATGTCAACGTATTATTGATTAAAATGGTACGTATAAACTATTTTAGAACGACATGTATAAGATGTCCAATTACAACAGTGCAGGGCCGTCCCTGAGAATTCAGGTGCCCGGGCCGAGTCACGAAAACATGTGCCTCTTAGCCTTAGGCGTTAACGAAATAAATGTAAACTATATTTTAAACAACGGGTAAAGTAATATCAAATCGATAGATCAACTCTTCACAGTTTATATTATCAACATTTCATTCTCGATAACTATCATTGTCAATCCGCATTTTTTTTAATTAAGTGGGATAACGCTTCATTGTTATTGACTATGGACTAAGACTATCTACAATGCTAAGGGTGCCCTTAGCCGCCCTTAGCTGCCTAGTCAGCTGCCACATCATATCCTTACAAATCCTTAAAAACCTTAATTTTATCTCCAACCATACAAACATCTTAATATATCCTTACATTTTCCATATCATCACCCATTTTTTCTTTAAATTTAATCATTTGATTAAGTTCTCTACAAAAGAGACACTTGAAAACAATATAATAAAGTTAAATTAAATTAAATTTGGCACAAAAACCAAACAACACAAGCCCTTGCAGTTGGACATCTCTTATTTTTTGGATGCATTTTAATGGGCCCTTAACTAAGGATGCCCTCCAACTCATCTTGGATAGCACAAGTATGGATGCATTAAAGTTAGTCTGATGGTTAAGTCACTTTAGTGCAGTGGCGAATATACAATGACAATGTTAGGTTTGACTGACAATGACACAGGTTTTACCCACATTTATTTTTTAACTTTCAAAAAAAAAAAATCATCAATTCGTAACTTTACTAAAATACCCCATCATCTTTTCGTATTTACGCATTTACCATCGTCTTCCTAACTAAACCCTTACCCTGTAAATTTTTTGGCAGACATGTAAACTTGAGCATACCAGATATGAACCATTTCTAACCGGTTCAATAAGGTTATTGTCGATCCTCCAATACATGTAAATCCCCCATGGTGACCGGCCGAATGTGCCCCACTAGAAATTAGGCCCGGGCCGGGAGTCCTCCTCGCACCCCACCATGGCCGGCCATGCAACAGTGCATCTAAACTACTTACAATAGTTCGTCCAAACCAATTACAACAATGCGTCAAAAATGTCCAGGTTTGATGCGTGAATGAACTTGTACAATTACAATGAGACTTGTAATCTCATTGTAATTATACAGATGCATACATGATAAACCATCATCTACACTACATGTGTGGCGTTCACACACTTCGTATTAAAACAGCTTAGTATAAAAACCGGCTCTATATTGATTTCTAAATTTGTTTATATATCATGATGAATTGATGGTAAAAAAAAATTATTGCAGGGAAAGCCACCAGATTGGCAAGATTATGTTGGAATAACAACATTGTTATTAATCAACTCAACCATAAGTTTCATAGAATAAAACAATGCAGGAAATGCTGCAGCAGCATTAATGGCAGGTTTAGCTCCTAAAACAAAGCTTTTAAGGGATGGAAAATGGGCTGAAGCAGAAGCTGAAATTCTTGTACCTGGAGATATTATTAGCATTAAGCTTGGTGATATTGTACCGGCTGATGCACGTCTTCTAGAAGGGGACCTGCTCAAAATTGATCAGGCTGCGTTGTAAACAAGGTGAGATTGAAGCTGTTGTGATTGCTACCGGGGTCCACACTTTCTTTGGTAAGGTGGCTCATCTAGTCGATAGCACAAATCAAATCGGCAACTTCCAAAAGGTACTTACTATAGGGTTGTAAAATGTGTGGGTCTAATAGGTTGTGTAACTACTCAAATACTTAGGGGTTAAGTTGACTTTCGGTACATCAAAAATACATCTTTCAATTTGTTTGACCTACACATTTTTTGGTAAAAGAAAATTCAGATAATTAGTTTATCAAATATGATTATAAAACATATTATTTCGATAATCATTTAACTTTAAAAATGATAATTATATAAGCCTTTCCTTTGCTTGTTGAATCCCTTCTAATCTCTTAACATTTCAGTGAGAAATGTCAAAGTTGCAGAGCTTTCATCTACAAACGAAATGTGATCATGCGTGCAGTACTTACAAGCCGGGCCATTTTTCAGAGGATGAAAAACTACACCATCTATGCTGTCTCCATCACCATTCGTGTGGTTCTTGGTTTCATGCTACTTGCGCTGCTCTGGAAATATGATTTCCACCCTTTTATGGTTCTGATTATTGCTATTCTTAATGATGGAACCATCATGACCATATCAAAGGATAAAGTCAAACCTTCACCAATGCCAGATTCATGGAAATTGAAGGAAATATTTTCACTGGGATTGTTTTCGGGACTTACTTAGCTGTGATGACCGTAATTTTCTTCTGGCTAGCCCACGACTCTGACTTCTTTACAGTAAGATAAACTGTAAAATTATTTACTTTAAGATGATGAATGAATTGTTGTAATTTTTCTGAATTTAACAGTGGTTGTAATACTGTATAGTGGGGAATTTGGGTTAGACGAAGAATTTGGTGTAAGATCAATAAGAAACAAGGAATATAAGCTAACAGCAGCTTTGTACCTCCAGGTCAGCATTGTGAGTCAAGCACTTATTTTTGTCACTAGGTCAAGAAGTTGGTCGTATGTTGAACGACCTGGTCTCCTGCTTCTAACAGCCTTTTTGATAGCAGAGCTGGTGAGTTTTTTGTTGCATATTCTAAGTTCTATATTTCACCTTAGAAAATGTTGTTTTGTATTCTAATTTCTAAATTTGTACCATTCTTGTTTGATGAAGATTGCTACCCTGATCGCAGTCTATGCAAACTGGGATTTTGCAAGAATTCATGGAATAGGTTGGGGATGGGCTGGTGTGA
Source organism: Ambrosia trifida (assembly GCA_028751855.1). Lineage (NCBI taxonomy): Eukaryota > Viridiplantae > Streptophyta > Magnoliopsida > Asterales > Asteraceae > Ambrosia > Ambrosia trifida. The sequence continues at coordinate 107,051,922 of CM054123.1, read as the reverse complement.
TTTGGATTTATAGTATAATCTTCTACATCCCTCTAGATATTTTCAAATTCATCATACGGTATGCATTGGCTGACAGGGCTTGGGATAATCTGCTCCAAACCAAGGTACAATAAATCTTTATGGCTAGGTTCTAAGGAATGTTAACTCTTTAGTTGACTGCATGATATTAATTTCTTCTGCTCTTATGAGAAACTAGACCGCTTTCACTACGAAAAAGGACTATGGGAGGGGAGAAAGGGAGGCCCAATGGGTCTGGGAACAACGGACAGTCCACGGTCTCCAGCCTCCAGAGCAGGCAGAACCTTATAACAATAAGAGTAGCTACAAGGAGTTGTCTGAGATTGCTGAACAGGCTAATAAGCGGGCTGAGGTGGCTAGGTAAATACGCTCAGTTCTAAAAGAATAAATTCATCATTATTTGTAATCTAATTAGATTTGTTGTACAAACTTTTTACAGATTGAGGGAGCTTCATACAGTAAAGGGTCATGTTGAATCAGTAGTGAAACTTAAGGGTCTTGATATTGATACTATTCAACAGCACTAAACATTATAAAATCATTAAAATACTAAGGTGGAAATAGTTTAGTACGCCTAGGTAAAGACTCTGGCAGAGAGAAATAAACCATGAAGGTTTATTTTGCAGCATTAGTTTCATCCAATATAATTAATGGATGAGATGTTGGAATAAGTCAAGCAGACGAGATCAATTACAGAGGATCCGCAGTTGGCGAAATAAAATTTAGGCAGCCTTTGTTTATCACTAAAATTTTACAACCTCAGTTATCCCTGTAGAAATATACCTTAATGTTCATATTGTCAAATATGTGCTAGTTCTTGAAGCGCTTATGTTTTTGTCATACTTTCAAGTTTCATGCATATATATCTGTCGCAATCCCAATTTCAAGAATGACTGAATTGAGCAGAAGTCTAAATGTCTCTGCAAGATGTAGGAATTTACACTATATTTTAATTAATCATATACTTAAACTGCTTTTACCATATTGCACTTAAGGTTTTCACATAACATGTACATTATAACACAACACTAGATATATATGATCGGAAATACTTAATGCCTTCAAGGCAACTTTATCAATCTAAGTCAACACAATAATTAATCACCTTAATTTCTTGGGCCGGTTAGGCTTTTTTGGATAACCTAAATGCACGAGGTACCACAAAATTCCCTCAGCAGCTGACTCAGCTGCACTTTTCTTGCTGAATTCAGGCTTGCCGATACACTCGACCACTAACTTTGACCCCGAGCCTTCTTTCATCTCAATACTGGCCTTGTAAGTGAACCTGTTTCAATTACATAACCTAATGCTTACATTGAAATGTCTAATAATCCCTACAGTTTAACTTATAAGGGTTATCCATAGTGAACAGGTATAACAATCCAAGGCCTTCTTTTATCTCAATACTAACCTTGTAAGTAAACTCGTTTCAAGTATATAATCTAAAGCTTATTATTCAATAATGTTAAACAATCCCTAGGGTTACACAGAACAAGTTGGTAAATGATAGGTGTAGGATCAAATACAAACCAAAGATTAAATACACAGAACAAGTTGGTAAATGATAGGTGTAGGATCAAATACAAATCAAAGATTAAAAAGAACAGAAACGAGCCTTCGCCTCACGAGGTGTAAGCCCGTGGCGGATTCAAAAAATAAATATAAAAATTATACATCCTATAAAAAATAATTGTGAAAAGTCTAAAACATAAAAAAAAAACACATAAAAAACAACCTAAACCCCTAAGGCGCACCTGAGGTGTATGTACAAACTGACCCCATGAAGCACACCAAAGCCTCGTTTTCTTGCGAGGCGCACGTCTCAAACGTTTTTTAAACCATGATACAAACCTTATTTTCCGTAAAAAGCCGCGAGAACTAAAGTGCGTGCTGATAACAAAATAACTCAATGCTAACCAAGCACTGAGTTATTTATAAATAGAATTTTGGTTCTCACGGTTTTTACATAAAACATGGTTTGCATCGGAACTAGGGGTGCAAACGAGCCGAGCCCGAGCCCGAGCTCGACCAGGCTCGAGCTCGATTATAAGGGCTCGAGCTCGATTCGGTTCGAGCTTTGTTTTTAAAGCTCGAGCTCGGCTCATTGGTAGTTTCTCAAGCTTGAGCTCAGCTCGGGCTCAGCTCGTTTAGTGTTTATTAGTTAATATATTAAATAAAATAATATAAATATAGGCTCGTTTAGGCTCAATAGCTCGATAAGTCTAAAGCTCAGATCGGCTCATTTACTAAACATCTTTAAATGTGGGGTAAATATTATAAAATATTAATAAAACTAATATTATACTAAGGCTCGATAAGGCTCGACAAGCCTGACGAGCTTTATATGCCAAGCTCGAGCTCAGGCTTGATAAGTAAACGAGCTTTGTTTTAGGCTCAAGCTCGGCTAGTTTCGAGCTTTTTCTCAAGCTGATCTCAAGTAGCTCGCGAGCTGCTCGGCTCATTTGCACCCCTAACCGGAACCTTCATCTGGTAAGATAGTTATACAATATCTCCTTAAACATCTCCAATTCTTCATTTAATATTATTATAACTACAAAACTGTACATACGTGGCTATATTATTAGAGCAGACTGGAGCAACTTACGATCTGAGATTACTAGGACCTTGTTCGTTGCAACAATCGAAAACAGGAGGATTCCAACGGCTTTGAGCACATATCTCGTATAAACATGACCTCGCTGTTAATTTCACTAGACCTAATTTAAATATACCAAATATATAATCAACAATAAGGTTGTGAAACTTAAAAGTTTAGGTTAAGTAGGTAGGTGCATTACAGTTGTGTGTGTGTGTATGCATATAAATATAGAATTATAGATATGTATACCTGGAGGAGTAGAGGAGGAAGAGGTTGAAGTGATTGGTTGAGAAAGGAGTGACGGCGGTGGAGATGGTGTAGGGTTATTAATATTGCTGTTACGGTTGTTGTCGTCGACTTCACCGATGGACGACGGAGGGACCGGCGTCACCAGGCTCATGGTTCAGACGTTCCGTTCGATAGGTTCGAGAAATTGGGACGAAAATAGTACCAAACTCGCTTATTATTATTTTATTTCTAACCGATAGGTTACCTTTTTTAGCGGGTTTGAAAAGCAGATAAAAATAAGTAAGTCGTAAACGTAAACATAAAAGATCCATGTCGCGAGGGCATATTCGAATGTCAAGGAAAAGTTATGTTGTTGTACACGAAATCCAAGTTATTCGAATAAAATTTATACCAAAACGTGTATAAAGATAAATCATGAACATGACGACCGTGAATTACAGCGAGTCGGAAAATGTAATGGTGTATCTAGAGATGAGCGTCTGGTTAAAAACAGTGTTACGAAAACTCACATAGAAAACATGTCACGGTGGTGTATTTAAAGATGGACGCCAGTCGTTTAAAAACCGAATGGTTTGCAAAACATTTAAGACAATCGGTCAAATTGGCGTCATCCGTATTCGCTCTTCATTTGGATGCCGCATAAAATAATGGGGAGGGTGGGAATTGAACTTGAATCACAAAGAACACCAAGTATTTTCTCAACCACTTTACCACTACCTTTCATTAGCTGTCTCTACATATTTATCCATTTCCTTGGTACTCGTTTTTATCATCTTCGTTAAAATTTACTTGATTTTAACTTGTTGCTACGTCATACTGGATCTAGCGACGATGATAGTCGGTGGTTGCATTCTATGCCACAATGGGATATGGAAGATGAGGAACGAGATTATTTTTTATAGCGGAACCTTTGCGTGAACGGTGGATGCCGTACAAGAATACTCTTATGACTTATCTTTGGCTTAAGACGAAATCTTCATTTGGCAGCCTAGACCGGAAAAGATGGTGTGATTTTAATGTTACGGACAATCTGTAATGTTCTCGGTTTTGTCAGCACTTCCAATTTCCGGTTGGCCCCTTAGTTGTATTTTAATTATGTTAAAATAAAAATCGATGTTAAAAAAAATATTGGATCTAGCATTTTTTGGGTTTAAGACAGAGCAGCAACATTTAGAAGGATCTTAAGGTCGTAGTTTCAGGTAACAATCTAGCACTCTATAACAATAAAGTTCAAGCTCCCACATTCCATAATGCAGGTCCAATATAGAGACTAAATGTGATACAAAGTTGTGACATCCGTCACCCTCGACTTTCATCTAACTGACAATAATAGTCCTTCAAATATTTCCAGTATAGTCCCTGTAAGTTTCGTCATTTTTGGATTTAATTTTTTGAGCGAACTAAAACTTTATTAGTTATATTTATAATTGTTTGGGTATAAGTTTTAATCAAATTCGTAAGTGGAACGTATTTGTAGAAGATTTAAAAAAAAATGTTTTAGTTAATTGATATTAACTTGGTTAGTGAATCATAAAGGAAAAAAACTAACCAAACTAGAATAAAACTAACAAGGTTAAACTCTAGGGACCAGTTTTGTCATTTAATAAAACTTTGAAATCTGATATTCCCTCTCCCTTGGCACCCGTTTTTCCGACTGATACCTCCGGCCAGATTCCGGCCAACTCCGGCGACCACCGGAACGGGTTTTAACGAGTATTAAGTTCAGTTCGCAGTGGCTCTTCATTTCTCCATTTATTTTCAACGGTTTCGGACCATGAAAGGGGCCATTAACGCGTGGGAATTTCGATTAATCAAGCTTCAAGATTATAACCGTCGCTTACATTCAAGCCACGATAAATGCCTCTTAAAACGTCTATAATCATGTCTAAACTATAAATTGACTTCACAAACTCGTTTCTGCACATCCACACAACAAAACCCACCTAAAAATCGCTCGAAACGCGTCCAGAATACTCGCTAATCGGCCTCCTAAAAGTCGGACCTGCATATCGAAGTTCATACCTCAAAACGTGATTGTAAGTCTAGATTTCTTGTGCCGTTTTGATGTTGGTTTACCCCTTTACGAAAGCCCCTTATTATTGGTCTGTAATCGCGTCTTGATTGGGTTTATTAAATGGGGGTTAGGGTTAGGGTTTATGTTAAGTTTTGGGGAAGAAGATGGTTAGGAATTAGGAGTTAAATAAATTAATCTTTCAAATAAAGCAACAAAACAAGATTTGGTCTAGTGTTCTTTGTGTTGTTATGTCAGAAGGGATGCAAGAGTTCGATCCTTGGCATCCACACTAATATTCTGGTTTTTTTTATATTTTCATTATTTCCTATTTAAACTCTTTATTTATTCATATAAAATACATTTAAACTCAAAATATTCATAATAAATTCATTTTTGCTCCAAAAATTATGAAAATTTAGGTGTAGCTTCTTGACACCTCATAGAAAATTGTCATAATTTTTATTTCTGGAAAATACTTTATTTTCGTAATTTTTATTATTTAATTTGTTTTAATCATATTTAAATCATTAAAAATTCATTCTTAATGGTTTTTATCTCAAAATTTGTCATAAATTATTTCTAATCATCATGAACTAAAATAAAAATTATTGGATCAGAAAAACACTTATTTTTATTAATTTTTCTATTTTTAATCATTTATTTATTTATACAATTTAAACATCTATTTTATAAATATTTTTCTTATAAAATAGAAATACTCATATGGTTTAATGTCTTTATTATCTTTGGTTGGATCATTGTGTAACTCAAAATTATTTATTTAATTATTTATGATTATTGTGTTTATTTTAATTTAGTTAAAGTAACTAACTAAATTATTTTGTCTTAATTATTCAAACATATTTTTTTTATCTAAATATTCAATAGGTAATAATTATATTATTTAAACCACATTTACAACCTTTCCTATATTATTTGTGATATACAACTTTTACATTAACGCGACTGATCATAAAAACTCTAATTCCCCAAATCGACTTAGCAAACCCTAATGCCTTAGACCCTAGTTACCTTAGACTTTTTAGACATTTCCTTATTAGTATGCTTACACATTATAGGTTGAATTCCTCAAATTCCCATTACTTAGCTCACGACCGCTTAAGTTGGATTTTGCTCGCTTTCGCAAACTGTGAGTATATCTTTCCCCTTTTTACTGTCTTACTATTTTGGGGTGACTCATGTACTTACTATCAAGTTTCTATTTCTTTTACTAAATGCAATTCTCATGTGTGTTTGCTTATGTCATTTCTTGTATCTATGACCTGTCAAATCATTAACCGTTGCGGCCTGGCATTTCAATGAATAGTACTATGGTATATACCCTTGTGACTCTGTTGAGAGTCCTCGTCATTGCTATGTATTACATTACTACTAGCGCATACTATATATATCTGCTTTCTTCTCTTAGGGTTGATTTGACCCGGATACCACTTATTACATAATTGCAAACAGTATACGACACATGAATTGCTAAACACTTTTCTACTATATTTATTTAAACAGGGTATGCTCACCAATACAATTTTTGTATTGACCAAAAATATTTTGTACATGTTTCAGGTTGTTTTGAGACGCTTCTTTTAGGCTTTTGGATTTTATATTTCAGTCTTGTCTACATTGTATCTTAGTTAGACTTGTCACTTTAGAATTATTGTATCCTGTAATTTCATTTCAATGTAATAAATTATTTAAATCAATGTATTCAAATTTACACTTTAGTCCATGAGCTATTGAACAATCGTCACTACGTGACACCTCGATGTTTCCGCCATCGGTTGGGGTGTTACAGATTGGTATCAGAGCCATGGTTATAGGGAATTAGGTTATTAGAATGCCTTTTAGCCTAGACTATAACTAAGCTTACTTTCACGAGTCCTCCCGTTTATATTTCTCTTATTTCCTATTATTTTCTTTCAAGATATTTTCGTTATGATTATTTCTCGTTATTCTTTCGATATTTTGCTTGGCAAAAAAAAGACACTCGTATTTCACAAACGAAACGATATCATCAAGTTAGGAGTGGTATCCATACCTTGGTGATTAGTTTCACTCCTCTATAGGTTATTTATCTTAGGAATATATCTTTGAGATAGGAGTGACACCCACACCTCAAAGAGTATTTCCTTCAAAAAGAAACTTAACCACTAAGCTGGGAGTGATATCCTTAACTTAATGATTGGTTTCATTCCACAATCATTTTCAATTTTGAAATACATCTTTGAGTTAGGAGTGAAATCCACATCTCAAGGATCTATTTCTACATCTCGTTGATTATGAATTTTCTTAAATATTGGTAATCTATTACATACGTTAATTTTATCATTCACGTCATTTTAAATCTTGGTCTTTTGAAACACATTAGATTTACACATACTTCATAAAATGGTTTCATTTTGCATTTATTGCATATTTTAAAGGTCAAATGTAAACCTTTTGACGTATTCAATATATATTTTCGAGAGAAATTTGCAACTAATAATAAGCCTTATAACACTTTTCAAACTCGACTTCTCGTAAACACATGAAAATGTGTATTTACGAAGATTTTGCAAATGAACCTGTTTTGAATCTAAAACACATTCCGATCTCTAAAAATTTATTCTCATGCATCACTACTATTCTTTCAACAATATCACAAAGTCGAGTAAACTGCGAAAATTTACCTTTTACACTTATACTTTTTCAGTTGCAAAACTTTTGGTTTAACAAAACAATGGACATATCTTTTTATCAGAATGTTGCTAAATGTCTTTTATCATATAAATGCATATATGTAAAACTAACTAAATTTAAACCCTTATGTCAGTAGATTATACGTTTGTTTTGCGTACTCCCATTTGTCGTAAACTTTATTATTTTTGCACCACTTTATTCATAGTTATTTCTAACACGTTATTTGTGATTATTTTTCATACCGTTTATTTGCAAGAGTTCAACTCGTTTACTTCCATTTTGTGCTATTGAGCGTTTTACTCGACTTATATTATACTATCCTTTTAATCGAAATTTTATGCTATAGGAACGCATATTTGGTATGCATATTTTCTTTCTTGTTTTGAGCAAAACCCCGTTATACTTTATATTATTTTGTTTCATCATCATGGTTAATGAACATACTAGTTGATAACTCGTATGAGATCTAAGCCAGTGCCCACGTACGACTCGGATTAGAGTATTTCTTTAATACGAGGGGAACAGTGTAAACCTCAGAGTCTATCAATATGAGTGTTTAGAGCCAATGATGTGAACAGAAGCTACTGGTTAAGGGTGAACCCGAAAGGGAAGAACCTCTAATCATGTCTTATACTTACATGTTTTTCTCATTACGGTTAAAGGGAAAACCCGGAAGGGAAGAATCTCTAACCATGTCTTGATTGAACATCATTTCTTTACAGTAGCTATTACATATTGGTTGCACGCATTTATTCCTTGTTAAGCTTATGGAAAAGCATAACACCTTAGTGTAAGGTAAATCGATGATTACGGTCCGGAACGCAATCATGGGTTTACAGGTACATGAGGGTGGTGTGTAATTCTATTTAGGCTGTTGGTAGACAATCAGTACGAGTCCAAAGTATCGGGAGTGTGGTGGGTTAGCTGCGGTACACCCTATATATAAGCATAAACGATACTGCGGGAGCGGACTAGGAGTCGAACCAAGAACCTACCCATTACTTGTTAGTTATCTCTTCATTAGATCGTTGACTAATAGCTAGAATTTTCAATAAGAACATTTTACATAAGTTTCAATTAGTTTTGTTGAAGCTTTTCTTGTTGACCACCTCTTCAGAAACCCTTAAACTTTGTATACTTTTACACTCCCTGTTAGTCGAAATCCTGTTGCCTGTATTTAATAACGTTTAGTCAGAAACCTTTCTAAAGTAGGGGAGACTTCTTCACTAGTACCTCTGCCCTTACCAATTACACATTCCTAAAAATTTTCTCATTTAAATTCTCATCTTTCTAATTTTGAGTTAACTGTCAAAGATTTTGAAACTTTTACCATTTAATATTAGACAATTACTTTAAATTTTGTCAAAACATTACTGATGATATATAAATATATATTTTTTTTTTAAAAAAAAAACTCTACTTCACTGTCACAACGCCTTTGTTTCATAGAAACCTCCACTTGAAAGAAATTTCGAGACGAAATTTTCTAAAGTAGGGGAGACTGTGACATCCGTCACCCTCGACTTTCATCTAACTGACAATAATAGTCCTTCAAATATTTCCAGTATAGTCCCTGTAAGTTTCGTCATTTTTGGATTTAATTTTTTGAGCGAACTAAAACTTTATTAGTTATATTTATAATTGTTTGGGTATAAGTTTTAATCAAATTCGTAAGTGGAACGTATTTGTAGAAGATTTAAAAAAAAATGTTTTAGTTAATTGATATTAACTTGGTTAGTGAATCATAAAGGAAAAAAACTAACCAAACTAGAATAAAACTAACAAGGTTAAACTCTAGGGACCAGTTTTGCCATTTAATAAAACTTTGAAATCTGATATTCCCTCTCCCTTGGCACCCGTTTTTCCGACTGATACCTCCGGCCAGATTCCGGCCAACTCCGGCGACCACCGGAACGGGTTTTAACGAGTATTAAGTTCAGTTCGCAGTGGCTCTTCATTTCTCCATTTATTTTCAACGGTTTCGGACCATGAAAGGGGCCATTAACGCGTGGGAATTTCGATTAATCAAGCTTCAAGATTATAACCGTCGCTTACATTCAAGCCACGATAAATGCCTCTTAAAACGTCTATAATCATGTCTAAACTATAAATTGACTTCACAAACTCGTTTCTGCACATCCACACAACAAAACCCACCTAAAAATCGCTCGAAACGCGTCCAGAATACTCGCCAATCGGCCTCCTAAAAGTCGGACCTGCATATCGAAGTTCATACCTCAAAACGTGATTGTAAGTCTAGATTTCTTGTGCCGTTTTGATGTTGGTTTACCCCTTTACGAAAGCCCCTTATTATTGGTCTGTAATCGCGTCTTGATTGGGTTTATTAAATGGGGGTTAGGGTTTATGTTAAGTTTTGGGGAAGAAGATGGTTAGGAATTAGGAGTTAAATAAATTAATCTTTCAAATAAAGCAACAAAACAAGATTTGGTCTAGTGGTCTTTGTGTTGTTATGTCAGAAGGGATGCAAGAGTTCGATCCTTGGCATCCACACTAATATTCTGGTTTTTTTTATATTTTCATTATTTCCTATTTAAACTCTTTATTTATTCATATAAAATACATTTAAACTCAAAATATTCATAATAAATTCATTTTTGCTCCAAAAATTATGAAAATTTAGGTTTAGCTTCTTGACACCTCATAGAAAATTGTCATAATTTTTATTTCTGGAAAATACTTTATTTTCGTAATTTTTATTATTTAATTTGTTTTAATCATATTTAAATCATTAAAAATTCATTCTTAATGGTTTTTATCTCAAAATTTGTCATAAATTATTTCTAATCATCATGAACTAAAATAAAAATTATTGGATCAGAAAAACACTTATTTTTATTAATTTTTCTATTTTTAATCATTTATTTATTTATACAATTTAAACATCTATTTTATAAATATTTTTCTTATAAAATAGAAATACTCATATGGTTTAATGTCTTTATTATCTTTGGTTGGATCATTGTGTAACTCAAAATTATTTATTTAATTATTTATGATTATTGTGTTTATTTTAATTTAGTTAAAGTAACTAACTAAATTATTTTGTCTTAATTATTCAAACATATTTTTTTTATCTAAATATTCAATAGGTAATAATTATATTATTTAAACCACATTTACAACCTTTCCTATATTATTTGTGATATACAACTTTTACATTAACGCGACTGATCATAAAAACTCTAATTCCCCAAATCGACTTAGCAAACCCTAATGCCTTAGACCCTAGTTACCTTAGACTTTTTAGACATTTCCTTATTAGTATGCTTACACATTATAGGTTGAATTCCTCAAATTCCCATTACTTAGCTCACGACCGCTTAAGTTGGATTTTGCTCGCTTTCGCAAACTGTGAGTATATCTTTCCCCTTTTTATTGTCTTACTATTTTGGGGTGACTCATGTACTTACTATCAAGTTTCTATTTCTTTTACTAAATGCAATTCTCATGTGTGTTTGCTTATGTCATTTCTTGTATCTATGACCTGTCAAATCATTAACCGTTGCGGCCTGGCATTTCAATGAATAGTACTATGGTATATACCCTTGTGACTCTGTTGAGAGTCCTCGTCATTGCTATGTATTACATTACTACTAGCGCATACTATATATATCTGCTTTCTTCTCTTAGGGTTGATTTGACCCGGATACCACTTATTACATAATTGCAAACAGTATACGACACATGAATTGCTAAACACTTTTCTACTATATTTATTTAAACAGGGTATGCTCACCAATACAATTTTTGTATTGACCAAAAATATTTTGTACATGTTTCAGGTTGTTTTGAGACGCTTCTTTTAGGCTTTTGGATTTTATATTTCAGTTTTGTCTACATTGTATCTTAGTTAGACTTGTCACTTTAGAATTATTGTATCCTGTAATTTCATTTCAATGTAATAAATTATTTAAATCAATGTATTCAAATTTACACTTTAGTCCATGAGCTATTGAACAATCGTCACTACGTGACACCTCGATGTTTCCGCCATCGGTTGGGGTGTTACAGATTGGTATCAGAGCCATGGTTATAGGGAATTAGGTTATTAGAATGCCTTTTAGCCTAGACTATAACTAAGCTTACTTTCACGAGTCCTCCCGTTTATATTTCTCTTATTTCCTATTATTTTCTTTCAAGATATTTTCGTTATGATTATTTCTCGTTATTCTTTCGATATTTTGCTTGGCAAAAAAAAGACACTCGTATTTCACAAACGAAACGATATCATCAAGTTAGGAGTGGTATCCATACCTTGGTGATTAGTTTCACTCCTCTATAGGTTATTTATCTTAGGAATATATCTTTGAGATAGGAGTGACACCCACACCTCAAAGAGTATTTCCTTCAAAAAGAAACTTAACCACTAAGCTGGGAGTGATATCCTTAACTTAATGATTGGTTTCATTCCACAATCATTTTCAATTTTGAAATACATCTTTGAGTTAGGAGTGAAATCCACATCTCAAGGATCTATTTCTACATCTCGTTGATTATGAATTTTCTTAAATATTGGTAATCTATTACATACGTTAATTTTATCATTCACGTCATTTTAAATCTTGGTCTTTTGAAACACATTAGATTTACACATACTTCATAAAATGGTTTCATTTTGCATTTATTGCATATTTTAAAGGTCAAATGTAAACCTTTTGACGTATTCAATATATATTTTCGAGAGAAATTTGCAACTAATAATAAGCCTTATAACACTTTTCAAACTCGACTTCTCGTAAACACATGAAAATGTGTATTTACGAAGATTTTGCAAATGAACCTGTTTTGAATCTAAAACACATTCCGATCTCTAAAAATTTATTCTCATGCATCACTACTATTCTTTCAACAATATCACAAAGTCGAGTAAACTGCGAAAATTTACCTTTTACACTTATACTTTTTCAGTTGCAAAACTTTTGGTTTAACAAAACAATGGACATATCTTTTTATCAGAATGTTGCTAAATGTCTTTTATCATATAAATGCATATATGTAAAACTAACTAAATTTAAACCCTTATGTCAGTAGATTATACGTTTGTTTTGCGTACTCCCATTTGTCGTAAACTTTATTATTTTTGCACCACTTTATTCATAGTTATTTCTAACACGTTATTTGTGATTATTTTTCATACCGTTTATTTGCAAGAGTTCAATTCGTTTACTTCCATTTTGTGCTATTGAGCGTTTTACTCGACTTATATTATACTATCCTTTTAATCGAAATTTTATGCTATAGGAACGCATATTTGGTATGCATATTTTCTTTCTTGTTTTGAGCAAAACCCCGTTATACTTTATATTATTTTGTTTCATCATCATGGTTAATGAACATACTAGTTGATAACTCGTATGAGATCTAAGCCAGTGCCCACGTACGACTCGGATTAGAGTATTTCTTTAATACGAGGGGAACAGTGTAAACCTCAGAGTCTATCAATATGAGTGTTTAGAGCCAATGATGTGAACAGAAGCTACTGGTTAAGGGTGAACCCGAAAGGGAAGAACCTCTAATCATGTCTTATACTTACATGTTTTTCTCATTACGGTTAAAGGGAAAACCCGGAAGGGAAGAATCTCTAACCATGTCTTGATTGAACATCATTTCTTTACAGTAGCTATTACATATTGGTTGCACGCATTTATTCCTTGTTAAGCTTATGGAAAAGCATAACACCTTAGTGTAAGGTAAATCGATGATTACGGTCCGGAACGCAATCATGGGTTTACAGGTACATGAGGGTGGTGTGTAATTCTATTTAGGCTGTTGGTAGACAATCAGTACGAGTCCAAAGTATCGGGAGTGTGGTGGGTTAGCTGCGGTACACCCTATATATAAGCATAAACGATACTGCGGGAGCGGACTAGGAGTCGAACCAAGAACCTACCCATTACTTGTTAGTTATCTCTTCATTAGATCGTTGACTAATAGCTAGAATTTTCAATAAGAACATTTTACATAAGTTTCAATTAGTTTTGTTGAAGCTTTTCTTGTTGACCACCTCTTCAGAAACCCTTAAACTTTGTATACTTTTACACTCCCTGTTAGTCGAAATCCTGTTGCCTGTATTTAATAACGTTTAGTCAGAAACCTTTCTAAAGTAGGGGAGACTTCTTCACTAGTACCTCTGCCCTTACCAATTACACATTCCTAAAAATTTTCTCATTTAAATTCTCATCTTTCTAATTTTGAGTTAACTGTCAAAGATTTTGAAACTTTTACCATTTAATATTAGACAATTACTTTAAATTTTGTCAAAACATTACTGATGATATATAAATATATATTTTTTTTTTAAAAAAAAAACTCTACTTCACTGTCACAACGCCTTTGTTTCATAGAAACCTCCACTTGAAAGAAATTTCGAGACGAAATTTTCTAAAGTAGGGGAGACTGTGACATCCGTCACCCTCGACTTTCATCTAACTGACAATAATAGTCCTTCAAATATTTCCAGTATAGTCCCTGTAAGTTTCGTCATTTTTGGATTTAATTTTTTGAGCGAACTAAAACTTTATTAGTTATATTTATAATTGTTTGGGTATAAGTTTTAATCAAATTCGTAAGTGGAACGTATTTGTAGAAGATTTAAAAAAAAATGTTTTAGTTAATTGATATTAACTTGGTTAGTGAATCATAAAGGAAAAAAACTAACCAAACTAGAATAAAACTAACAAGGTTAAACTCTAGGGACCAGTTTTGCCATTTAATAAAACTTTGAAATCTGATATTCCCTCTCCCTTGGCACCCGTTTTTCCGACTGATACCTCCGGCCAGATTCCGGCCAACTCCGGCGACCACCGGAACGGGTTTTAACGAGTATTAAGTTCAGTTCGCAGTGGCTCTTCATTTCTCCATTTATTTTCAACGGTTTCGGACCATGAAAGGGGCCATTAACGCGTGGGAATTTCGATTAATCAAGCTTCAAGATTATAACCGTCGCTTACATTCAAGCCACGATAAATGCCTCTTAAAACGTCTATAATCATGTCTAAACTATAAATTGACTTCACAAACTCGTTTCTGCACATCCACACAACAAAACCCACCTAAAAATCGCTCGAAACGCGTCCAGAATACTCGCCAATCGGCCTCCTAAAAGTCGGACCTGCATATCGAAGTTCATACCTCAAAACGTGATTGTAAGTCTAGATTTCTTGTGCCGTTTTGATGTTGGTTTACCCCTTTACGAAAGCCCCTTATTATTGGTCTGTAATCGCGTCTTGATTGGGTTTATTAAATGGGGGTTAGGGTTTATGTTAAGTTTTGGGGAAGAAGATGGTTAGGAATTAGGAGTTAAATAAATTAATCTTTCAAATAAAGCAACAAAACAAGATTTGGTCTAGTGGTCTTTGTGTTGTTATGTCAGAAGGGATGCAAGAGTTCGATCCTTGGCATCCACACTAATATTCTGGTTTTTTTTATATTTTCATTATTTCCTATTTAAACTCTTTATTTATTCATATAAAATACATTTAAACTCAAAATATTCATAATAAATTCATTTTTGCTCCAAAAATTATGAAAATTTAGGTTTAGCTTCTTGACACCTCATAGAAAATTGTCATAATTTTTATTTCTGGAAAATACTTTATTTTCGTAATTTTTATTATTTAATTTGTTTTAATCATATTTAAATCATTAAAAATTCATTCTTAATGGTTTTTATCTCAAAATTTGTCATAAATTATTTCTAATCATCATGAACTAAAATAAAAATTATTGGATCAGAAAAACACTTATTTTTATTAATTTTTCTATTTTTAATAATTTATTTATTTATACAATTTAAACATCTATTTTATAAATATTTTTCTTATAAAATAGAAATACTCATATGGTTTAATGTCTTTATTATCTTTGGTTGGATCATTGTGTAACTCAAAATTATTTATTTAATTATTTATGATTATTGTGTTTATTTTAATTTAGTTAAAGTAACTAACTAAATTATTTTGTCTTAATTATTCAAACATATTTTTTTTATCTAAATATTCAATAGGTAATAATTATATTATTTAAACCACATTTACAACCTTTCCTATATTATTTGTGATATACAACTTTTACATTAACGCGACTGATCATAAAAACTCTAATTCCCCAAATCGACTTAGCAAACCCTAATGCCTTAGACCCTAGTTACCTTAGACTTTTTAGACATTTCCTTATTAGTATGCTTACACATTATAGGTTGAATTCCTCAAATTCCCATTACTTAGCTCACGACCGCTTAAGTTGGATTTTGCTCGCTTTCGCAAACTGTGAATATATCTTTCCCCTTTTTACCGTCTTACTATTTTGGGGTGACTCATGTACTTACTATCAAGTTTCTATTTCTTTTACTAAATGCAATTCTCATGTGTGTTTGCTTATGTCATTTCTTGTATCTATGACCTGTCAAATCATTAACCGTTGCGGCCTGGCATTTCAATGAATAGTACTATGGTATATACCCTTGTGACTCTGTTGAGAGTCCTCGTCATTGCTATGTATTACATTACTACTAGCGCATACTATATATATCTGCTTTCTTCTCTTAGGGTTGATTTGACCCGGATACCACTTATTACATAATTGCAAACAGTATACGACACATGAATTGCTAAACACTTTTCTACTATATTTATTTAAACAGGGTATGCTCACCAATACAATTTTTGTATTTACCAAAAATATTTTGTACATGTTTCAGGTTGTTTTGAGACGCTTCTTTTAGGCTTTTGGATTTTATATTTCAGTCTTGTCTACATTGTATCTTAGTTAGACTTGTCACTTTAGAATTATTGTATCCTGTAATTT
Organism: Ambrosia trifida; assembly: GCA_028751855.1. Lineage (NCBI taxonomy): Eukaryota > Viridiplantae > Streptophyta > Magnoliopsida > Asterales > Asteraceae > Ambrosia > Ambrosia trifida. Next base: position 107,035,522 of record CM054123.1, on the reverse strand, counting down.
CATTTCAATGTAATAAATTATTTAAATCAATGTATTCAAATTTACACTTTAGTCCATGAGCTATTGAACAATCGTCACTACGTGACACCTCGATGTTTCCGCCATCGGTTGGGGTGTTACAAAAGTGCAAAACCACATGGACCATCCATATACTTACTCATTCACACATCTCTACCCCAACATGCTTGATGCCTCATCAGATTTAAAAACAAAAATCATTCAAAAACTAGTAGTTTCTCCACACCAAACCTCCACCCCACCAACCATATCATCGCCAACTTTGAATTGAACATTCGAATTCAGGAACTTAAATGTAGGGGGTTCCACCTTATCATCTTTGGACCAAGTCCCTGGGGGCAGACCCATCCACTCAGACCTGGTTGTGGACCACACGTCCACACCCACACCAGCGAGAGGTCTGTGAGGGGGTGTCCAGATTTTTGAACCTGTGCCACCTCACCATCGATGTTGAAGCTCTTAGCATAGTAAATAAGTATGTATCACATATATGTATGTATGTGTATAAACAACTCGCGCGATATTAGAGTCTAAGCCTAAATAGTGAGCCCAATTTAAATACAAGTCATCAAAAGCAGTGAGATTGGAGAACCACGTCTACTGTATAAAAACAAGCAAAAAGCTAGCAATAAACTAAAAGTCAACTATATGACAAGTTTTTTAATCCACTCTAACCAACTAACAAGTAATTTAGTGTATGTATTAATTAACCACCAAAATGAGTAGCTAAAGGTAAAGTCAAAAACCATGAATAATACCATGAGAACAATACCTGAGTTTTCTTTTCATCATGATCCCCGATTGAGTACGCTATTGAATTGGCAAACACTGTAAGAAATCTCATAAGCGCCAAACAAATGATATATACTCTCCTCTGATTTGGAACATACAGGACAAAAAACAAAAGGCACGTCAATTCTTCGATCCACCAAACCAAAAATATGAACTTTAATAGGAACGAGATGGTTCCATCAAATTGCCCAATTTTATTTCAATCGTTAGAAGTTGATTTTTTTTATTGGTTTTAAAATTTATTATTTGATGAACATGATAAAAAGGTCTTGATAGTATAAATTATTTGAATTTAAATAAATTTGAATATCAAACAGTTTGTTAAATATGATATGCACAATTAAAGTTAATTAGGAACCAAGTTAGTCACAGATGTCGATATGTCCGAGTGGTTAAGGAGACAGACTTGAAATCTGTTGGGCTTCGCCCGCGCAGGTTCGAACCCTGCTGTCGACGTTTTTTATATTTTTATTTCCTTTTTTGCTCTCAAAGAGTTTGTTGTGCCTAATACTTGATACGAATTGCGCATCTTCTATTATGGTGAGTGTTGAGTAATGGCCACCAAAAGAACTATGTTGCCTTGTTGACAATTAGATCAAGCTTTTTCGGAAAGTGGCTAACCAAATATTCGTTTTTATCGGATTCATCATGTTTCAGTGTTCAAATATTTATTTAACGATTAATGAACCGGGTAACCAAATTTCCACTTGATCGTGTATAGAAAAAAAAATTATAAAGTGATAATCATATAAACAATTTCTCGATTTAATTCATGCTAACACCACTTTGAATTTCTACGCGTTGTCTTTAACTAGATTTATCAAAGTCTACCCGGACCCACCATGTGTTTAAAACGGGTCAACCCAAAGAAGACCTATTTGTAAAATGAGTCGTATTAGTAGAACCAAAACTTAGTTTTTAGCATTGTGTACAGGCGTGTCAAGTAGGGATGAGCATACGGTCCCGAAAACCGATCCCAAACCGAAAAAATACCGATCCCGTACCGAACTGATACCGAAGAACTGATACCGAACCGAGGGTGTTCGGTATCCGTATCGGTACCCACATTTAGAGGTTTTCGGTTTCGGTATTATCGGTATCGGTACGGGATCGGTATGGTATCGGTATTTTAAGGTAAAATACCGATACCACATCGGTACCGTACCGGTATAATCGGTATCGGTATTGGTTTTTTGGACTTTTCGGTATCGGTATTGTCGGGATTGGTATCGGTTCGGTACCGATACCGTTCCGAGCTCATCCCTGTCAAGAATTACCGCGCCTAGGCTAAACCACTCTTTACTTTGTCTAGCTTTTGTCCAACTCACCACCAATGGAGTTAGTCTTCGAGCACTTAAAGGATTGAGGACAAAGTGTAAGGGAATGATTCGGCCAACAGTTGGGTGAAAATAGGGGCACGTAAAACTAGGCCAACCCCTCTCCTATATTAATTTCAGTCCAATCCATCCAACTACTCTTTAATGTAACCATGCATCTATGCCAATATTGGCTTCTTTTCCAAAGCAATGTGATGGTCAAGATAGGTATAACGTTTCCATATAAAAACACTTTACATTAGTAGTTTAGGTTAATGCTACAATATATAAATACTCTTGGTTTTATTCATACTACAAAGTGCCTCAACAACAAGACACACCTAGTGATAAATAATGGTGGTGCAACAACATATTCTAGTTATCATATGCCTTCCATTACTCTTTGTTACTTCTTCTATTTCGAAACCCGTCTCCACCCATCCGCTCGATCACCACCGCCAGTTTGATGTTGACAAGAGAACCGTATCCCGGATTCCGCCTAGGTTCCGTGGTAGGGTAGGTAGCCGTGACGGTGGGCGAAGGGTGGGTGGCAGCGTTGGTTCGCGAACAGTTAGTGGATCACAATACTGTGATCCACTATACCAGTATCTATTTGGAAGATGTGGCCGATGGCCTTTCCCTCGTACTTCTCCGAATAATCCTTTTATGTATAGGGCGCCCCCTCGTAGACCACCACGTAATCCACCACCTATACTTCCACCGCTTATCCCATCCCCACCACCTCCATCTCCACCACCTCCTTTGGTTCCCTCTCCTCCCCCACCATCACCGTCACCACCACCGCCACTCGTTCCTTCACCACCACCGCCCGTTGTGCTATCTCCACCACCCGACTTCATCCTTCCTCCTATGGTACCCGATCTACCACCCGATGATCCCTTCCAATCTCCACCATTGGTTCCAAATCCAATATCATTTTCCCCACCGGCTTTCGATAATAATCCCTCACCACTTGTGCCTATATTTTCTCCACCGCAGGTCGACCCTGGACCGCCTGAATTCGATCCTGGACAACAATTTCCACCCGTGGTATCGACGACACCCATCCCAGATATCATAATGCCACCACCAGTTGATGATCAGGACTCTATACCAGAAGTGCAGCCTTGGTTTTCGACGCCACAAACACCGGATATTCCTATAGATCAGTCTCCATAGATGATTAAGGCTCCTCCTGCAGACTAATGTATTTGAGTGTATTACTTTTTTTAACTTTTAAGGATGTGTAATATATTGTCTGTAAGAGTGTAACATTACCATATATTCACAAATATCTTATTAATGTCCTCTTGGTCCTAGTGATTTTAATGACTCTTGAAACCTTCATGGAAACAATTAAGAATTTGAATTAAGATTATAATTTTTTTTTTATGTTTTCAAACCTTTAATGATCAACCACTGATTAAAATCAAGATAGAGGTCGACTACGCGACTATAAACAAGTAAACAACAATCTTTGTTACATATTCCCCGACCTCAAGGAACCAAGAGTTTATATTTACTTATTTAGCATATAGGGTTTGCAATTTAAATGGGGTAGCGGCGCAATTTGTTTGTTGTCCGTCTACCTATTATTCTCGATTAATTTGTTATGGTTACTCTTAAACTGAAATATGTAACCACTTTCAATCTCGTTGCTGACTAATGTTTCAATGAACTCTTAAAAATATTGATATGATTTGCTCATTTATATTTATGTGTTCTTGTTTGTATTTTGCTTATTGTTGGTTTTTTTGTATTGTTAAAATGGGGTACGAAATTGAGGAGATGGGCTACTGGTGAGGAGTGTAGTTGGGCTCTTGCTCTGTTGCTGACTTGCTGTAGTAGAATGGACTTAAAATTTAAAACCAAACAAAAAAGTGTAGTTAGATTTTCTAGATTTTCTGAAAAAATAAAAAATAAAAAATTAGAGATTTGCTTATGCAAGTACAGATGTGGTCAAACACGTTTGAGATCCGTTATTTCCACCAGCAGATTACCTAAGACTATAAGGAGTGGGGGGCGGGAAAGAGGGGGATGAAGCGTCATGTGGCACTTGTGGGACCCTTGTGGGGGGGAAAATAATTGTGGGGAGTGGAAGGGGGGGGGGGGGGGGGGGGAAGAGGGGTGGAAGGAAATAATATTATATTGTGTTAAAGTTAAAAAAAAAAAAAAAAAAAAAAACTGACCAATAGATCGCTGCCACCTCACCCCCACCCCAAGCCCCACGCCAGTGGATCCCCTCGAGCATTGGCACTATTTTATTACGACAATATGAGGAACAATTTTTGTTATGTTGTTAATACATAACACATTTATAAACTCATTACTCATTCTAATACCATGTAGTATGATTTTGATAAGAGATATATTTACTGTCAGAACTTTGTTAGACATACCAAAAATTTAGTTTAAATTATTTAATTATTAAAACTTAAAAATCACTTTTTTAACGGTTTGGACGGAGCACAAAAATCCTCAAAGCGGCCGCTGTTTCTCAAAATGGTGTAGCTTTCCGACTTCTTTATGTAACATGAAAGTTGTAACTTTCTAGGACCTTCCTAGCTTTTCTAATATACTTTCCTTTTCAACCAGATTACATATACACTATACCCTTTCTTATTCAAAATTCAAATCATACAACGAAATAAAAGGGGGAAATCGAATATAATCAAAGAAATAATAATAAGGCAACCCCACGACTAACGGAATTATGACGTCATCCTAGGCTCCCCTCCATGTCATTAAATACTTAATTTCACATTCCTGTAACAGAATTCCAAATTATCACACACTCACTGTGTGTTTCTACCTGTAAAAACCTCCAAATTTTATTATTATTATTATTATTATTATTATTATTATTATTATTATTATTATTATCATTATTATTATTATTATTATTACTCACACGATCCACACGATCAAATCCTCTAATCCATCGATCAATAATCCGATCACATAATGGAACTCGAACGCAACTACGATGAATTACCCGAAGAAATCTGGGAGATAATATTATCCAAATTAGGCGACAACAACGATGATCATATCACAGAGTTCGAACAGCTTTCATTGGTAAGCAAACGATTATTATCATTAACCGATCGGTTACGTCACCGGTTCACCGTCATAGACTCGACGTATATAATTCACGGTACGATTTCTCGATTCGTTTACCGGTTTAAAAACCTAAAAACCCTAGATCTTAGTAGATTAAGTTACTGTAACGTAGATAATGCTATTAAAGAGATTGCTCGTTCGTCTGTTGCTTTGAATTTAATATCTGTTGATGTTTCGAATCATGTGTCGGTTCCTGTTGAAGGATTGAAGGAATTAGCGTTAAGTGGTAGGAATATTAGGGTTTTGAAGTGTGCTAATGTGGATAAGCTAAGCGATGATGATTTGGTTACTATAGGGAAATTGTTTCCTGATCTGGAGGAATTGGATATTAGTTATCCGCGTAATAAGTTTGAAATCGATGCGTTGCGTAGGTATAATATTAGTGAGATTATGATAACTGATGCAGGGATTGAAGGCTTGTGTTGTTTTGTGAGGAATTTGGTTAAGATTAATGTATCTATGAATCCTTTGCTTACGGATAGGTCGCTTGTTAGTTTATCGTCGAAGTGTTTGCGTTTGCGAGAGGTATTGTTTGTGAAATGTGTTATGATTACGATGAAAGGTGTTAGGTTTATGGTGAATAATAGTGTGGATTTGAGATCGGTTTCCATGTGTCTTATTTCGAGTATTCATGGGAGTGATTCGCTTTTTCTTGACCCTGTTATGTCGGGTAGATGTTTGTCTGATCTCCGTGTTAGTGATTCTGATGTTTCTGATGAGTTTCTTGATTCGGTTGTGAAAGCGCAAGTCCCATTGAAGAGGGTGTGTTTTTCTGGTAGTGGTAGTTACTCTGTTGATGGACTTTCGAGGTTTTTGCATGCGTATCGCTCTCTTATGTTTTTAGATCTTAGTAAAACCAAGGTGTTATGTGACAGGTCTGTTGTAGAGTTATCTCAATGTCTCCGTGATCTTGTTTCGATAAAGCTTAATTCATGTCATAAGCTAACACGCACATCATTGTTTACTCTCATAGTCAACTGTCCATTTCTTGAACATGTTGAAATGGAACATACGAGTCTGGGTAAAGAAGAAAATCAAGATGCGTTTATGAACATTTTGAATGACGTGCATGCAAGATCTTTAAGCATGAAGTCCTTGAACTTGGGATGGAATTCACATCTGACTGATGAATGCCTTTTAAAGATCACTTCGGTTTGCCCCAATTTAAAGCAGCTTGATGTGAGCTCGTGTTCAGGTATTGCATGGTCCATAGGCGAGGCTTTGAAAAGTTGTCCTAAGATGGAGCATTTGAGCATACAAGATTGTGGTGGGGTTAAGAATATAGGATTGAAGATGGAATCATTAAGGTTAAAGAAACTGCATTTAGCTAGATCAGGTGTTAATGATGAAGGGTTGGTTGGAATTGCGGTTAGATGCAACGAGCTTGTGAAGATAGATCTTGAAGGGTGTCAGCATGTGACCACAAGCGCGGTTAAGTTTATGGTTAAGAACTGTGAGAAGTTGAGGGAGGTTAATCTGATGGGGTGCCTTAATTTACATGTGTTTATCGTCGATTGGATGGTTCATACGAGGCCATCGTTGAGGAAATTGGTACCACCGTCTTATGCTGTTACTACAGAAAGCCAACGACAGCTTATGTTGAGGCATGGATGCCAAGTTTGTGATAAGTAGTAGGTTTTATAATTGAATTGATGTGTATGATGCTTGTTGCTCTATCAAATGTATGTATTCCCTTGCTTTTCGTCTTGTTATTAGATCAAATTCAATTCCACTTTTGATTGAATGTAAGAAAATTGTTATCAGAATAAATTTATAAAACATAATCCATGTTTCAACATTGTAAATAAAACAAACAGGTTGGTAACAAAAACTGATCGATTATAAAATACGAAAACAAAAATCAGTTACAGGTTGAGTTTTGATACATAACAGAACCAAAACAAACTAGTCACCTCCAAAATGAAACATAAGAAATTCCTAATTAACAGTAGAAGACCGTCCTTCTGTATGTGCTAGAATCACAGCTAGTATATAGGCGGCCAGATAACATGCTGGGATTAAATTCAGTACGAGTCGAAACATTCCTCTTTCATCGACATGCCAACTCTTCTCAACCCAATTTATTTGACTCGGTTTGAAATAAAGCACAAATAGAAGATGAAGTGTATTTTTAAGCTTTGTAATCTGCGCTGTCCCTAAGACCGAGTTCTGAGAGACAAAAGCAATAAGAGTCCCAATCAGTTCTTCTGAGGTACTTCAATAGTTTTTTCCTTTTCTGTACCATTGCTTGTAGACCCTTTCGAGAGTGCTTATCCTGCACCATTTCAATCCATTTCAGTTCTGATTTTTTTCATCAGTTAAGAATCTAATCTAAACTTAATATAAAAACACACTATATATAACGTTTAAGGATTTGACCAAGTAAAATTAATGATCTCCATGTTGAGTTTCTACAAGATTAATCATCTAAAAAAAGACATCAATTAAGAATCTAATCTAGGGACCTTTTTGTTGAACTATTATTTAAAAAGAGTTAAATTGTTTCAAAGTAAAGTCTAGCGCCACATGTGATGTGTAAATCCAGTCTATAATTAGAAAAATCACTGGAAACATGATGAAACATTGCAAAAGGCGAGAGTTGCGGAATGTGTTATGCCAGTTACCTTTTTGTGTAGAGCCGTAGCGAGGTGCTTGATCTTTGTTGTAAGTTGTGCCACTGAAAATAGAAAAAAGATAAACCAATTAAAACTAATACAGATGAAAATAGAAAAAAAATCGGCTTTTGAAACCAGTTTGTGGAATAGATGAAAACACAACTACAAAACAGATTTAAAAAAACACACACACACAATATAAACACTAAACCAAAACCTACACTTTCCAACTCAAGGATGCTAGCTTTCAGTGTTTCACATGTAAGGGATGTTTTATCGACTTCAAGCACACCCTAGCATCCTTACTGGCCAATGGTGTGAGCTGCAACATGGTTGTCAAAATTGAGGTAACCGATGAAGGTCAAACAAATTGGGCAGACCTCCTATATACCCCTAAACACCCCCTAAAAGTATAACTATATTAATTAAAATAAAGTTTTTAATGGGTGTCCTTGTCATCAAAGCTGGATGCATTTGGGTGCAGGTTGGATATATTTATCATAGCCACATCATCATCCAAAACGTTAAATGGCAGCTTTTAAAAGTTTGTTTACAGTAAAAATGAATTTTTAAAGTTTGATCTACACGATTACAATATACGTTTAAAGCTAGCTACATTTGATAACACCATCCTTAGTACAACTTTAGTAAAGATAAGTTTCTGAGAAATCATGTCTCCTGACACAGAAAAAGAACAACTGCATAAGTTGAAATTTGGAAAGTTGGGAAAAGCATGCATAACATAATTTTTTTAGACGTATGGAAGAATACTAATAAGTAAAAACAGAAAAAGGTTGCCATGAAAATTAACCTCCAAATTATGTGAAACCTTAAACCTAAAGCCAAACTTTAACCAAACAGCCTGTTATCGCTTCGCAGTCAATCTTTAGTTTGGTTGTTAGTCAACTTCATAGTTGTTAATAGCGACCAGAGCGCCCGTTATAGCGAATAGCGTAGCGCTCATGTGTCACTATACGGTTGATAGCGACAAATAGCAAGATTTTCTATTTTTAGTATATTTTTTTAGTAAAATATACATACAAAACATCTCTAAAAAGTTCTTCTAGTGTATCACTAAACATGAAATAGCGCCCACTATTTCATCACTATCGCTATATAGCGTATTGGTAGCTTGTCGGCTGTCGCTATCGTCCGCTATTCGCTATTAACAACTATGGTCAACTTATTAATGGATTTCTCACAGGCAGATAACACTAAAAGATTCCAAATTCCGATTAAGGCTTTTTTTCCTTCTAAACTTCTGAATATTAATAGTTGCACAATCAGCACCAAAGTAATAGATTAAATCAGTGCAGAAAGCACGATTCACAAATAAAAAAGATCGCAGAAAAATGTGATATTTTTCTGCCCCATACCTTGAACACGAGCCGATCCACAATCCGATTCAGAAACTTTGAACTTGTCCCTTACTTTTTTAAGTTCAAGCTTCTGTTTCTCCGCAGAAGACATATGATCCGGATGGAAATACTGTCCATAACAATACAAAAGTTCAGAACATTAAATATATTAACCAAATCATTAAAAGGAACGGCAAATTGCAAACAACGTTCAATGTAGCACACTAGCACTTGCCTTTTCTACTAAGACCTCATTTGGTGGTTGTAACAAAAACCTATTAGTTTCCCCAAGCGCCAATCCACTAATACTCAGAACTGCAAGTGATTGCAAAATTTATACGATACGTAAACTAATAGCAACTGATATTAAAATTCATAATTCACATCAACAACAGTAATACCTTCATTCTTCTCCGTTTGTTCAACACTGCTCAATTTCTTAAGGCCCTCTCTTAACGCCACAAACGTCCCAGCCGCCTTCTCCTCTATTTCCCGAACCTTTTGCAGCCTCTCATTCAACTCCTCTAACGAAAACCTCACATTCTTATTATTATTATTATTATTATTCCTTGGCCTCAGTCTCCTCAACTTCTCCCCCATATCCCCATAACTATACAGCCTTCCAAACTCCTCCACTTTCGCCGTCGAATCCGACTGCATTTCGTTCGAATTCCTCGGTCTCAATTTCAAATTTAGTCCAGTCGGATTGGATCCAATGCTCTTTAAATCCATCCGGATCGCCTGTAATGATTCCGGACCTTGTAATCCGGATCCGGATCCTGTATCGGGTTTTAGCGTTCTATCCCGTTGGTAAAGCTCCTGGAACGAAATAACCGGTGCAGAAGACTTCGATGGTTGAACCGGCGCTACACGTTTAAACTTGGATAAACTTTTACGGATTTCTTCTATAGTAGCTACCTTAGGTTTAGGGTTTGTATTAGTGTTAGGGATAGGGTTATGGAACGACGTCGTACGAGTATTTTGAGTAGATTTGAGAGTGTTTTTGATATCAGTGATGGAATAACGAGAGTTTGGAGGTGAGATTGGATTGTCATCGGAGGAAGAATAGAATCGGACGGTTGAGGTGGCGTTATGTACGAGGAATCGACGGTGTCGATTAGAACGAAAATGTATAAAAATTGCAGTGGCCGCCATTGGAGAGATTAATCTGAAGCTTTTGGAGGTTCAGAGACCCTAGTTGAACCGAGTGTTCTGCAAGACGTAGTGGTGGGCCAGTAATTGGGCTTCCACTTTAATACTGATGGGCCTATTGTAAAAATATTAAAGAGGTTTATTCTATTGTGCAGGAGTATATTACAGCATTCAAATTGGGTTATTTGTATTTTTATGAGTGAATATATTTTTTATCGGTATATTTGGGGATATTTTAAGATATTTGGAGTAATATTGTAACACAGTTTTTTGTATTTATTTTTTAGTATTTGTTGAAAGTGGTTGTGAGTGGTGGTGAGTGAAAAAATAATGGTAAAGCCGATATAAACAATTGTTATTTGATTGAACACGAGAGAGAAAGTTTAGTGACTTTTAGTGTAATATGTAGATAGGATGAGAAACCTACTGTGAACGAGCAAATTATAGCAAGTCTAGTTCTTATATGGTGATTTTGGAATATTGGATTAACCAAAATAAATATCAATTCTTATATAGTGAATTTCTACTTTTCTTTTAAACTTGCTCATTGGATATAAAGCGAGAGTTGCCAAGTTTTAGGTTAATTGTGCAAATAACTTTTTTTTTTGAAAGGAGAATTTCATTAAAACAACTCGCAAGGCCTCAAAATAAGGACCTACGAGCAAACAAACGAAAAAACATCAACCCAAAGGAAAAATACACCAAGTTTTCCAATCTATGGTTTTCCATCTAGATCTATGTCGAAGCCAAAAGAAAGCTGTCGATTTGATGTTCTCCACAATTGTGCAAATAACTAACCTAATGAATCCAAATCACTATATTAAACTTGGAGGTCACTTTATTATGCCCACTGACATAAGTGAGGTACAAGACTACAAGACCTATGCTTTCTTTGGGTGGAGGCCCAAATGCCAATATGTAGTTATATTTTCTGTTTTGAATGGCCCAGCTTCTTAAGTTTTCTAAGCAAAATCCTAACTTAGGAAATAACCCCATTAAAATCCGTTAGCTAAAAACATAAAGCATAACTAACCTAGTTAGTAATTAGTCAAGGATCTTGGTTAACTAGTTGTAAAAGGAACCGGAATTGCCAACGGTTAAAAGTCGAATTAAGGGTTTAATATGTAAAAGAGGGGGGATCGATATTCATAACCTGTATATCGAACCAAACACCCCAACACACACATTACGTACAAACCATAAACACTCAATTCTTGCTCAACTCCAAGCTAACACAAAAGGGAAATCTACACATTAGCCAGAAAATGGGTCAACTAAGGTCTAATATACACCAAGGTACCTTTTATTTGGCTGAATTTGATGCTATGTTTATGATTGATCATGGTGAAAATCATGGGTTTTGATAAAAACGCGAAATTGTTCACGGCTGCGGTTAAGGTTCTATGCTCCAGTGGACTTGCCCCCTAGGTGAACAGACCATGAAGGCCCTTATTGATAAACACCCGGTGGTGCCACCTCCATCCCTGCCTTCCAACTCTATTGGCCAACCCACTCTATCTGTAGATGGGGACTATGTGCTCAAATGTATCCGATATTTCCCTAAAGGGACGTCTTGTGGTAGGATACGGGCCCAACACCTGTTAGATGCTATTGGTGGTGAGGGCTCGGTGACTTCCTCGGGTTTGCTCACGGCCATTACTGAAGTCGTCAACTTATGGCTTGGGGGTTCTGTCCTAAGGTGCTCGCTGAGTTTTTTGCCTCGGCTCCCCTTACCCCCATATTAATGCCCGATAATGGAATTCGTCCTATTGTTGTAAGGGGCATTTGGCGAATGTTGGTTTCTAAGGTGGCAATGAAGAAGGTTCGGAAAGATATGGCCCAGTACCTAGGGGAATTCCAATTTGGAGTGGGAACACCAAATGGGGCAGAGGCCGTGCTTCTAGTGCAAATAGGTTCCTCAACTCTTTTCATGTGGATGGTTCCTTGGCACTACTTACGGTGGACTTCTCCAACGCCTTCAACACGGTAGACCGCACAGCCTTCTCCAACAGGTCCACCAGCATTGCCCGTCTATATATCGGTGGGTCCAGTTCCTCTACGCCCAGCCTGCCAGGTTATACGTGGGTAATGATTGTATTAGGTCTACTACCGAGGTACAACAAGGAGATCCTTTGGGGCCACTTCTCTTTGCTCTTGCATTGCACCCCCTTATTCAACGGGTTCAGGAACGTTGTAAGCTCCCGTTTCATGTTGGTATTTGGATGATGGAATGATTATAGGAAATGCATCTGAGATTGCTAAGGCTCTAGACATCATCAATACGGAGGGGCCATCTCTAGGGCTTCATCTCAATATTAAGAAAACAGAGGTCTTTTGGCCTACGTGTGACGGGCTGAAAGTCCAATATGGGCTTTTCCCGAGAGGAATTGGTAAACTAGAGAAGGGGGTTAAGCTCCTTGGTGGGGTTGTTACTGAGACCCAAACTTTATTGGGGAGTTGGCAGGGCGGTGGGCCTCGGGTGCCGTTGACCTTATGAAACTCTTGCCTCGCCTTAGGGGTCCCCAAAGTGAACTCCTCCTGCTCAGGTCATGCATGGGGGTCGCTAAATTACTTTTTGGGTTGCTGACTTGTCAGCCCCATTTAATGGTGGACGCAGTTTCTCTTTTCGATGATGGCCTTCGGGAGGCTACCGAAGACATAGTTGTGTGTCGCGGCCCCTTCTTCGATGACCTCCAGTGGCGATTGGCATCGCTGCCGATGCGGATAGGTCGTCTGGACCTCCTTTCAGCTCGAGATGTTGGGGTTTATGCCTTTGTGGCATCTAGAGCCCAGTCATGGAAACTACAAGATCATATCCTTCGAAACAGTGGGGTCGTCGAGCTTGACTCGGACTATCAGCAAGCACTTGAACGCTTAAATGTCTCTCTCCCGGACTTTGATATTGGCGGTTTTTCAAATAAGGACACCGCCCCCTCAAAGCCACAAAAAACTTTGGCGAATGCCCTGTTTAGCAAAATCGCTCAGAGCCTGGGAGAAGTGTTTGAGGTGCCCCCCCCCCCCCGGTCAGAAGGCGGTGATTGATTGCCTGAAGGGTCCCCGCACTCAGGATTTTTTGACCGTTATCCCAATTGAGGGTTTGGGCCAACGCATGTCTGCAGTAGAGTACAGGACTATCCTCAAATACCGGTTGATGATCCCAATGTATCCGGAAGATGAAACTTGCCCGATCTGTCGTAAAGCTTGTATGGATAAATATGGAGAGCACACAGTTCATTGCAAAGATCTGCCCGAGTTCAAATACCGGCACGATTGGGTGAGAGACGTTTCGTGAGACGTCCTGAGAAGAGCGGGGATTTCTGCCAAAAATGAGGCCCTTGTGAATTTTCTCACGGACCCTACAAAAGGGAGATCTACTATACGACCAGCAGATCTGCTTGTCTTTGGTTGGGTCGGGGGGAAATATGCTTGTGTGGACCTCACGGGGGTATCTCCTTTGGCTGGTTTAGGAGAAAACGAGTTTGAGGCTGGACAAGCATCAAGAAAGGCGGAATCGAAGAAAATAGATAAGCACGCTAAAGTTTGTGCAGAGAACCAACATGTCTTTGTCCCCTTGGCCTTTGATACCTTCGGCTCCCTAGGACCAGTAGCTATTCGTTTCTTGACTAGGGTTCAACGGGTTGTCCACAGCAATAGTTCATCTCCAGGGGGCAAGGGTTCGTATTTAGCAGATTAGGGTTTATGATTCAGAAAGGGGTGACGGCGCAACTTGTTACCCGTCTACCCTCTATTTTGATGTAACTTGACAATTTTAAGAAATGAAATCATCTTTAACAAAAAAAATTAAAAAAACAAATAGAGGTTGCTCTAGCTTTAGGGAACCTCAAACATGTCTAATTTAGTTAAGAATAGCATTTCACATATGTGATTGTTATTTTCATATGATTTTATGATATGTGAAAATTGGGTTTCTACCTCTAGGTGGAAACCACATATAGCTAGAAATCTTGATAACTCTTAGAAGTGATTATAATAATTAGGGCAAGGTCTAAATAACATGATATGATGTCAACTAGTCAAATGGCTATGTTTTGGATAATCTTGAACTTTAGGAACTAAATAAATTGTTGGGTGCACACCAAGCGTTTGATGAAATGCCAATTTAATGAAAACTAGTGAAACTAAGGAATTTAGGAACATGTGAAAGTTAACACTTGTGTAGAATGTTAACTAAATGATAAAGTAAGTTAATTACATGTTCTATATCTATAATCTATATCTATATTATTATATTATTAAGGAAGAGTAATGTACAACATGGTTTTGCACATGGTTTTAATATGAGATGATAGTTATATGTTCTATGTGTATGAAATGACATAAATATAGAACATTGATGTTAGTAACTTGGCCGATTATGGGCCAAGTTAAATAAAAAACATTTCACACTTAAAAGTTAAGCCAAATAATAATCCATTTAAAACTTCAAATTGTTAATCCATATGGCTTCATAACATTTATAAGACTAACACTTATTTATACCCATTTGCAAGGCCTAAGAGACATATCTTTTAAGGCTTGAATGGGGTACGTAAATTCTCAAAGATGTCACTGCGCGAGATGATCAATAAACTAAATATAGAGTGTCGCACCGTGTATTATCGCTCCCGTGATAACACGTGGGTTTCCTACTAGTTTTGTATAAACCACACGAACAAATCCTATAATTACATAATATTAATTTTAGAACTTTGATGAATAGTACTCATGCTATTTATTAAGTGCCACGTGGCACCGGGCTATTGGTCCATGTGGCATCGAACTTTTGTTTTTGTTCTTTTTAATGGTTTAGGGTTTAAGCTTTTGTTTTTTTTTAATTTCCTTTTTGAAGTTTTTAACGGTTTAGGGTATAAACGACGCCGTACTAACCGAGCTTTTGTTTTTTCTCCCTTTTTACTGTTTTTAACTGTTTAGGGTCTAGGCGTTTGGTTTTTTATTTCTGCGAGTTTTAGGATTCAAGATTTAGGATTTAAACGTCGTCGTACTATTCATCAAAGTTTTGACGGTATAAAACATAATGTTAGTTTTAGACATTCAATGAATAGTACACATGCCACAGGCTAGGTGCCATGTGGCA
The DNA here is from genome assembly GCA_028751855.1 of Ambrosia trifida. Lineage (NCBI taxonomy): Eukaryota > Viridiplantae > Streptophyta > Magnoliopsida > Asterales > Asteraceae > Ambrosia > Ambrosia trifida. The sequence goes on along the minus strand of CM054123.1, from coordinate 107,020,053 downwards.
CCGAGCTATTGGTCCATGTGGCACTATGCTTTTGTTTTTGTTCTTTGATGGTTCTTTTTAGGATTTAAACGTCGTCGTACTATTCATCAAAGTTTTGACGGTATAAAACATAAATTAGTTTTAGACCTTCAATGAATAGTACTCATGCCACGACTAGGTGCCATGTGGCACCGAGCTATTGGTCCATGTGGCACCATGCTTTTGCTTTTGTTCTTTTTAATGATTTAGGGTTTAGGCTTTTGTGTTTTTATTTCCTTTTGATAGTTTTTAACGGTTTAGGGTATGTACGCCGCTGAACTAACCGTGCTTTTGTTTTTCTCTTTTCTTTTTTTGCGGTTTTTAATGGTTGAGGGTCTAGGCTTTTGTTTTTTTTATTTGCTTTTTGACATATCTAACACTTTAGGATTTAAAGATTAGACGTCGTCGTACCATTCATCAAAGTTTTAACGTCGTCGCAACGCGCGGCTGGTTGAAAACTTGTTTACTCTAAGACTATCCGGAGTGGGGCGGAGAGAGAGGCGGGAAAGGGGACGGGAAGCCCTTGGGCGGGACAAGCTTCACTGGTGTGGGGGGGTTTTGGCTAGCCACGTGGGGTGTTTTGATTAGGGGAGGTATGTGTTGACCATTGCTTTTATCAAAAAAAAAAAAAAAACAAAATACTTCTTCCTCTACGATGGATCTTCACTACAGTGCCTCTATTCTTCTTCTTCTTTTGTTGTTGTTGTTGTTGCTGTTGCTGTTGCTGTTGCTGTGAAGAGATAAAGAGAGAGAGAGAGAGGAAGCATATTTATTTTGGTGGGGTAAAGGTGTTGAGGGGTGATAATGAAGAAGATGGTTTGGGTGGTTGTTGAAGAAGATGGTTTGGGTGATGAATGGGGTGTTGTTAAAGGGTTTAATAATAATAATAATAATAATAAGAAAAAATGTGTTTTTTTATTTATTTTATTAAAAATATAAAAAAGAAAAATCCATTTCCCCCCTCTTCAACTCCTCACAATTTCCCCCTTCATGTGAGACTCAAAAGTGCCACATGACACTTCGTCCTCCCCCCCCCCCCCCCACACACACACACACCCACACCCACCCCCACTTCTTATAGTCTAAATTGAAAGTTGATGTGGACATATAGTAATTTAAGTAATCGATTACGCATCCATCCATAGTGGTGGAGTGGTTTTTGTTTCACCTATGTGATCAAAGGTTCGATCCCCACTTCCATCATTTATGGTTTGGTATCCGGGTGAAGATTGAATACGGGTGGCGCCGGTTCGAATCTGACGGGCGACGAGGTTTTACCGAGTTCTATAACATTGTCGTGCCTTCGGGCGGGTGGGGCTCGGGTTTCCGCGCATCGGGAGAAGACGGGGGCTGCTAGAGGTCGAGCAGTCGATTCTTGGGCACAGCGCTCCGCAAGGGTGGTTGTCACACAATTGTTCGCAGATAAAAAAAAAAAGCAATCAATTACACCATTACGTTTGTTTCAAAATTTATTATTTTTATTTATTTAATTTTTTATTTTACAGTAGCTACAACAATAAACTTCTAGATATGATTGCTCGTCCATACCTCACTATTATACGTAAGACCTAGGATCTTGCCATTCGGAAAAAAAAAGACCTAGGATCTTAGTCCATACGACCAATCTTTCGTGATTTTCTTTTAGTTGAATAGTTGAGAAATCCTAGGTTCATATTTTGTGGAGTAACTTGACAAAATTTATTCAAACCAAAATTGCTTGTTTTTTACTGTAGTTGAAATGAACCGGTCAGATTTTTAGTCATCCAACAAACTTTTAGTGTTTTCTAAAATTTAAAAGTTACTAATTTTTTTTGTGTTTTTTCTCTCTCTATATACATAGAGAGACCCTAGAGGGGTGCAATTTTTTAATTAAAAATGCCTATAGGGTTGGGTTATTTTACAAATGATACAAAAAATGAGAAGGGTAAGAAGCCATTAAAAATGACATGTGTTCAAAAGATTAACAAGTGGGAGGGGTACTTTTGTCAAAAACATATGCACATGCAAGTCACATGTCATTTCCACCTTCATTTTTAAATGCCTGTAACTTTTTTATACGTCATCCGTTTTTAAAAAAAATTATACCATAAAATTGAGCGTCTTTTTATCTTTAATATGAGTACCATATTGCTATACTTTTGAAAAAAAAAATTCAAAACCCACTTGCGTAAGACACAATGGAATGTAAAACACAATGGAATGTAAAACACAATGAACACCAATTAAATATAGGGTATACAACACAATCAAGAGTCTAGTAAAACACAATGGACGACATACTAAAGACACAATGAATAGAAGACTAAAACACAATGAATACTTTTGAAAAAAAAAAAGTTGAAAACTTAGTTGCGTAAGACACAATGGATGACATACGAAAGACACGATGAACAGAAGACTAAAATACAATGAATACTTTTGAAAAAAAAAAGTTAAAAACCCAAATGTGTAAAACACAATGGACGACATATAAAAGACACAATGAACAGGAGACTTAAACACAATGAATAATAGACTCTACATAATAAAACACAATGTACATCTAAATACAAAACTCATTTGTGTAAAACACAATTAAAAACATACTAAAAACACAATGGACAAAGTTAAATCATGTGTAGACTAAAAAAACATAAATAACATATTTATAAAGCACACATGCATACTATAACACAATGAACGAGCAGAAAGACACAACGGAGAAGAAAACCCATTTAGCACAATTTTTTTTTTCAATTTTAATGTAGCAATGTGGTACTCATATTAAAGATAAAAAAACGCTCGTTAATATGGTGAAATTTTTTTGAAAAAAAAATGTCGTATGAAAAAGTTATAGACGTTTTAAAATGATGGGGGGAATTGACATGTGCATTGCATGTGGAGAGAGAAAGTAAACAAATGTGGTTTTCCTTTTATGCCATTCTTCTAATTTATTATTTATTCTTTTCAAACAAACTAATCTCAACCCTTTAAATATATGATCAATGGATCACAATCTTTCTCACCCTTCCTAGAAGTATTTTGTGTATTTGATCCTAACCCTATAATAAAACCATACTTAAGTTTCTCTTTTATAGAGTGTATTTTTTTTTTTAAAGTGGGGTCGTTTAAAATTGTGGGGATAATTATTTAGAAGTCTACAATATGTTTTAAAAAATTGGATCATATGTAATTTAAAGATTTGTTGAGTATATCCATTAACTCCGGCCAGGCTCCAGTATATCAAGAAGCTATTCAAGGTATAATCTTTATTACTTGCTGGCGAATTTGGAAGGTTCGTAATGATTTCATTTTCAAAGCAAAGAAGGTTAATAGCGCGGAAATCGTTTCAGATATAAAATCATTTGTTTTTTTTGTGGTATAAACATAGACGTAAGGATAATGAGTGTGATTGGTGGTATTCTTGGTGTAGATTTGTTTTGATGTAAGGTTTTGTTGTGGCGGCTCGTACTCTTCCTTGGAGACGAGTTTTTTGCCGTTTTGAATGAAGTTTAATTAAAAAAAATGTTTTAAAAGGTGTGTAACTAAAAATCTTAAAATTACCTAAAATTGCATTTTTGTAAACTTTATACATATCATAATATAGTATGTGTGTATGTATATAACTTAATTGCACAATTGGCCCATGTTATATTGCATATTTGGCATAAGGAACGAAAAGTTGCAAACTTAGTCAAAACATTTGGGGGTGGGTTCCACATTTAGTCCCTAACATTGATCCCCGTCAGTTTTTAACGAAAAATGACCACATGTGCCATCCACGTATGGGTAATCCAACCTTTTCAAACATGATAATCGCACCATAATTAAACCTCCTCTGGTATTCTCAATGCTTTCATATATGTAAGTGTTGTCATTATGGTATAATGTGGAACGACAGGGTGGCGATGCCACAATGGTATGTGGAATTACGGGGCGTTCACATCGCGATGGGATGTGGAACGGTGAAGTGTTAAATTCGAACGTCAATCTGTCAATGGTATAGAGAAAATTGATATTATATCAGGGTTTACAATTTGAAAAGACCTGCCCGTGGATGGCACATAGGTTTATTTAATGTTAAAACTAACATGAATTAACGTTGTGGGATAAATGTAGGGATGGGCAAATGATATCGGGTACCGATAACATATCGGTACCATTACCAAATTTCCCGTACTAAATGATTTTCGTACCAATTCAGTACCCACCTTTTGACATTTTTAGGATCGGTACTTTCGGTCCGGTACTGGTTCAGTTGGTACCGGTTTTTACCTTCAAATACCGGTACAGTAACCTATTTTTGATGATTTTCGGGATCGGTTCGATCTTTCGGAACCGATACCGAGCTCATCCCTAAACGAACAACCCACTCACAAATGTTATGACTAAGTTTACGACGTTTCATTTCCTGGGGCCAAACATGCAACATATCAATTGAAAAGTGGATCAGTGGTAAATTACACTATATGTAAGTATGTGACACAAAATAATATTGTTACCAGAGTTTTGTTAAACACGAGTGGTGTTCGATCAGTGGTAATCATTTATACGTACGGAAGTACAGCTAATTGAAAAGTGGATGATCCATCGGATTTTATTGACCTACCGAACCAATTGGCCTTTCTCCTATCAATACAGTGTTCAAGGAGTGGGAGTAAGAGTGAGAGTACAACCTTTGTTATTCACTGTTGAAGGTATGTAGGATAGGATGTATGTGTACTCCTGTGGATTTTACTATTCTTGTCACTGTCGATTGATCATATACAAAATCTATACATATATTATATATTATGAACTAGATTATACCCCGGGAGCGTCCCGGGTTGAGAAATTTAATATGATACATCAATTTTACATATGAAATAGACTGATGTATAACTCTAATATTAATATCTAACCTAAAACAAATTAACAATGTATAACTCCAATGCTAACACCTAACTTAAAAGAATGTAGAACTTTAATGTAACTCTAATATTAACACCTATCCTAAAGACTAAACAAATGTACAACTCTAACATACTAATATTGATACCTAACTTAAAACAACGTATTTGGCTCTGGTTGAAAAAAAAAAATTCATATTTACTGATTTAAACTTAATTAGTGACTTGTCTATACTTGATTAATGATTTACCTGAACACTTTGTGTTTTTTTTTTCCTGTATGAACAAAACCCCACAAAAAAATTTCTCTGTTTTTTATATAGCACTATGGTACTCGTTGGAAAGATAATAAAACGCTCGTTAATTTGGTGTAATTTTTTTCTTTAAAAAATCTCGTATATTAAAGATATTAACGTTTAAAAATTATGAGAGGAAACATGAGGGTGAAAAATCCAATTTTGTTTTTAAATTATTTTTTTCCTAAAATATCTCAATGCCATATGGGATGACGCATGGCACACTCAATGAAGAGAATGCCTCTTTGAGTGACATGTCATTAAAATGGCTTTGGTTTATTATATGTATATAGATATCTTCTTCAACTACTTATATGTTGCGACAAGATAAAAGGTTCAAGCTTATGAACATCCTCTTCAACTACTTATATGTTGCGACAAGATAAAAGGTTCAAGTCAATGATTTCCAGCCCAGCTGGTTTGAGGAAGGGTAGTTTTCCCTTAAGGGTTCCCATTATGGAGGTAGGTCACAGGTTCGATCCATGCACACCACAACAAAAATTCACCATGACGGTTGGAGCTTAGGCAAGGAGGACACCGGTGTGTGGGTAGGGATTCGAACTTGGGACCGCTAGGTTAGGGTTGCACAAGGATTTTCACTAAACTAAGCCTTAAAAAAAAAAAAGAAAAAAAAAGGATAAAAGGTTCAACTAGGCCTCCTAATTAATGGATCTCCTAATTAAGTTTTGTCGATGACTATTTGTTACTGTCACACATATGATATATATTGTTTAAGTGTTCAGTTTACTAAAGTGACAACTTGTTATATGAGATTATTTCATGATAGGAAAATTAACATTGCATCAAATATTAGATCTTGATGATGTGTATACAGTGAAACTGTCAGTGATACTATGTTTGTCATCTCATTGGTACCTCTGCACCTTTTCTGGATTCACTATTTAAATCATAACGCAAGGGTAAGGAGTTAAGCTGATTGATATTATGACATTATTGTTGTTTATTTCACTTTATAATTTATACAACGGTTGGTTCTATATATACCAATCTTTTGGGGTATTTGTTTTTGAGCTAGAAGAGCTATAGATAGGCAGTTTTATTATATATTCCGAATTTACCACAAATCCAGATTGACAAGACATGTTGTACGCTTAAACAGCAATTAAACAGCAAAAGTGGATTTGTGTAATACTAACGAAAAGGATAAAATATTATAGGGGAAAGATCCGGTACAAATAGCTTTTTTGGTAAGAACTGTGAGAATCAAAGGAGGGTATTTTTTTTTATTTTTTTTTTCAAATTTTTTTTTCCCCATATTGTTAAACATGTATTATAGTATTGAAAACTAAAAAAAATAAAAAAAAAATAAATTTGGTGTAGAGTAATTACGTGTAGAGTAATTACATAATTACTCTAGTGTAAACTAATGTATTTACCTTAATGACGTAATTACACTAAAAAAAATTTTTTTTTTGTATTATTCATCTAGAAAGAATGTTTAAGCACATGGGAAAAAAAATTTCTAAAAAAAAAATAAATTTTTTTTACCCCCTTTGATTCTCACAGTTCTTACAAAAAAACTATATGTATTTGATCTTTACTCAAATATTATAATTAAGTTAGTTTTTGTGGGAGGCTTGTGAAATTGATTTTTCTTTTTGCAATGTTTGGATGATGAATCCATTTTTTTGCTCCGAAAAATAAGAGATAAGTTAAGAGAAAGGAGTAGAATTTTATGCCCCCCCCCCCCCCCCAATGGTCCAATGTTTCATAATTAGTGATGTTCAATATTAACAGTGTCAGTGTCAGATCTAGAAAAAAACATCATTTTTTAAGCAACCACAATGATCCAGGTTGGGCCGGTTTTTCCCATCTCTAGCTCCCCGACCCCATTCCATACTCCTAACCATGAGAACTCACTATAACAAGTTCATAATTGTCCTTTAGTGATGTTCAATATTAACAGTGACAGTGACGGATCTAGAAAAAAATCATTTTTTTAAGAAACCACAATGATCCAGATTAGGCCGGTTTTTCCCATCTCTAGCTCCCCGACCCCATTCCATACTCCTAACCATGAGAACTCACTATAACAAATTTATAATGGGAACTAGCTAGGATTCAAAGGATTACACAACTCACATGAAATGAGACAAAGAAACAAGATGATAGCATATAATACATAAATATATAGTACCATAAGCATAGTATATAATACATAAATAGTACCATTAACATACGTACGTACTTAACTGCATTGCATTAATATAACGTACATATAGTTTTTGCTCTTTTCTTCAAAGTACTACCATGATTCAAATCAACTTCCACATCATTAATCTTCTTATTGTTCGTTACTTCATAATTAGTACCACTATTACTAAACAGTTGACCCAATGACGTCACCACTCGACACTTATTACCCTTGTTACTATTACTATTATTATTAATAATATTATTACTACTACTACTACCACCGGACTTCCTCTTTTTCACGTCCGAGGATGACGTGGATGTTGTCGGCGAAGCCGTAGACAACGGAAACACCGATGGTATCTCAAAGTTGGTCCTAGCTTTTGACCCTCTTAGTCGCCTTGCCGCAGCGTCGTAAGCACGTGCCGCCTCTTCCGCAGTATCAAACGTCCCTAGCCAGTGACGGCACCGCCCTATTCTGTCACGTATCTCCGCCGACCACCGTCCCCACGGCCTCTTTCTCACCCCTATATAACTCTTGACCTCTACACAACCACCGTTAACATTATTATTATTATTATTATTATTATTATTATTATTATTATTATTATTATTATTATTATTATTATTATTATTATTATTATTATTATTATTATTATTATTATTATTATGTGTTTGTTTCTTGAGGACGTCTGTTTGCTCAGTAACCGTGGTAACAACGGATTTACCGAACAGGACGTGTTCACCAACAACAGCTGCAATGCCTTCAAGAACAGGAGAGTTATTGTGTTCTGGGAAAATATTATTATCATGTGATGGGAACTGATCAAGGGAATTAGGGTTAGAGGGTAAAAAAGGAAGTGTTTGGAAGAGGGAGTTCATGGTTATGAAGGTGTTTGTTATGTATCAGTACTGCAACTGTTTGTTTGTGTGTGTCTTTGAGTTGTATGCATGGGGAGTGATGAATAAGATTCTGAGAACTACTATTTATACCCACTTTTAACCCACCCGTTGTTCAAGATGAATGAAATATATAATATTCTAAGGTTTTTTATTTTTGTTTTTCTTAATTTTTCCTCTTAGAGTCTTTGTTGTAGTTCGTCGTGGGTACCGGCGTGACTCTCAAGTAACCTTGTCACGTAGGGTTGTTGTGGCTAGCATGGGTGAACACCGGCGTGATCATAGCCTACAAATCCAACACAAATAGCTTCTTCTCGTCGTGAGCTTGCTCACGTTAGCTCGCATGGGTCTGTCGCGCCGGGGTATAGTTTGTATAGTAAAGAAATTCTTTGTAGGTCGACTTAATGAAGATATTGTCGCATACTCTTGAAAACAATGTAAAATGTTGCCGTTATAAGAAATCACACAAAGTGGCATGAAAGCAGGGGCGATGCTTAGTTGGGGCGGAAGGGGGGGCCCCCCGAATTTTCGCGCAGAAGTTCTGATTATAAAGTATTCGTTTAGAAAATTTTGGAAATATAGGGTTTCGACCCCCCGAAACTAGTGATTTCCGATCCCCCGGTGACTTCCGACCCCCCAAACATTTGAGTCAAGCTTCGCCACTGCATGAAAGGACGTTGAAAGAGCTTTTAGGTTCGTAAAAGGCAGGTGACGCATTCTCACACAACCTGCATGGCCATTGCATCTTTAAAATATCAGGAAAACCATGTACGCGTGTATTATTTTACATAACATGGTTTTGATCGAAGCATACAAGTGTGGCGATATCTCTTGAACACACAGAGGATCCGCCTAACGATTGAATAGTTACGATCACGAGCTATCCACGGAAGTCTTAATGCGAGCCGTACCGAGCATTTGGCTTTGCATAGGTCTGTGTTTCAGAATAATGTACATTATTAATATGTCATACAAGGTTATTTACATTATTAATATGTGATGCAAGGTAGAGTAACTGTCAGTTGTTTAGTTTCATTTGTTTGGTTAGTAGTTGTTATTATGAATTAAGTTGTTTACTTTTGGGAGTATTTTATAAATTATCAGTTGTTTTCGAGGTATTTTTTTTGTTTTTTAATATATCAGTTTTATTGTAATAATGTTTTTATATATGTAGCTAACACACAAACAAATAAAATATATACAATGTTCACATTCTATATTTTAATTTATATTTAAAACATTTAAATATATAAAGAATATTTTGTAATAAAAAAATGATGGTTAGTAAGAGTTGCTACATGAATTAATTGAGAAGTAAGGCGAGAGGGGTAGGGTAGGTGAAGTGGATTATTTGGACCATGCTTACTGGTTATAACCGATGGTTAATGATGTGGAAGGGGTTGTTTGATTTACGAGGTTCAGATGGGTCACAGTTCGTGATGGTGCATGCCATGGTACGTACGCATACGTATGGCCAGGGGGACGTGTTGTAAAATTATGGTCTACAAATTTCTTGTTAAACAGTGATTATATTTCTTTGATTTGATATTTATGATCTTTTGTGGCATTGTAAAAGCCTTAATATTTTCCTTTCTTTTCTCACATGACATCACTTCGATCTACTTTTCCATCTTTATTTATTTATTTTTATTTTTTTCAGTTTATTTTTTTTGAGAAATTCCCAGTGATTATTATTAGATGATATACATTTGAATTTTGAATTGTAACTTATTTATAGATATTGTTTTACCATTATGTTTGTATTTATTACTTCCCATAAATAAGGGAAGCTAAACTTGTATATAATTGAGAATTGAATGGAATGAGAGGCAAGCAATTATGCCATAATCTTTCTACATGGTATCAGAGCCTAACCCTTCTTTTTCTCCTATCCCTCGCCGTCACTTCCCTGCCGTCTTCTTTTCTGTTCTTTTTTTGCCGATTATCTTCTCCTCGTCTACCATGTCTCCCTCACTTCACCCCGCTGTCACAGTCACCAACATCAAGAACTTTATACCCATTATCCTCGACCGCCAAACCGAACACTACACCACGTGGGCTGAGCTCTTCACTATACATTGCAAAGCCTACGAGGTGTATGATCATCTCCTTCCTCGCACCACAGCCACTTCTTCTGCCTCCTCGGCAGACACCACAGCCGAACAAGCCCCTCCTCCTCAAACCTCTTGGGCTCGCCTAGACGCCATTGTTCTACAATGGATCTACGGCACCATAACCCAAGATCTTGTACACACCATTATGGTCACCAACACGTCGGCCCATGACGCTTGGTGCCGTCTTAAGAACCTCTTCTTGGACAATCAAGCCGCTAGACTTGTTACCCTACAAAACAAGTTCTTCAATAGCCGGCTCCCTCAATTTACCAATGTTTCCGCATTCTGCCAGCATATGAAACTTTTGTTCGATCAAACCTCACAGCCCAATCACAATTATTCTCCCTCACAAGCCCAATCCAACTCCACTGGACAAGGGATACTTGGGTCCAAACCCGCACAGTCTTCGGCCCAATCATACATGGCTAACCATTCTCCCACGGACATAGCCCAGGCCCTCTACAACTTGGCACTTCATCATAATGACCCGTCATGGACTATGGACACCGGTGCGTCAGGTACAATGTCTCCTCAAATTGATAAGTTTTCGTCTATTTTTAATTCTGACATTATTCGTAACATTATTGTTGGCAATGGTAAAACCATTTCGGTTTTAGGACAGGGCAACATAACTTTACCACCACCTTTCCCACCCTTTAAACTTAACAATGTCCTTTATGCCCCAAACCTAGTCAAAAACCTTATTTCCGTTAGACGATTTACAACTGATAATCAATTAACTGTGGAATTTGACCCTTATGGTTTTACTGTGAAGGACCTAAAGACCAGGAAACCTATCCTACGGTGCAATAGCTCGGGGGATCTCTACACTCTCAGCCCATCCAACATCACCAATCTCACCACTGCTTCTACCTATGCAGCCCTCACTCAAGACATCTGGCATCAAAGGCTCGGTCACCCAGGCCCAGCTGTTTTACAAAGTTTAAAAACTTCTAGTTTAATTTCTTGTGGTTCTTTACTTAATAAAACTTGCAGTGCTTGTATTTTTGGAAAACATACTCGACTTCCATTTATTAATTCTAATACAAGTACTTTTATGCCATTTGATCTTATTCACAGTGATGTTTGGACCTCCCCTATTATCTCCAATGGAGGACATCGTTATTATGTTCTCTTTTTGGATGATTTTACCAACTTCCTTTGGACCTATCCCATTACCCATAAATCCGAAGTTTTTAGCATGTTCACTAAATTCACCAACTTTGTCCACACTCAGTTTAACACTAAAATTAAACAATTCCAATGTGACAATGGCCGGGAATATGCTAATAATCAATTTCACAATTTTTGTAACCAACATGGTATGCATTTCCGCTTCTCCTGCCCACACACCTCCTCCCAAAACGGCAAAGCCGAACGTAAAATAAGAACCATAAACAACCTTATGCGAACTATCCTCGCCCACTCCTCCACCCCAACCACATATTGGCACCATGCCCTCGAAACCACCACTTACCTACTAAATATTATCCCAACTAAAATCCACAACTTTCAAACCCCAACCCAAAGACTTTACAAATGTCTACCATCATACAACCATCTTCGTGTGTTTGGTTGCTTATGCTACCCTTTGATTCCCCACACCACCATCCACAAACTTGCATACCGTTCCTACCCTTGTATCTTTCATGGGTACCCCTCCAACCACCGTGGTTACAAATGCCTTGACTTAAACACAAAAACCATCACCATTAACCGACACGTCATCTTTGACGAAACCATCTTCCCCTTTTCCAAGAAACATAAACCATCCGCCACTACATACTCCTTCCTCGAGGACCCTCTTCACCCGTCCATCCTCATACCCCCACATATTTCCCCACCTCACCATCCCAACAGCCCAAATCCTCCCCACAGCCCGCATACCACCACACCGGCCCACTCTACCCCACCCGCATCTCCTTCCCTTCCGTCCCCACTGACCCAGCCCACATACTCACCTCCACTCCACCCTCCTTCTGGCCCAACAACCATCCCGTCCCAGCCCAACATACCGCAAAACAGCCCCACCTATTCATCCGCATCCCTTGACCATATACCGGACCCCCCACCTCCACCACTACCACGAACCATGACCACCCGTTCCATGTCCGGTATTAGCAAACCAAAACAGATATTTAACCTATCCACCACCACCATTCACCCCGTCCCCAAAAACCCTCTTGTTGCCTTGTCTGACCCGGAGTGGCATAACGCCATGCTTAGCGAATTTAATGCCTTAATTAAAAACAAGACTTGGGAACTTGTCCCGAGGACACCTGACATGCATGTTATTCGTAGTATGTGGCTATTTCGCCACAAATACAGGTCTGATGGGACTCTTGAACGCTATAAGGCTAGATTGGTATGTGATGGTAGAAAACAGGAGGTTGGCATTGATTGTGGGGAAACCTTTAGTCCGGTAGTCAAGCCCACTACCATTCGGACTGTTTTGACTTTAGCTTTATCCCAGTCTTGGTCCATCTATCAACTGGATGTAACCAATGCATTTCTTAACGGGAATCTTTCTGAGACCGTGTACATGTACCAACCCGTAGGTTTCCGGCACAGGGACTTCCCGGATTATGTCTGTCGTATGAAAAAGTCCTTATATGGACTTAAACAAGCTCCACGGGCTTGGTATCAACGGTTCACTGATTTTGTCACCTCAGTTGGTTTTTCACAAAGCAAATGTGATAATTCTCTCTTTACTTATCACCACGGGGGTGACGTTGCCTATTTATTGATATATGTAGATGATATTATTCTGACGGCCTCATCCACCGAGTTACGAAAGAAACTCATGGGCAGCCTCGCGGCTGAATTTGCTATGAAAGATCTTGGACCGCTTAATTGTTTTTTGGGTATTTCTGTCACTCGCTCAGGTGACAACATGTTTTTATCTCAGCAGTCATATGCCCTAGATATTGTTAGTCGTGCAGGTATGGAGAACTGTAATCCTGTTGCCACCCCAGTTGACTCTAAACCGAAGCTCGGTGCGGCTTCCAGTGCTCCTTTTGATAATCCTTCTTTATACAGGAGCCTTGCGGGTGCCTGATGTGTATGCATTTGGTGTGAGTAAATGGTAAAAATATATATATGTTTTAGCATTGATTTTACATCAATACATGTTACTTTGATGCATTTTCACATGTAGGGTAGCGGTGGAAGATTGCATGATGGTTCCGTATTACAAACTCATTGCATGAAGCTTTAGACACATCAAAGAAACTCAAGGAAATGGATCTAGGCTTGTTTGGAACACTCCAACGTTCACTTTGCTATTGAACCGACGTTCCACAATCATCCGGGGGCGTTTGGTTTGCTGACCCGGCGTACCATACTTCCAAACCCGGCGTTCCATACGCCGGGTGCAGCACAAAAAACGGTTTTAGTCGGTTTTTGACAAGTTTAAAGTGGTTTTCTCGGGATTTTTCATTCATTCTTGGCCTAGAGACTTCAAGGACGACACTAGAGAAGATTTTCAAAGTTCTAATTGAAGATTTATCATATGTACTTCCGAATCAATCATCCGATTCCAATGAAGATCATGATTGGCTGAACATTTCATAGTCACAACTGGTGTAATGGTTTGATCAAGACTTGTAAGACTTTATTTATGTTTGTTGCATGAATGTTTGGATAATTATATGCATTTTCACGTGGATGTTTATGAATATGTTAACATTTTCATGTTTTATATCAATTAGAAGCATAATTTGTGTGTAGAAATCTCCGTTAGTATCATTCCACCCTAGAGAGACTCTAGGAGTGTTGTAGATGTTCTATGGTTTGAGATTTGTCATGAATTGTGATGAGATGTTGAGGATTACACGTTGTTATCATTCCACTCTAGAGAAACTCTAGATGTGTAGTAGATGGGTCATTGATGTAATTGTATTTCACTATCTAATTAATATAATATTGTTTTAGGTTATGTCTATGTAATCTATCATGTCGCAACCAAATTGACAAGTCTTGCTAGTTGATGATCAAACTGTGAAACCAGAAGTGACTATTCTTTTAATATTGATAACCAATTCTAGTTAAGTTACGTGTTTATGCAAGTTTCTTTTAATCAAACAATCAATTCACTTTCAGATTTTATTTTCCATGTCTTCAAGTCAACTTAAGTTAGGAGCCAACCACTAACTCTTTGTGGTTCGACACCCTGCTTACCATAACTAGCTTTAGGTAAATAGGACACATAAACTCTTTATCTTTGATCGGTACTTCGACGCCGATCAACACATCCACATGCAAAGACTTAAAAAAATGCAACACACAAACTAACACAAAAAAAAAAAGGCAATTTTAAAATCTTGGTTTGAAAAGTCAATTTTCTTGTTGATAATGCAAGAATGAGGAAACAGAGACCACCGTTCCATACGTGGGAGTCACCGTTTCGAACGCCGCTAACTTAATTGTTCCATTCTAAATGCTGCTGGATGACTGTGAAACGGTGGTACCTTTTCGAAATCTGACGTCGCTCTCAGACATGAAGCTGGCGTATTGAACGTCGACGTGCTAGCGTCTCTTACGCCGGCGTCGAAATCGTCAGATCTAATCCCACCGTACGGGACGTCACACACCATCGTCTTATACGCCGCTGTGACTTGATGCAATCCAGAAAATCCGGAAAAGGCATACCTTATTCTCGTCCTTTAAAACCGTTCCACCCATGTCTCTCTTTTATTCATCTTTTCAAGCATAAACCCTAACCTTCTCTAACTCACCATTTAATCAAATCTGAACCAAAATCCACAAATTTGATATCGATTTCACTTAGAATTTCAAGAGAAACAAGATCGGTGAATCGGTTTTGGGTAATTCTTTATGGTTAGTGAGAAATCAGTGCTTAAAGTTTGGGATTTTTAAGGCTTTTTGTGTGTTTTTCATTCAAAGTTGCAATCTTCATCTCCATTTGACACCAAGGTATGATTTTTCTTATTCCTTGTTACTTTTGAAGGTAATGTAAATTTATTAGCCCAATATGTTCATAGTTCTAGGGTTAGAAAATGTTGGATTGTTCAACAATGGGTTATAAAAAAAATGTGGTGTTAAATTGATGAATTTTGGTTTTGATTATAGGATTTGCTAACTATTGTGAGTCAAGAATCTATATAAGTTCACTGAAGCTTTAACTCATGAGTTTTTTTTTTAGAACTTATAGTATTTTTAAATATGGGATTAACAGACTTCACCGCCCACAAAGCACGGTGAGCCAATTCCACGGGTAAATGACAACCTTTCCCATAAACTAATCGGTAAGGGGTAGTGCCAATCGGTGTCTTAAATGCAGTTCGGTAGGCCCATAATGCATCAGTCAAACGCAAAGACCAATCTTTGCGGTCCGGGCGAACTGTTTTTTGTAAAATTTCTTTTAGTTGTCGATTGGACACTTCCACCTGCCCACTAGTTTGTGGGTGATAAGGAGTTGCAACCCGGTGGTGGATACCATATTGTTTAAGCAACTTGCCAAACTGGAAATGTTTGAAATGAGATCCCCCATCGCTTATTATCGCACGAGGAATACCATGTCTACTAAAAATGTTTGTTTGGACAAATTGGCATACAATTTTATGGTCATTCGTTCTTGTGGCTATTGCTTCAACCCATTTTGATACATAATCCACAGCCACAAGAATAAAATAATTTCCAAACGAATTAGGAAATGGCCCCATGAAGTCTATCCCCCATACATCAAAGATTTCCACTACTAGTATTGGGGACATGGGCATTTCATCCTGTTTGGAAATTCCACCGACCTGTTGACAACGAATGCAACGTTTACTAAACTCAAAAGCATCCCGAAAAACACTAGGCCAATAAAGACCACAATCAAATATTCTATGACCCGTTTTCTTCCCGCTAAAATGACCACCTGCGTATGAATGAGCGTGGGCTAAAACGCTTTCCACTTCTTCTTCAGGGATACACCTTCTAATAATTTGATCTGGACCAATCTTGAAAAGGTCTGGATCATCCCAAATATAATGTTTGGCCTGAAATAAAAAGTTTTTTTTCTTTTGATTGGACCAAAAATCGGGAAGCTTTCCTGCACTCAAATAATTCACAATGTTAGCAAACCATGGTAATTTACTAACTGAAAACAAATTCTCATCCGGGAATGTCTCATTAATCTCTATTTCTGCTTCTTCCTTGATCTTAGGTATCCTTGATAAATGATCTGCAACAACATTATCACAACCCTTCTTGTCCTTAACTTCAAAGTCAAATTCTTGCAACAAAAGTAACCACCTAATTAACCTCGGTTTGGCATCTTTCTTTTCCATCAAATAGCGAATAGCACTATGATCAGAAAATATAATCACTTTGCTCCCCCATATGTACGATCTAAACTTATCTAATGCATAAACAACAGCTAGTAACTCTTTTTCAGTGGTTGTGTAATTAAGTTGGGCATCAGAAAGAGTTTTACTAGCATAATAAATTGCAACGGGCTTTTTATTCACCCGTTTTCCTAGAACAGCCCCTATTGCATGGTCACTTGCATCGCACATAATTTCAAAAGGCAAGGACCAATCCGGTGATTGTAAAATGGGGGCTGCCACTAAGTGTTGTTTAAGTGCATTGAATGAGTTGAGGCATGCTTCATCAAAGAAAAATGGTGCATCTTTTAACAATAAATTGCATAATGGTTTTGAAATTGCACTAAAATCTTTAATAAATCTTCTATAAAATCCTGCATGCCCTAAGAAAGATCGAACACCTTTCACATTTGTTGGTGGGGGAAGAGTGGATATAACTTGTACTTTGGCCCGATCCACCTCAATTCCTCTTTGAGATATCACATGGCCTAATACAATACCCTCTTGAACCATAAAATGGCTCTTCTCCCAACTCAACACAAGATTTGTCTCAGAACATCTTTTTAAAACTTTTTCTAACTCACCAAGACAAATCTCAAAAGTATGACCAAATATAGAGAAATCATCCATAAAAATCTCTAAAGACTCCCCCACCATATCAGAAAAAATACTCATCATGCACCTTTGGAAGGTGGCAGGGGCATTGCACAAACCGAATGGCATTCGCCTAAATGCGAAAGTTCCATATGGACATGTGAAAGTTGTCTTTTGTTGATCTTCCGGGTGAATCGCTATTTGGTTATACCCGGAGTAACCATCTAAAAAGCAATAGAATTTCTGACCTGAAAGTTTCTCAACAATTTGATCAATGAACGGAAGTGGGAAATGATCTTTAGATGTTGCAGCATTTAATTTTCTATAATCGATGCAAACTCGCCACCCGGTTACGGGTCGAGTAGCGATTTGCTCACCATCCTCACTTTTAACAACTTGAATACCTGCTTTCTTGGGAACAGTTTGAGTTGGACTAACCCACGTGCTATCAGAGATCGGGTAGATGATACCCGCATCTAGCCATTTAAGAACTTCTTTCTTGACTACTTAACGCATATCGGGGTTTAGTCTTCTTTGAGCATCACGACTTGGCTTGACGTTAGGATCGGTGATGATTTTGTGCATCACTATTGAAGGTGAAATTCCTTTCAAATCAGCTATAGTCCATCCAATAGCTTATTTATGCCTTGACAATACTTCCACTAACGCTTGTTCTTGTCCCGGTTCCAAGTTTGAAGCAATAATCACCGGTAGAGTTTGTCCTTCTCCCAAAAATGCATATTTCAAATGTTTGGGCAACTCTTTTAGTTCCACCTTTGGTGATTCTTCAAGGGATGGCTTTAGCTTAGAATCGATATGCTCGGGAAGGTTTTCAACTTGTACTGTCCACGGTGGTCGCCCACTTTCAATAGCCATAATTGTTTCATGCTAATTGTGATCCCAATAGAAGCCTTTTTCAGGACGAAAAAGAATTAAGTTGGGGAGGTTTTGATGTGTATGCATTTGGTGTGAGTAAATGGTAAAAATATATATATGTTTTAGCATTGATTTTACATCAATACATGTTACTTTGATGCATTTTCACATGTAGGGTAGCGGTGGAAGATTGCATGATGGTTCCGTATTACAAACTCATTGCATGAAGCTTTAGACACATCAAAGGAACTCAAGGAAATGGATCTAGGCTTGTTTGGAACACTCCAACGTTCACTTTGCTATTGAACCGACGTTCCACAGTCATCCGGGGGCGTTTGGTTTGTTGACCCGGCGTACCATACTTCCAAACCCGGCGTTCCATACGCCGGGTGCAGCACAAAAAACGGTTTTAGTCGGTTTTTGACAAGTTTAAAGTGGTTTTCTCGGGATTTTTCATTCATTCTTGGCCTAGAGACTTCAAGGACGACACTAGAGAATATTTTCAAAGTTCTAATTGAAGATTTATCATATGTACTTCCGAATCAATCATCCGATTCCAATGAAGATCATGATTGGCTAAACATTTCATAGTCACAACTGGTGTAATGGTTTGATCAAGACTTGTAAGACTTTATTTATGTTTGTTGCATGAATGTTTGGATAATTATATGCATTTTCACGTGGATGTTTATGAATATGTTAACATTTTCATGTTTTATATCAATTAGAAGCATAATTTGTGTGTAGAAATCTCCGTTAGTATCATTCCACCCTAGAGAGACTCTAGGAGTGTTGTAGATGTTCTATGGTTTGAGATTTGTCATGAATTGTGATGAGATGTTGAGGATTACACGTTGTTATCATTCCACTCTAGAGAAACTCTAGATGTGTAGTAGATCGGTCATGTTGGAGGAAAGAAGGTAGCATTGTCTTTTGAAGCTATGGACAAGATAGTCAAATTTGATACAGGTGCAATTAATCCGCAGCGAGAGTATGAGTATCCGAAAGCAGAAGAGGTATATGGTAAAGGAGATGATTGGCTCACAATGTTGAGGGAATTATTTCAAGTTGATGAAATTGAGGAAGATATGAAGCTATATAGGAATGACCTGAAACCGCTCCCTAAATTACTCACAAGCATTCTTAATTGGAATGTCATTCCAAGAGCAGGAGATAAAGAGAAGATTAGGAGTTATGAAATACGAGTGTTGTATGCATTAATCACTGGAAGACCCACCATATCTTTCAGACATCTTGTATTACTTAATGTGTGGGAATCACATGAGGATTATGACAGAAAAAGAATTCCTCATAGCAGATTATTGACTCGGGTGTTGATGAATGCAAAAGCAATACCTGTAGGGGCGAAACCGTACAAAGCAAGGCAAACCAAATTTTGTATTGAAAAAATTGATATGCGTGAGTGGGATTTTCGTAAGGAAAGATCAAGAAGTGTCCTTATTGACATGAAGAGCAAACGCCGTCAAATTTTCGAAAGAGATGATGCATCTGAAGGATCGGATGACGATGATGATGAAGAGGAGACCGAACAAGAACAACCAGGGGAAAATACTATGGAAGAAAGACCGGTTCAAAGGGTACGTGAAATGTCACCAGCTAGTAGATATAATCCTGTTGGTTTTGGAAGGTGGTCAGCAGGTGAAAAGGCTTTGTGGGAAAGAAGCATGAAGGACTATGAGACTAATCGTTTGTGGAGGATAGAACAAGAAAGATTGGCTGCTGAAGAAAGAAAATTGGCAGCTGAAGAAAGAAAATTGGCTGCTGAAGAAAGGAAGTTGCAAGCTGAAGAAAGAAAAAAACAAGCTGAGGAAAGAAAAGAGCAAGCCAAGTAGAGGATTGAACAGGCAAGACTTGCAACTGAAAGAAGTTTTGTCCAGACCCAAAACCAATTGGCTACAACAGGGCCTGAGTTTGTTCTCGAAGTGCCTCCTGACTCGACTTAACCAGGTCCAAGTTTTCTCTCCTTCACTGTTTACTGTTTTTCTAGTGTGTGGTTATCATTTTTATTTTTATTTTATTTTATTTTGTGCTTGGTGGTGTTTCGAATTAACTATGTTATGTTTTGGGGGAGTGTGTTTATGTATTTAGGTTTGCATTTAGTTTTATTTCATGGTAAAGTTGGTGGATCCCAGTTGTGATAAAAACTGATTAGTCGGTTTGGGAGTACGTGTCTGATGAAATGGGTATAATTGATAAATGTCCTATGTGTCGGCTTCGGTAAATATTGAGAGATGATATTAGCAGGCCAGTGAATGTGCATGAAGTAGAACTCTTTGGGAGACCGGTATAGCCAGTTTGTGATGTGTTGATAGGCTTGGCCCAATTAAATCGTCAATTTCTTTGAGCAAATATGCCTAATAATCTATATATGTTCTGGTTTCCCATCTCGGTGTAAGTGGCATAAATTAAGTCTTTAGAAAATAAGATTGAGATTGTATTTCTTTATCATCGATCATGCTACATAAGTTATGCACCTCCACATGTAAAATTGGACTTAGGATGTGTGTTCTCACTGTGGGAGGAAAGTGTATCTATAATAGGAATGAAAATTCTGAAAATCAATTCACACTACCCTCATAGTAGACACGCAAAAAAAAAAAAAAAAAAAAAAAAAAAAAAAAGACAGAAAATCACAGGGCTGGCATGCTAATTGTGATCCCAATAGAAGCCTTTTTCGGGACGAAAAAGAATTAAGTTGGGGAGGTTTTGATGTGTATGCATTTGGTGTGAGTAAATGGTAAAAATATATATATGTTTTAGCATTGATTTTACATCAATACATGTTACTTTGATGCATTTTCACATGTAGGGTAGCGGTGGAAGATTGCATGATGGTTCCGTATTACAAACTCATTGCATGAAGCTTTAGACACATCAAAGGAACTCAAGGAAATGGATCTAGGCTTGTTTGGAACACTCCAACGTTCACTTTGCTATTGAACCGACGTTCCACAGTCATCCGGGGGCGTTTGGTTTGCTGACCCGGCGTACCATACTTCCAAACCCGGCGTTCCATACGCCGGGTGCAGCACAAAAAACGGTTTTAGTCGGTTTTTGACAAGTTTAAAGTGGTTTTCTCGGGATTTTTCATTCATTCTTGGCCTAGAGACTTCAAGGACGACACTAGAGAAGATTTTCAAAGTTCTAATTGAAGATTTATCATATGTACTTCCGAATCAATCATCCGATTCCAATGAAGATCATGATTAGCTAAACATTTCATAGTCACAACTGGTGTAATGGTTTGATCAAGACTTGTAAGACTTTATTTATGTTTGTTGCATGAATGTTTGGATAATTATATGCATTTTCACGTGGATGTTTATGAATATGTTAACATTTTCATGTTTTATATCAATTAGAAGCATAATTTGTGTGTAGAAATCTCCTTTAGTATCATTCCACCCTAGAGAGACTCTAGGAGTGTTGTAGATGTTCTATGGTTTGAGATTTGTCATGAATTGTGATGAGATGTTGAGGATTACACGTTGTTATCATTCCACTCTAGAGAAACTCTAGATGTGTAGTAGATGGGTCATTGATGTAATTGTATTTCACTATCTACTTAATATAAGATTGTTTTAGGTTATGTCTATGTAATCTATCATGTCGCAACCAAATTGACAAGTCTTGCTAGTTGATGATCAAACTGTGAAACCAGAAGTGACTATTCTTTTAATATTGATAACCAATTCTAGTTAAGTTACGTGTTTATGCAAGTTTCTTTTAATCAAACAATCAATTCACTTTCAGATTTTATTTTCCATGTCTTCAAGTCAACTTAAGTTAGGAGCCAACCACTAACTCTTTGTGGTTCGACACCCTGCTTACCATAACTAGCTTTAGGTAAATAAGACACATAAACTCTTTATCTTTGATCGGTACTTCGACGCCGATCAGTGCCCTTCGATACCTTACATTCACCCGCCCAGATATCAGCTATGCAGTACAACAGATTTGCATCCACATGCACAACCCTACCACTGATCACTGGAATGCCTTAAAGAGAATCATACGTTACATAAAAGGTACCGCCGCCTATGGTTTAACTCTTTCGTCATGTTCGCCGCTCACACTCAAGGCGTACACTAATGCTGATTGGGCAGGATGCCCTGACACTCGCCGCTCCACTTCCTGTTACTGTGTTTATATGGGGGCGAACCTTTTATCCTGGTCTTCCAAACGACAGTCTACCATCTCCAGGTCAAGTGCTGAAGCAGAATACCGTGCAGTTGCCAACGTTGTCGCCGAAATTTGTTGGATACACAATTTACTTCTAGAGTTGCGCAAACCTATCACCTCGGCCACATTAGTTTATTGCGACAACATCAGTGCCATTTACTTGTCCAACAATCCGGTGCAACATCAGCGCACTAAACACATCGAGATTGACATACATTTTGTGCGCGAGTTGGTTCAACGTGGCTCTATTCGAATTCTCCATACTCCGACTCGTCTTCAAGTTGCTGACATCTTTACTAAGGGACTACCACGCGTGTTATTCGAAGACTTCCGCTCCAGTCTCAACATTCGTCCACCTCCTGCTTCGACTGCGGGGGTGTATTAGATGATATACATTTGAATTTTGAATTGTAACTTATTTATAGATATTGTTTTACCATTATGTTTGTATTTATCACTTCCCATAAATAAGGGAAGCTAAACTTGTATATAATTGAGAATTGAATGGAATGAGAGGCAAGCAATTATGCCATAATCTTTCTACAATTATAATAACAATTTGTTTTAAATTTTTATATAATTCATGTCTAAATAAGTCTTTGCTTTTATAACTATAAAATTCGAGACGTTATTTATATTAATCACTTTATATTTGCATAGAATTCAAATACAATGGTGCAATTATATTTTATGGTATTTGTAAAGCATCCTTGGAGACAAAGAATCAGATAAAAACCAAACGTGGAAAACTGAATGTTAGGGATCGGGCTGGGTTTTGGATGATAAAAGTACAAAACTATGGATATAAGATTAAAGTTAATTATATTTATGGATAACGTTTCTCCATTGGTTAAGTAGCTAATAGTGTTATTCCTTGTGTTAAAGTGAGACACGGTGTTACTCTTTTATATATTTTGATCATTTGAGAACTCTTTCAAGTTGTTGTGAGAACTCAGACCTCCAATGCAATATTTTTAACATTTTTTTTACGAAAACATGTGAAAAGGACTAACTAAGAAATAAGTATAAAATGAAGAATTTTTTTTTGACAGTGATTTTGCGTATTTGTAAGAAAAGTGATGTAACATTTAATAAATTTATTATTTCAACAAGATATTCCAAAGCTTCCGTATATATAAACACATGTAGAAACATTTTTAATAAAAAAATCAATTTGAAATTCCCCGGCCCACTAAACCTCACATTACGAATTTAGAGCATTCACAGTAGTGTCCCCATAATTCTTTGAGAGGAAACCCTATAATTTTTTATGGGGTTGGAAGTGGTTGTGAGTGAAGAAAATAGAGAATCTACTGTTTATCGGTATATTTGGGGTTATTTGGGAATATTTTGGAGAAAACTGGAAATTGAAATTATTTTTTAATATTTGTTGAAAGTGATTGTGAGTGGATAATAGAGAAACTGTAATGATTTATAATGTAATATGTGGTTGTGATTGGTTCTTAGTGAATAGGGAATGAGGAAGCTATTGTGAATGCTCTTAGACTATATGGTGTGCCCCCCCATTCCCCCAACTCCCCCAACTGCCACATCAGCGCCATGTCATTTCCCCCATTTTCTCCCCCAAACTTTGGAAATGGTTTCCCCCAACTCCCCCATTCCCCCTTCCTTTTTTTATTCTTTTTCCTTTTTTTTTAATTATATATTTTATATTTCATAATTATTTTTTTATAAAAAATGTATAAAAAACATATAATTTATTTTTTTTAAAACGGCAATATTTTAAAAAAATAAAAAATAAAACCGAAAAAAAAAACTAAAGATAAATTTCATTAAATTAAAAAAAATTACATTAAATTAAAAAAAATTACAACCTACAATGCATGGAAATTTAAAAAATAACAAGAAAATTACATAAAAAAACCATCTAAAGCATATCTTTTCCAAGCCACTTGTTCGCGATCATGTTTCTCTTCTCCGCCCACCCCGCTCTTTCTTGCTCGGGAAGATCGTCGATATTTTTGTCCATCATCGCAAACTCCACCTTTTCTTGCTCGTACGCGAGCCGTGCCTTCTCCAACGCAAGCTTCTCCCGCTCTAGATCAAGTGCTTCTTCCTTCTCCTTCTTTCTTTCATTCCACCTTTCATTTTGCTCCGACTTAAACTCGTTAAAGTTTGAAATCAACGAATCTATTCTGTCAACCACACTTAATTTCGAAGCGGAGGCCTTTCCTTTTGAGCTCGATGCGGCTTTTTTCGCGCGGTCCCTTCCAATTGGCCGCTCCAAATCGGGCGCGGGAGCATCATCTTCAAACTCGGGGTCATCGTTTATATTTATAGTACAACGAGCATCGGACCCCCCCGCACTATAACTTCCCGAGGTGCTCGTCTTTGTTCGTTTTGCTTGTGCCACTTCGTTTGGCACCACCCTCCATTTATCACATGCTCTCAAAATCTCATACGGCCTCATGTACGCCCACCCCCCACTAGCCTTTTTTTTGCAAAACATTCCAAGCGCATTCTTCAACACGTTCTCGTCGCTTTCACCGGTCTTTCTATTGTTCCAACATCTTTGATAAACGCCCGCAAATTCTCCACATTTTGCGTTCATCTCCCTAAACTTAGTACTAACGGCATGACCGGTTCGATAAGGCGTGCGTTGCATTAACTTGAAGAATTGTTCGCAAACCGAGTTCCAAAAGCTATCTTTGTTTCGATTCGTACCTACACGTGATAAATAATAAAAAAAAAATTAAAATCATCCATAAAACCCACGGCCAAAAAAAAAATAAATAAACTTACTTCGTATCGGGTCGGTAGAAACGTTCACCCACGCTCGTGCTAAGGCCTCCAGCTCGTCTTGAGTCCATGGAACGCTATCCGCCTTAGTAGTGGCACGTTTCTTCCCCTTTGTGTCTTTTTTAGATGTTGGTTGAGTTTCGGGGATAACGTCGTCATCGACGCCTAACGATATAAAGTCGTGTTCGGGTTGAGTTTCGGGTCTAGCGGGGACGGTTGGCATTTGGTTCGGGGGTGACATTTGCATATGAAAGTGTTGTTGGTGATGCATTTGCATTTGCCATGGATTTTGTGGTTGACTAAAACCGCCAAATCCGAATGTGTTTGGGTCGAGCGGTGTAGCGGGGAAGAGAAAGTTTGGAGCTTGTGTCGAAGGAGTAGCGGGGTTGTTCGGGTAAAAGGGTTGTGGGGTTGAACGCCTTGGATCCATTGGTGATTTTTTATAAAATGTGGTGTTTTGGTTTATAAAAGTTGAGTAGTTGTGTGAATTTAGGTAAAAAATGAGGTAAAGTTTATATATATATATAGTAAATGTTTGAATTTTTTTTTTTTTTTTTACAACGGCTAACAATTAAATCAGTGGGCCCCCTTTTATCAACGTTCAAAAAATATCAACCAATCAGGTCCCTCGGTTAAAACGGGCAAATTCCCCCGTTTACCCCGAAAAAATTACGGGGGGGGGGGGGGGGGGGGGGGGCGGTGTTCCCGATCGGGGCTCCTGCCACCTCACCTCCCCGATTTCATTCCCTGATGGCACACCAAATAGTCTTAGAAGAGAGCGAGATCCTTAAAACCTTAATGCTTTTAAATACAAAGAAACTAGCTAAATATTTGATAACATAGTCTAAATGGCGAATCTTCATGAGGTACTTTAGATATGACTTTTGACAATAATATATGAGATTTGATGGTTTTTATGAAGATGTAAAATGAAATCAGGATTCCGAGCCAATAAACAGGCTTTGGACTAAGAGGCCATCACTTGTTGGCAGAGATAACCCAAAAACCCAACCCATACTCCATTTAGGGTTTGGGAAAAGGTTGCAACTAAAACAAAAAAAAGAATGGCCAAAAGTAAACAAGACAAACAATGCTATTATCACACCTTTTATCATTGTTTCAATCCATGTCTTTCCTATATCCATTTTTTTAACTAGTAGGAAGGTTATGCGTTGTCGTACGAGCGATAATATAAAATATTATATTCTATATTTAGTTTAATCGATTCTCTCGTGTATTGCGTCCATAGAATTTATGTACCGAGCCTTAAAAATATGCTCCTTAGGCCTTATAAATGGGTATTGGTCATATTAATGTTATGGAGCCGAATGGGTTAACAAATTTTAATTTTTAAATGGATAATTATTGACGTCTAACTTTTAAATGTTAAATGAGTTTCTATTTAAAAAAAGACACACACATACACACATAGGAATTTTTACAACAACAAAAAATTATGCCCATGATAAAACTGGGCCCGAACCGCGTAGACTCCCCGGCTTGACCCATAGCCGTCCATGCTTTCATAATATATTGCATAGTATGTATGTTGGTTTCCTTATTCCTATTATATATTAGAAAAGTTTGTTTTATTACTTGTTTTTATTTTTATTAAGTTTTGAGTTATTAACATCAATGTGATATATCTATGTCATAAGTCATACACATGTAACATATAAGTGATAATCTCACATTAAAACTATGTGGAATGCATGTACCTGTGTTGATAACTATAAATACTCTAAATCATTATGTCCACCATCAAAATTATATGTTTTTTTAATCAATTCAATATCTAATTTCATGTTTAAATAAGTTTGAAATTAGGGGTGGAGGTTAGTGGTCGATTGAGGGTACCCCACCCCACTCTCGTTTTCTTTGCTCAACAGTGTAAGTTTACGTGTCATCGGCCTAAATTTTTATACGCAATATTGAGTCCAACCCCTTCCGTTTTAAGCGTCGTCCCTGACTGTCGTTATAATGAGGATCCGGTGTGTGCAAAACACTTAGAACCATGTAGCAAACTTACCATGCTTCTAATCAAATTCTCACTTCTAAATGAGCATGAATTTCCTTACGTTTCAATACTTATTTTAAAAGGCATAACATAGATGAATAACCCATTAAAAGCTCAATTTAAAATTCATGTTACTAATCAATACAGGAAATGAGTTCA
The DNA here is from genome assembly GCA_028751855.1 of Ambrosia trifida. NCBI lineage: Eukaryota > Viridiplantae > Streptophyta > Magnoliopsida > Asterales > Asteraceae > Ambrosia > Ambrosia trifida. Next base: position 106,992,762 of record CM054123.1, on the reverse strand, counting down.
AAAATCATTAATCAAAGTTGTAGACTCTAATTATACAACACAAATAAATGATTGTAACCTTTGATATAATTATTTTAAAAAGCATAACATGCATGAATAACCAATTAAAAGCTCAATTTCTAATCTAAGTTAAGACTAAAAGATTGACGTTACCAATCAAAATAAAACAGAAAATATGTTAATAAATCATTAATCAAATTTGTAAGTTGTAGTTATACAACACAACTAAATGGGCGAACCAATCCTCATAATTGAAGATTTAAACATTTTTATACTCTATTTTAACCGGACATAGTATAGATCAATAACCAATAAAAAAAAATTAACAGCAAAAAAACATATCAATTCACGTGTTTTCTATAAATTTAGTATTTGTTTTTTCTACAACAACAACAAATCTTGCTTGATAGCAAACTGGAACTCATCTTACCTGGTCTAGGCAAATTTTTTAGACCACTCGCCTGAAAAATAACACTGAATTTGTATTATAAAATCAAAGACACACAACAAAAAAAATCAAGAACATATAACTATAAAAACAATAAAATAGAAATCCAACCTTAGCAGCATCAACAAATTGTTAATCGAAGAGAAGAACCAGCAAGATGCGAACATCTGGGTGATGGGTATGGAAGAACTTATAGTTTCAAAAAGATGGAGTTATGGAACTCGAAGAGACGATTTTGAATTTCCAAATTAAAATTTTGGTTAAAGTGAATTTGTTCTTTATAACAATGTTATGCTAATGATGATTGGAATGTGAACTAATCACCATTTGTGTAGTTAATATTGTATTCATTATGATGAACCACCAAGGAAAATGAAAGGTTAGTATGAATTGAATTGATTAAGATGGCCCTAAAGTGTCATAAAAGTTTGATGAATGTCCAACTTTAATCCCTCTAATTTGGCTTTAAGTGTATTGTAAATTATGCTTAAATATTTGTACACAATACAAAATTACAATGTTGTACATCTTTGGACATAATATTTATCAAACTCTTTGAAAGACACTCAAATTTTATTTACAATGTATACAACTTCCTAATAATCGAATATGCTATATTGGACACTATATAAAGGTAAAACTTGGACAAAAACAAATTGTATGCCAGACAACCAAATCCTGACTTGGTCTGTTTCAACCAAACAAACTGTATTAAAGCAGCAGTGAAATAAAACGACGGGAAGATATTACCGATCCAATCTCGATCTACAAGAACATTTTCAGTTTAGCGTTGTGATTCTTATTGGAAACTTCCCCCAATTACCCAACATGTAGTTCCAATAACAGTTTTGAGTTCAGCTTGTTAATAAAATCAATAGCAACATGCTAAATATTGATCTCAAATCTATAGATAAAACACATTAACATTTATAAAAGATATTAGCAATTAAAGAAAAACAATTCTGATTGGGTTTCCTACAAAGTTGTTGAAACCATAAATATTTGATGAATATAAGTAAGTGTATGTTTCCAACAACTAAAGGTATATTATTAACAATGTAAAAGGACCAAAAATTACAAATCGACAGTAAAACAAATCGAGCAATGAAAAATACCTAGAATTGGTTAAATGGCGTTTCTTTCTGTATGCGAAAGCTATGAACTTTGTCGTGGTTTGCATCATGAGTAACCTAGACATGTCAAGTAATGATATTAGTAAGATGAATTTCTTGAAAAGTAATCAGTTTAGAGTTGTGATTCTTATCGGAAACTTCTCTCAATTACCCAACCTGTAGTTCCAATAACAGTTTTGAGTTCAGCTTGTTAATAAAACCAATAGCAACATGATAAATATTGATCTCAAATCTATAGATAAAACACATTAACATTTATAAAAGATATTAGCAATTAAAGAAAAACAATTCTGATTGGGTTTCCTACAAAGTTGTTGAAACCATAAATATTTGATGAATATAAGTAAGTGTATGTTTCCAACAACTAAAGGTATATTATTAACAACTAGCAGGAACCCGCGCGTTGCAGCGGGGCTGCACCCATAGACTTTTATTACATATATAATAATTTTAAACTAAAAGTCATCATGTATTCTTGTGTGACAATTATTTTGGTGGAAGTCCTTTAATATTGATAGAACGATGTTTGGCTATACATAATTGGCATATATATATATATGTATAATTGATAGACATGTCAAAAATAGAGAACGGTATGCACCCGTGTAAGGAATAATTTCTTACATTCCTTGCGTATTGGAAACAACTAAAGCATTGCCGCCGGGAACATTGTCACGCAACTTATTTCTGTCCAACCGAACTTCTTGAAGGTATTTAAGATTGCCAAGCTCTAAAGGCAGTTGACCGGTCAACCCATTCGACTGTAGGTTTCTGAACATATACAAACAAGCTTCACACATAAGAGAAATTAACATAAAATTGGAAAGGAGCATATTTTTGTTCAAAACAATGAAGAAAACTTACAATATAACAATGTTAACCAAATTCCCGATTTCATGAGGAATAGGTCCAGTTATCTGGTTCATCCCCAAATCTAAAATTTTCAGGTTTTTTAGTGTTCCAAGTTCTTTTGGTATTGAATCAATGAGTTTTTATTTTTATTTTTATTTATTTGCCATGTAAAATCCTACAAGCAAAACCATTTGTAATTAAATATTCAATTTTCATTAGGTTCTTTAAGGTGAGATAAGATGTTTAAAGGAAGCATACAATTCTTGTAAGGAAGCAAGCTGAAATAGTTCACGAGCAATAAATCCTGTTATAGATGAGTGAGAATGTTCCTGTAGAAACAAAAAACACGCACAACAAAAGAAAAACATATTAGATTGATTGCTTAATTAATACTGAACCATATAATTTGATGTACCAACTCTCATCTCAGCGAGATGGATTTTCACATATAATTCCAAATAGTGATATCTCACGTATGAAGAAGAAGCGGCTCTTCCAAGGAAGATGATAGGTGAAGTGTGGGAGACTATGATGTATTAGTATAGGAAAATAATGGAGTTTAGAAGGTTAAAAGTGAGATGAGTAAATTGCATTGAAGTTTCTATAATAACTAAAATGGTTTCATATGTTAGGAATTTTTGTGATGCATCTTCAATTCACTTAAAAATCTACTTACTTTGGTTTATTAATCACTAAAATTGATGTGGGCTTTAATGGGGGGAGGGGGGAAGTTTAATAGGTGGGTATTTATAATATAAGTTACATGGTGGAAAAGATATTTGGTATGTATTACACATATACGATGTGCATAATATGTTATACATAAGGGGCAAAAGGGAAGGAAATGACAAAAATATAGAGATTTGTAAAGAGGCTTTTCATATGCCATCTTAAAATTGATGTGAAATTACCTTTAAGGATATCTAGAATGTATTATATAGTAGTATAGATGTAAAAGGACCAAAAATTACAAATCGACAGTAAAACAAATCGAGCAATGAAAAATACCTAGAATTGGTTAAATGGCGTTTCTTTCTGTATGCAAAAGCTATGAACTTTGTCGTGGTTTGCATCATGAGTAACCTAGACATGTCAAGTAATGATATTAGTAAAATGAGTTTCTTGAAAAGTAAAATAAGTTGTAATAAGTTTATAAGAAGGCAATGACTATAAATGAGTATTTAAGAGTAAGGAAACGAGTTTTATTGGGTGTTATGAATGTAGGTTACATCTTGAGAGACATATAAAGTGTGTATTACACACATATACAATGTGCATAATATGTTGTACATGAGGGGCAAAAAGGGTAGGAAATGACAAAAATATAGAGATTTGTAAAGAGTCTTTTCATATGCCATCTTAAAATAGAGGTGATTTTACCCTTTTGCCCATCTAGAATGTATTATATAGTAGTATAGATAAAATTTTGTGTTATTGACCTGTATAAGAGTTTTCACGGCTTAGGGGATGTTTGGTAAGCCTCTTAATGAGGCTCTGAACCATTAAGCGCTGAATGATTCAGCATTCAGCGCGTTTGTTTCAGTTTCTGAATGGAACAGTTAAGGTTGAACCATTAAGATTTGGGATGTTGTTGAACCATTAAGCATTGAACTATTAAGCACTGAACTAGGCTGAACCTTAATAAGACTCTTCTACCAATGTGGGACAAGAAAGTTAACTATTAAGAGGTTCAACTTAATGATTCAGCACTTAACCATTCAGACCTCTTAACCATTCAAACATGTTAATGATTCAACACTTAATCAACCAATCAACCCCTTAGAGCATTCCCATCAAGGGAACCAAATCCCTTTAATCAAATTACATTAAAAATCACTATTATATTCCAAAATTTACTCTCTCCTTCTTAAATAAATAATATTTTTTCATACTTTTATCATTATATTTTCTTGCACCTCACTCACAACCACATACAAAAATATTAAAATATAAATAGGGGTGAACAGTGTCCCCCCCCCCCCCCCCCCAATATAGAGATGAACAGTGCATCCACCAAATATTTCCCCTCTTCTCCACTTACAACCACTTGTGAATTTGGTGGACCAAATGTGAATGCTCTAATCCTTATTTCAATTCCTATCATTTAACTAACAATCAATGTTTATTAATTTTATCTTTTATTTTATAAAAACTTCCAACATTCCATTCCTATCTCTAAAATTATGGGGATTCTCTTTACCTTTCCCCAAATATGATGATTCACTTTAGTTTTCCCTAAAAATATGAAGCTGAGTTATGGGGATGGGGATGGGAATGGGAATGGGAATGGGAAGAAGTGGTGTCCTTAAGTGATTTCTCTAAATTTTAAAAATGAGGATGGGGATAGGGAATGAGTTGGGAATGCTTTTACTTACTAACTAATAATAACGAGTCTTTTATTACTGACTAATAATAATCAACTTTTGAAAATTACATCATACAAACTATTTATTTTAAATTCTATTCCGTATATTGGAGTATCTTGTTATTTGATGTAATCTATACATAATATAAACAACTCACTCTTTAAAACTATTTTAAAAGTTTGTCTTCTTTATTGGACGGACAATTGTTGAATTATCCACCGTTTTACACACCCTTTTAACAACTTGTGTGTTTTTCATTCATAATGATTCCACATGGATCATTTTTATCGTGTTCATGGGAAACAATTATATTTGGCTCATCGTCCGTCAATGCATACAATTACTAGCAAAACTATTTATATATTGGCCACTTTATAGGACTTGAAGAACCCCGTAACACTTTAACAGATATTAACATGTGCTAAACAAAATTATTTACATAATCGATCATTGTTTAAATTTTATCAATTCACTTATTTTACAAACTTCGATAAATGCATTGGAAAAGTGAAAAGACATTAAATCCATGTTGGAGTTCGTTTAGTATTTTTCGAGGCGATTTAGGATTGTCCACTTTTGAATATTCTGTTATAAAAATGGTCAAAGATGTACCTTTAAAAATAATTTTTATTTTTTTCTTAAAATATCTAGAAATTGAAATAAGTAAAACAACCATCTTTGTTTTTTTTTATTGATACTTGTTCCGGTAATTAATTAAGCTTGTCAATTTCCATCAAAATATAAGATAGGCGGGTAATAAGCTGTGTGCAGCCTATCTTATATTTTGCTCAAGGCATTATAGCCTAGTGGCATCTTAGTGGTGAGATAAGACTTAGGGGCCATAAGGTCCTGGGTTCGAATCTCACAAAAGGGGTTTTCTCATAATTATGAGTTTCCTCCTGAATTGGTGACTTGGTGGTGGAATATGATCGCGTGGAAACATTGGTGGTACGATGATACTCCAGTGTTCCGTGAGTGATTCCAATTTGTTGGCCGTTCAAAAAAAAAAAAAAAAAAAACAAGCTGCGCCGCCACCTGCTTATGAATTGTGAAACTATCACTAAACCAAACTTGTCTTTTTATAATTACTAGTAGGAAGCCCGCGCGTTGCCGCGGGAGCGATAATATAAAGTATGATACTCCATATTAGTTTATCAACTCCATATCTAATATTTTCATCTACCAAATCGTCAATGCGACAAGCTTTTCTACGTAAAAATGTGTTCTTATGCATTAAAAAATATCTTCGACTTTAAAGTCTAGCTTACAAGAACTTAAGCAAGATCACATCACTTCTTCCATCTTTAGATCCAGATGACTTCAGTCATATATTATACAAATTTTAACCTGGATATAATATTATAGCAGACTCCACAAGTTCAATTTTAATTCAATGAATTAGCGTTAAGCAAAGAAAACATAAGTTCCCATTATCACAATTATGATGAAACCAAAAGGTCTTGTTATCAATCAACATATCATACTCATTATCCATGAAAATTTAAGTGCGTGTACTATGCAATGTGTTTTCAATCTATATTTCACATAGATGTATATAGATAACATAATGCTTGTGTTTGTAATGTTGGTAACATTGAATTAAATATGCCTATTTATACATGAAGTATATCATTACAAACCATCCAATTGAAAAACAAACAAAAATCTAGTTGCTTTACAGTTTTGCGTAAATATGGCACAAATTAATAACTCCCAAAGAAGGAGAAAAGTAAACAAAAAAATATGAGACTTCAATAAAAAAAATGAGATTTTATGTTTTACAATTTACAAATTACACTTTGGCAAACTTTTGACCCATCCGACCCATTTGAACAACATTCTTCCTGTCTAATTTTATTTTATTTTACCTAGTTGGCCCATTAGAGAGTAAAATAACCAAATTCATAGGTCAAGAAATTACCTTTCGGTTTGCCCTAGAAGAAATTCAAGATGCTTATCAAGAGCTTTTTTTTCTTCTTTTGATCAAGCTCTAACCGATGCTTGTACAGCACCTAAAATGACATGATATTTTATAGAAAATAAATATGTATCAAAATTATAATGTAAAACAAACCCCTCATATACTAAATTACATATATGACTTACCAGCTTCTCAATTTTTGTCCAAAATTTCTTCACATCCTTGGAGATATTTAGTGCAACTTTTTTCATTTGGAATAGAATCTTAAGATGTGAGTAAGATAATGATGCACCTAAAATGACATGATATTTTATAGAAAATAAATATGTATCAAAATTATATTGTAAAACAAACCCCTCATATACTAAATTACATATATGACTTACCAGCTTTTCAATTTTTGTCCAAAATTTCTTCACATCCTTGGAGATATTTAGTGCAACTTTTTTCACCTGGAGCTCTTCTTCCTAACCATTGAAGATAATGAACTTCAATATCAAGAAGATGACATATACACTTCATTAGAGGCACTCAAAGGTCTCACCTTCCAATAAACACAATTAAAACAATTCTTAAAGACAATTCAATGGATATCTATTGGTATGGTCATGAAGGTAAGATTGAAATAGAATCTTAAGATGTGAGTAAGATAATGATGGTAAAATTACAAACATATCCTCCTAAGTGTCTTAATTGTCACAACTATGCCCATAATACCCTTAAATTTCTTGCTGAAGTATGTTGTACATATTGCTTCTTAAGTTGTACGGAAATGAAAATGACTATGTTAGCCATCACTCCTCCTTAATAAGATAATATAGATAATTATTGGGCCTGCTTATGAATTGTGAAACTATCACTAAACCAAACTTATCTTTTTATAATTACTAGTGTCAGTACCCGCGCGTTGCCGCGGGTACTTATTTTTTTGGTGTACGTTCCATTGTGGGCTTCACATTATGGATAAATTGACCCGGTCATAAATATATGGACATACATTGAGACATCTATCAAAACCCATATCACATGGGTAACAAATGTTTAAAACCCAATTTGAAGAGGAACGCCTAGGTGATATGTCTAACTTGTGCAACACTTATAAAAAAAATTCCTCTCTATACTAATTTAGTGCAACACTATAGTGAGAACTTACTTTTAGTGTTCGACCCGTCATGTAAAAGCATAATCTAGCAAGCCTACTCATTAACATAAAGATTATATGTAAAAGAGATTTTTGCAACAAAATTTCCGATTAAGATAAATGTTAATGTAAGATTAACTAAGTATCTCTATTCATATAGGGTTATAATTGTGAAACAAAAGATATTTTCTTAACGGCGAATGACATATCTTATCAAACCCAAACACTACAAGTCTTTTCGATAGCCAGTAGGCAGTTCAAGAACATTACATCAGGACCACTAACACCTAATTGTACACACGGTGCCTATTAGATTCTATGTAACCTCAAATTTGTATCGACGCCAATTGGTTCATTTCAAGTTATCATCGTTGAGGAGCACGATGTAAACAAGTGATTTGGTAGTGTGGTTTATTTTCATTAAATTCACAAATCAGCAGCATCAAAAACAAGATATATAATCTGTGATGAGATCACAAATAAGCATGTAATGAGTCACAATAACAAATAGATGATTTTTTTTCCCTTGAAATAAAGGTCATCAAAAAAAAAAAAAAAATTAGTGTGCATTTGTTTTATTGTTGTTGCAGCCAATGTTTTAAAACCGAACCGTTGGCTCCAACAGCTAATACGGTACACTTGGTTTTAGAAACTGGTATGTCGGATATGGGTGTATACAAGCATTGGCCGTTTCAAGCACTCTTTCTTTACAGTAATAAGGAAAAGAACTCATTATCAAAAAAATTCTCCAGGAACCCAAAGAAAAAAAAGGAAATTTCTAATATAAAGAAGAAAAGAAAATCCTTGATTTACCCGTTACTTATGAGATACATCTTATAACTTTGTATGTACCTGGTAGTGTCTGAATGGATTAAGTAATCAAACTACAAAAATCGGTGCATTTGATGGACAGTCTTCCCTTGTTGTGAATGTCTAGAAGAGTTATCATGTCTATACTTAGCCTATTTTTAGGCTTATATCTTTTATTTCTGAAAACCAAATATCCAATAGTTTGGCATAATCAGGATACATCCAATACACATATTGATTAACCACATTATATAAGTAGCTACATACATTGTTTGTGATACATCAAAACGGGAACACTAAAACCTTTTTCACCAAATTAAAAACAAACCTAGTACAAGAAAAGAAGTAGTGGAGAATCCAAATGAGGTGAATAGAGCTAGAAAATGCCTGAAGGGATAGGGAGCCTAATATGAAAGGCGTCCCTATCCCCACTAAGTAACAACCCTGCGCCACGTCACGGCGCAGGAGCATACTCGCGCGAGGACAACCAATCAACATCCTCGCGCGCCGACACAGATGATAAGCAACAACTAATACCTGATACGCGCGTGCCATCACACGCGGAAGATTCCCTTGGCACGTCAAAGGAGGTACAAGGGATGACAAAAGGAAGATTCATAAGGATCTGTGTCAGAGCATACACCAACAGAAGAAGGACATGTGGCAGATAGTACAAAAGGGGGAACGGCTGCACTGTACACGCTGTCGTGAACAGTGACCAGCAGGCATTACTTCGCCCACTGTCAGGCGTCAAATCAGCCAGCAGAGATAGCCTGGACACTGTAGCAAGTACGACGTTACTGTGCACCACCAGAAGGCGGACACGTGTCCGACTACAACAACGACCACACTGTAGGCTGACGTCATCAACAGTGCCTCGTCCTTTCCCGCCATTTCCAGAAAGACCATGGGCTTGGGCCCCGGTTGGGCCCAAGCCAATGGTGTCACTTGTGGGCCTCTCCATGCAGCCCACCACTAAGTCTATAAATAGCATCAGATACAACTCATGAAGGCATTCACAAATACAACCATCACTACTGTACTCATTACTTGTAATTCTCTCTTGTTAGTAATAATATTCCGGTACACTTACAGTGGACGTAGGTCATTAACGACCGAACCACTTAAATCTCTTGTTCTTATCACGCACAATACATATCTCACTCACCTTAACAAACTCTCGGGTTGTCATAACGGTTTGGGTAAAGGATTAAACCTGTAGTTACATAAGTATTAACCCCCCGGAGGTTAGTCCTAATCTCCGGTATACTTATTGTTTCTTCATTGGCGCCATCCAACGGTTAGAACAGCTATTTCAACCCATCTTTTAACCCACCCATGGCTGAACCCAACCCTAATACATCCGGCATGCACCAAACAGGAGACGAGGACCTCCGACAGCCGGATAACCAAACCACACCCAACACTGTCGTCAAGCAAACGACGTCTAGGCTCGACGGGTCAGCCGTTGAAATCCGTGACGTCGAATCCGACGACGACAGTCAAGAGCTCTCCGAAGAGGATCCGGATCGTTGGCTCCTCCGTCAGAATGCCAAGAGTGCTGCAATCTACCAACGCAAGCTGTTGCAGCAAGCGAAAAAGAAAGGTAAGACGCTTGCTTTCGATACTCCGTCGAAAGCAAGGTACAAGAAGAAGGATACGGCTAACCACGGTGAGGGTCGTAGCGGGGAGCTCGGCGGAAACGTCAGAGCTCGGGGCTACGCCAAATCACGTGAAGAGCCAGATGGTTACGAATCGTCAAGCAGCGACTCCGATCACAGGGGGAAGAAACACACTCACACGTCGCGAGACAGTGAGATAGACGATGACTTGGTAAAACCATTTCGACCGAAAGCTTTTGCTGAGAAGTCCAAATTCGTCGCTCGCATAGCGGCTGCAAAAGTACCAAGAAAGGCCAAACTCCCAAGCAGCATCGGTAGATACGATGGCCTGCGTGACCCAGATGACCATGTGCACGATTTCGAATGCGCAGGTGTATCTGTGGATTGGCCTGTTCAAGTGTGGTGTCACCTTTTCGCTCAAACCCTCACGGGTGCCGCCAGGGTATGGTTTGATAGCCTCCCAGCGGGAAGCGTGAAGGACTTCGACGACCTCACAGAAAAATTCGGTAGCCACTTTTCGCACTTACGTAAGCATAAGAAAGACAAGGCGGACATCCTGCTATGCCGACGGTATGACAGGGAAACGATCGAAGATTACATAGTCCGGTTTAACAAAGAAGCACTGCAAATTGGATGCGGGGAGGAGCTCACACGGGCCGCATTCATTCACAATGTGCGCAGTCCAGACCTCATGAAATGCCTCACCGGCAAAGATGGCATCCCAGAGTCCTGGGATGAGCTCATACGCTCAGCCAAAATATATGCCTCCTCCGAAAAATCTTTCAACCAACAACACGGTTTCCAGCCACAACACCATAATAATAATAATACTAGACACAAAAACAAATCCGTTTGGAACCGCATCACAGGCACCACCGACGAAGGAAAATATTCCCCGGCCGGTGATGCCCGCCAGATAATCAGCTCCAAACAAACGCGGGACCAACGCGGACACTCCAAGAAAAATCACGACTGGACCCCGTTAACAAAAACTCCATCTCAAGTTCTGAAAACCGAGCAGGTCACCCTGAAAGAGCCCAACCCCCTAGGGAAGCGCCGAAACGTGGACCGCAGCAAGTTCTGTGAGTACCATAACGACTACGGCCACCTCACGGACAACTGCTACAGTCTAAAAATGGAGATAGAGGCAGCGCTGAAATCAGGCCAGCTCGGCCACTTGGTCAAAAATGTTCACCGAGCTGGCAGAGGGCAAGGCAACGAAGAAACCCAAGGCGAAGGGTCGCGGAAGAAGATCCGGGACCTAAACACTCACGCTGCAACTCTAATCCCCCGCCACCAATGCAACATGACATGGCGGGGCAAGAACACCCAACATGGGAAGCGCACCCGGGTACAGCCGCTAGACGACTCATGGAAAGAGGCTGACATCCTCATGCCAAGGGTCAGAGGGGGTGCCTCCTGCACAGCTCCATTGGTGATTACTGCCGTCTTCGGACATTACCGCACACGGTATATGTTTTTAGATGGCGGCAGCAGCACAGATATCATGTATGACCAATGTTTTCAACAGCTAGATGAAGAAGACAAGGCAAAACTCATTCCGGTCAATGAGCCAATCTCTGGTTTCATCCACGAAACCATCATGCCCCGCGGCATGCTCTCTTTGCCTGTAACATGGACGGATGGTACACACGAGCGCACAGAAATATGCGACTTCATGGTCCTACCAGCCGCATCAAACCATGACATACTCCTAGGAAGAGAAGGCATTGCTCACTTCAACGCCAACGCCTCCACGGCGCATGAAATGGTTGGTTTTCCCACCAAAACAGGCGTTGCCTTCATCCGGGGGAACAAAGATTGCCATGTCACGGAGACAGCCAAACCGCCAAAGATGGTCAAGACAGATGCCCGCACAGAGCCGGAAAAATGGGCGCTCAACCCCAAATTTCCGGAGCAAACGGTGACCATTGGCCATGTAATCTCCGAATCCATACGAAATCATTTGAAGCAACTTCTGATCAGCAATATAGACATTTTTGCATGGCAACCGGCAGATATGGTGGGTGTTCCGCGGGACATAGCGGAACACAAGCTTAACGTCTATCGTTCCGCAGAGCCAATTGTACAGAAGAAGAGGAGTATGGGCCCGGAGAAAACAAAGGCCATGAATGAACAAGTCACCGAGCTGCTCAATGCGGGCATCCTCCGCCCCATCAGATATCAAACTTGGGTGGCCAATCCTGTCATGGTCGCCAAAGCGAATGGAGGATGGCGCATGTGCGTCGATTACAAAGACATCAACAAAGCGTGCCCAAAGGACTGTTATCCCCTACCAGAGATCGATTTGAAGGTAGACTCCCTCGCCCCATACAGATTCAAGTGTTTCCTGGACGCCTACAAAGGATATCACCAAATACAAATGGCGAAGGAAGATGAAGACAAAACAGCGTTCCGCACAGACGCGGGTATCTTCTGCTACACAAAGATGCCTTTCGGCCTGAAAAATGCGGGCGCCACATACCAACGCCTGATGGATACAGCGTTCGTGAAAGAAATCGGCGTACGGCTCGAAGTGTACGTCGATGATTTAGTGATCAAAAGCAGGGAAGAAACCGACATGCTACAAGACATCCAACAAACATTTCACCAGCTACGAAAGGTCCGCATGAAGCTAAATCCAAGCAAGTGCTCGTTTGGAATGGAAGAAGGGAAATTTCTGGGAGTCATCGTTACGCGGGACGGGTTCCGCGCCAACCCAGAAAAGGTACAAGCAATCGAGCGGATGCCATCTCCTGCCTCCGTCAAAGAGGTGCAGACATTGATGGGCCGCCTGGTCGCCCTAAACCGTTTCCTATCCAACTACGCTTCAAAGTCATTTCCTTTTGTCGACACCTTGAAAAATTGTCTGAAGAAAAGTAACTTCCGCTGGACAACCGAAGCTGAGTCAGCTTTCCAACAAATGAAGCAGTGTCTGATGAACCTTCCTACACTAACAGCCCCGCTCCCTAAAGAGCCACTCACGCTCTACCTCTCAGTCACGGAGCGGGCAATCGGCGCAGTCCTGATGGTCGATCGTAAAGGCGTGCAAACGCCTATCTATTACATCAGCCGCACGCTGTTAGACGCGAAAACTCGGTACACCATAATGGAAAAGTTGGTCCTAGCTTTAATTCACGCTTCTCGAAGATTGCGCAGATACTTCCAAGGTCACCCGATAAACGTCCTCACAGACTATCGGATCAACGACATCTTGGCCAAACCAGAATTGTCAGGAAGACTGGCAAAGTGGGCTATTGAGCTCGGAGAGCACACAATCAGTTATAAGCCCCGACCCGCAATCAAAGGACAAGTATTGGCAGACTTCGCAACCGAGATCCCAGCCGACAAGGTTCAAGAGTGCCGAGAAGAAGAATCACCTGCGCCAGTGCACGACCCATCGCAAAAGTGGTCCTTATACACCGATGGCGCCTCCAACGGAGACGGTGCTGGCGCCGGCTTGCGCCTCATCAGCCCAGACAAACATGAGTTCACATACGCCATCCGCCTCGAGTTCAAAAGCACAAACAACGAAGCGGAATACGAAGCGTTGCTGGCAGGCCTCCGCATAGCGGAAAAAATGGGGGCCAGGCACGTAGAGGCGCATGTAGACTCTTTGTTGGTAGCACGGCAGATCAACGGGGCATACGATGCAAAAGACGAAACCATGGCTCTATACCTGGAGCAAGCCAAGAAACTCATGCGCAAGTTCGACACATGCACAGTCGAACACATCCGGCGCAGCGAGAACAAACCCGCCGACGCACTCAGCAAAATGGCATCCACGGTTTTCGAGCACATGGCAAAAGAGGTCCGCATCGAAGTACGAGACAAACCATCGGTCCCCGTGCGCCAGGTCAATGTTACTCAAACAGGCAACGTGTCATGGATGACACCGATTAAAGCCTTTTTATCATCGGGAGTTCTGCCCAATGACAAACTCGAGGCCCGGAAGATAAAAACCAAGGCCCTGCAATATCAACTGACCGATGACATCCTGTACCGCCGCTCTTACTTGGGGCCACTCTTGCGCTGTGTTGACCCGGCCGAAGCCTCCTTTCTCCTCAAAGATATACATGAAGGAACATGCGGGCTACACGCAGGCCCAAGAATGGTAGTGGCAAAGCTGATGAATGCAGGATATTACTGGCCTGGCATGCACGTCGACGCAGTTACCGAGATACGCAAATGTGACAGCTGCCAGCGCCATGCCCCAAACACCTTGCGCCCAAAGAATAATCTCGTACCAGTCACCGCGGCTTGGCCCTTCCAAAAGTGGGCTATTGACCTAGTCGGACCATTCCCGGCGGCGCCGGGCAATGTCAAGTACTTGGTTGTCGCTATCGACTACTTCACTAAGTGGGTCGAAGCGAAACCTCTGGCAAAGATCGATGGCGCACATGTCAAGAAGTTCATCTGGGAGTTCATTATCTGTCGGTTTGGATTACCGATGCAACTGGTCAGCGACAATGGAACACAATTCGAAGACCAGGCCCTCCAACAATGGCTGGCTCAAATGGGGGTCACACAAATCTTCACATCCGTTGCGCACCCGCAAGGCAACGGTCAGGTAGAAAGAGCCAACCGCACAATCGTTGAAGGCATCAAGACAAGACTCGGAACCAGGCGAACAGGGTGGGTAGACGAGTTGCCGCACGTCTTATGGGCTTACCGTACCCTCACGAAAACAAGCAATGGCGAAACCCCGTTCAGCTTAACATACGGGTCCGAGGCGGTAATCCCTGCAGAAATAGCTTGCCCCACGGCAAGGGTATTGACGGCAAACACAACCGACAATGATAAAGAACTCCGCATGAACCTCGATCTGTTAGAAGAACGCCGCAACCTCGCGGCAATAAAAGAAGCAAGTTACAAGACCCAACTCGAGCAATACTACAACAAACATGTAAAGGAGCAAGCCTTCAAGATTGGGGACTACGTCTTCCGCAACAATGAAGCTTCCAACGCCGAAAAGCCCGGGAAGCTCGCCCCAACTTGGGAAGGCCCTTACAAAATTCAAGAAGTGCTCGGGAAAGGTGCCTACGCATTAGAAAAGCTCGATGGCACCCCTATTCCAAGATCATGGAACGGCGCTCAGTTACGGCGCTGTTATTTGTAATCAAAATGGCTACACATGCCATATCATTAATGAAAACGTTTCCTATATCTGTGTTTCTACTTGTACTTTCCGCGCCAAGGTCTTCAAGACTTAGACAAAATCACGTCGGACACGCTAGCAAGGCATGCCTTCAAGGCGCGCCACGTGCGCGCCGGGCGCCTACTCAAGCAGCGTAGTCTTCAAGACGGATTTACTCGCCGGACCTACAACACCGCAACATGCGCCTCAACTCTTGTCTTCTAGAGTCACTGCAACTCGGACAACAGAGTAGCGCGCCACATAAACGCGGTAAACGGGTCTTCAAGGCGAGGCGATCACGCGCCTAAGTCGGACACAATGGCACAAGTCGCCTCCGCTACAATCTTCAAGGCGAGAAAGTGTTGACGTCGGATTGTCTAGCCGAGCGCGCGCTCTAACTCTTACTTACACACTGGGTGACGACTTGGTTAAATAAGTAAATTAGAGACGAGACAACACGATATAACAAACAAAAGTTTCATTAACAAAGGGAATTAAAAACCCTTCTATATTTACAAGGAAAAGGAAAGTTACAAGTGTTAAAAGGCCTAATCACTGGTCAGCCGCGCCGGAAGGCCCCTCACCAGAAGCCTTCGCCAGCGCATCAGACGTTTCTATAAAATATCTAAGGGCCGCAGGTGGATCCGCGTTCTTGTTACAATCCGCAAGCACTTGGAGGATGGGGAACTCTATCTTCTCGAACTTCTGGAGTTCCGCCTCATACTCATCCTTCAGTGGCTTGCCATAGTGTTCCGCGTCCACGATGCGCCCATCATTTTGCGCATGCAAGAAACCGTCTTCATAGCCCTCGCCATAACCATAGGCTTGGGCACTGGCAGCAATGGCGGCAATCTGGTCTCCGAGCAAAGGCTCCTGCCAAAATCTCTTGAAAACCTGCGCATAGAAACAAAGTTAGCATGTGGAAAAGACAAGTCTCAAAAGCAAAGAAAGCGCGAAGACTTACCCCAGCCATCCCATCTGTCATCAACCATTTGATGGAGTCCTGCATCTGAGACTGGGCGGTGACAGCTTCATCCAGTAGCAACTTGGCCGCCTCACCTTCCTTCACAGCAGCAAGACGAGCCTGGTCACAAGAATCCAGGTCTCGCTCAAGGTCCTCCTTCGCACTAAGGACCTGGGCCCTCTCCCGCTCCAGCGAAGAGACGCGCTCAGTAGCCGCAACAAGAGCTTCGTCCTTAGACTCGAGCTCCTTGCGCATCTCTACATATTTCGCCGTCCTCTCCGTGAGGGCCCTGCTCTTCTCTTCAAGGCTCTTCACCGCCGTCCGCCGCTCCTCACGCGCCACTGACAGAAGCTCCTTGAGATCGGAGATGTCAGTGTTGGCCTTCTTCCATGATTCTGACCAACGGCGCCTCTCAGCAACCGCGTCTTCTTCAAGTTTGGCAACTTTAGCCTCCGCGTCATGGGCACGGCGGCGGTATTTGGCAATCTCCGCTTTGAAAGCAGCCTCTTTTTCAGCAAGGCTGGCCTTCTCCGCCTCCACCTGCTCCATGTCTCGCCACAACGCCGAGTCACGGCGCCGCAGCGAGTCCATCATGGATAGTTGAGTCGCCTGGTTAACGCACAAGGCGGCTATTAGGTCTTCACGACTCAACATATCCTGGTGAGTGCGCTCATAGGGAGGCACCACCTCGCTGACAAACTCCTCGGCAGCCAAGGAGTTGGAAAACAATGTGTTTTCCCTTATCGCCCAGCGAGGGCGCCAGATGGCGTCACCACCAGACCAACAAGAGCCGTCATAGACTCCTGCTGATTCCCCAACCCTGGAAGCCTCGCGCCGATCCCGACGCGAGCCGCTCGCACCAGCTCCAGAGGCGCCCTGCTGGAGCAGAGCCCTCTCAAAGGCATCCCCTCCATCACGAGCCATTTCCTGGCTCTCAGCTTCGGCACGCTCCCTTGCAGTGCGCTCCTCAGCCAGCTTGGTTTTTTCCTCCAAGAACTTTTGCTCTTGGAGGCGAAGGCGGTCCGCCTCAGCCTTCTTGTCTGCCTCAGCCTTTCTTGCGGCTTCATCGGCAGCAGCCTTCTTCTCCGCCTCAGCCCGGCGACGGGCTTCATCGGCTGCCGCTTGCTTGGCAGCAGCGGCCTTCTCGGCCTCAGCCTTTTGCAAGGCTTCATCGGCCCGCGCTTGCTCCTGCGCAAGCTCCTGCTCCTTCCACAAGGCATCCTCCTCCCTTCCACCCGCTTCGGCGGAAGAAGACAAAGGAGCAGTCGGCACAATCTTCGGCGCCACTACAAATCAACAATAACTTATTAATAATAATACAATTAATGAAAATAGAAAAGAAGAGAGAGGAGGAAAAAAGAACTTACCAGGAGTCTTCTTCCTCAGCAACTTTTGGAAGAGTGGTTGGCGCGCAGGGGCGGCACCAATGCCCATGCTGAAAACGGGCCCGCCATCGCTACCACTTCCAACAGGACCCTTGGAAACATTAACTGGGTCCGGACCAGGTACCGATCCCTCACCACCTCCAGCGCCAGGCGCGACTGGAGTCTCCTTCACCGGGCCAGCGGTCCGCGACCTCTTCCTCTTCTCCAGCTGAGAAGATTCCGCCTCCTCTTCATCCTCAGAGGGTGGGCCATCCTTCCTCCGCCGACGCCCTTTCACAGCTTCTCCTGCTGAAACGGAAGAACCCGAGTCAGAAAGGGTAATCATGGCTCGGTACCTGTGCTTCCGCGGAGCGTGCTTCCAACGACCACGCCTCGCGGACGAGCCTACCGGCGGAGTCTCCCCTACAGTATCATCTCCGAAAATACTATCAAATAAAGGGCTGGGAGACTCACCAGTTGTAAAATAAGGTTTGGGCGCCGCAGCAAGGTCAGGATAATAAAAACGATCCGCCAACGCATCCAAACACGAGGTCTGGCCCTCCGCCACTGGCCTCCACTTAATGCCCTTCTCCTGACGGGCAGCATAGAACTCAAACTTGCTTACACCTGCAAATGACACATCATAAGGAAAGGAACGCGGGAGGCAATAATGATAATAACTAATATAAAATACTTACCCTCCTCCGCGATGTAAGGCTCTTTACCCGCCCGGATGCCGTTCCGGCTCATCCCCAGAAGGAAGAAGATTCCCTCTGTCAGGTTCTGGAACTCCAGCCTAGTGGCGTTGGCGGTAAGAGCAACGAACCAATCCTGCTTCTTGTAATCTTTCAGCAAAGGCATGTCCGCCACGCGCTGACCATCCCCTATTATCTTCCAAGGGAGGCCAACAGGGATGACCCCCTTCTTCACAAAGAAGAACTTCTCCTTTGCCCAGTGAAGGGACTTTGGGGTATGGGTGGCCATGGCGGGCACCTTGGGGCGTGGCTTAAAAGAAAACCACGTTTCATCCCGCGCCATGAAATAAAACACGTTGAACCGCTCAACAGTCGGCTCAATGTCTAAGGCGCGGCACGACGCCTCAAAATGAACTAACCTCAGAAGCCCGAAGGCGGTTAGTTGAGTCGGCCCGACGCCATAGGCAACCATGGTATCTATCTGGAACCGGGTACATGGAAGCCGGAACCCACACTTGGCAAAGTGGGCTTCATAAAGGGCCAGCTGGCCGCTACCAGCAGATAAGACGGTGCTGGTCGGAGAAGGAAGCACGGGCTCCCACTCCGGGAGGATCCCATACATAACACAGAAACGGTTAAAAGCCTCCTGACCCCAAACACAGAATGTGTTGGTCATGAGTTTCCTCTCCTTCGTCCGGCCATGCTCGACGATGGGCTCCTGCACCACCTCCTCCGTCTCCTTACCCAGAACTTCACCGGAGATACTGTGACTATCCGACATTGTAGGAGTTTAAGAAAGAAAAAACCTGGAAATCTCACCGGAAAACTTGAAGATCAACCGGAATCTTCAAAGGAAATGAAAAAGAACGGCTGATGGAAGGATCAACAAGGAAGAAACTTGAAGTTTCAACAATGAATCTTCAAGATCAGGGAGATCTTTGAAGATTAAACGGAAACTTCAACAGAAGAGTGACCGGAAGTTGAGAGAAAATTGAGAGTAAGAAGGAAAGAAATAAGAGAAGTAACCGTTCATAGCAACATTGCTAATCCTTATATACTCATCGCATTAATGACAGAGGGACCCACCGGGGAAGTGTAAACCGTCACAACTTTTCAAATTCCATTCACAAGATGGTGACACGTGTCCGCAACAAAAACGAGTGGCCTGGATTGAAGTGTATGACAGTTGTACACTACACAGGCGCCGGATGATCGACACGTGTCAACAGATCTCACAATATCAACCATTCAAGCGCGTGGCAACTCACGCGCCTGACAGACAACACGTGCCCATCGACACGTGGCACAATCTCAACCATGAAGACAAAATGTCAGACGCGTGAAACCCCACGCTCCTGACACAGACGATATATTGATAACTGCAACCACGATGGGACGTGTATCAGTCTGTACAACCAGACAGTCACTGACACATCAGCAACCACTAAACTTCCCTCAGAAGTAATTGATCATTCGAATTCCAGGCGCATTTATTCCAATTTATGAGAGACAAATTCAATGCTAATGATTCAGAATTTATCACAACTCCAGACCCGCATTAAATTACTCCAACAGCAGTAAATTTCTCAGCGGAAAGTTGACGTAAACTTTCAAAAGACGTTCCCCGCCCAACCACTGCAACGTTGGGGCGGAGAACGCCCTCCTCAGCGGAAAGTTGACGTAAACTTTCAAAAGACGTTCCCCGCCCAACCACTGCAACGTTGGGGCGGAGAACACCCTCCTCAGCGGAAAGTTGACGTAAACTTTCAAAAGACGTTCCCCGCCCAACCACTGCAACGTTGGGGCGGAGAACGCCCTCCTCAGCGGAAAGTTGACGTAAACCTTCAAAAGACGTTCCCCGCTCAACCACTGCAACGTTGGGACGGAGGACGTCCTTCACGGCGCAAATTTGACGAAAAACGGAGAAATACGTTTCCCGCCTATATTTTCTCAAATCAGAATAATACCCCCAAAGGCTACAACGCAAGCAGATGAGCTTTCATCTGCGACTTCTACATTTCGAGTCTAGCACTCCACCCCCTCATCAGCGAGCAGGAGAAGCCCTAGACTAGGGGGACTTGAAGGGATAGGGAGCCTAATCTGAAAGGCGTCCCTATCCTCACTAAGTAACAACCCTGCGCCACGTCACGGCGCAGGAGCATACTCGCGCGAGGACAACCAATCAACATCCTCGCGCGCCGACACAGATGATAAGCAACAACTAATACCTGATACGCGCGTGCCATCACACGCGGAAGATTCCCTTGGCACGTCAAAGGAGGTACAAGGGATGACAAAAGGAAGATTCATAAGGATCTGTGTCAGAGCATACACCAACAGAAGAAGGACATGTGGCAGATAGTACAAAAGGGGGAACGGCTGCACTGTACACGCTGTCGTGAACAGTGACCAGCAGGCATTACTTCGCCCACTGTCAGGCGTCAAATCAGCCAGCAGAGATAGCCTGGACACTGTAGCAAGTACGACGTTACTGTGCACCACCAGAAGGCGGACACGTGTCCGACTACAACAACGACCACACTGTAGGCTGACGTCATCAACAGTGCCTCGTCCTTTCCCGCCATTTCCAGAAAGACCATGGGCTTGGGCCCCGGTTGGGCCCAAGCCAATGGTGTCACTTGTGGGCCTCTCCATGCAGCCCACCACTAAGTCTATAAATAGCATCAGATACAACTCATGAAGGCATTCACAAATACAACCATCACTACTGTACTCATTACTTGTAATTCTCTCTTGTTAGTAATAATATTCCGGTACACTTACAGTGGACGTAGGTCATTAACGACCGAACCACTTAAATCTCTTGTTCTTATCACGCACAATACATATCTCACTCACCTTAACAAACTCTCGGGTTGTCATAACGGTTTGGGTAAAGGATTAAACCTGTAGTTACATAAGTATTAACCCCCCGGAGGTTAGTCCTAATCTCCGGTATACTTATTGTTTCTTCAATGCCCACATATAAAATAGAAGTAAGTCTAAAGTGCAGCACATAAAAACTTGACACGTAAGAGTTAAGAGACAATTTTAATCACCATAAATATTTAAAAGAAAGCCGTTGTTTTTTTGCAAATAGTCACATTAGAATATATTCTGCTAGAAGAATACTTTAAAAACGTGACACTTAATGGGGCGCTGACGAAAGCGACCAATTCTAAGTTAAGTCCTTCATAAAACTATTAATCGGCCAAGAGTCTGAAGCATCCATATCCAAGTTCAAGTGGAATAAATGGCTACCAAAAGGATAAACATATTCGGTTGGAGGGTAAACATGGATCACATACCCACAAGGCTTGCTATTAGGCGCAGAAACATAAATGTACTCAATGCTACATGCCCACTCTGTTGTGAAAGGGAGAAATCCACAGAGCTTTCGTGCATCGGCGCCTTTGGGTCCCTATAAGCATTTTGAGGATCCGTGTTTGCGATGATGCGGCAGGTCCCATAACTAAAAACATGCTTGTAAAATTAAAGGAAACATTAATAAACAAACCTTGATGTTTATACCATGATGTCAGACTACAAATATGCTTGTAAATTAACTTAAAGGAAAACATCAAATAAACAAACCTTGTTATTTAGATGATGATATTTTGATGCCTTGTTTGTGATTCAACATCCACCCCTTCAACTTCATTCCTAATGAAAGACAGAAGCACAAAGATTGTTAAAAAAATGTGATCTGGATTTGATTCAACTTATCAAATTATATGTGTTGGGTTCTCAATAGAGGCTAGAACCTACTTCCTCTAGATATTTTCATGGCATCAATTTTATATTAGTAACAACTTCATGCCTCTTCGTTTTCTAGCAATAATCACAATTAAGGAAAATTAAATGGATAATCTATTGGTATGGTCATAAGGGTAGGATTGGAATAGGATTTTAAGATGTGAGTGAGATAATGATGGTAAAGTTACAATAATACCCTCCTAAGTGTCTTAATTGTCACCAACCTCCCTATTATACCCTTAAAAACTAAGCTTAAATCTATTGTACACATTGCTTGTTAAGTTGGACGGATAAGAAAATTACAAAATGGTACATCACTCCTCCTTAATAAGATAATATAGATAATTATTGGGTCCATTTCTGGTTATTCGGGCAAAGTCAAATTCTAGTTGGGCCATAAAACTGATACACTTAACACGTGTATTGTTTAGTATATACTCTTAACGATTCATTTCAGCACTAGACGTGACTGGACAAATGGGTATGTGAATGTGAGATGGGTTATGGCCTAAAGAAAGCGACTTGCCCCATGGATAATGGGCCGCCCAGTTCAAAGATTCGAGTTTATAAAGTTTACAATTAGTGGTGTATAGTGTCACACCCTCAAATTCCACGTGCGGGGTTTTACCGCGAGGCGCGTGACACACCAGGATCTCAGTCAACGATCACAATAAACATACAACAAACATGCATTCATAATTATATTTAAAACCAAAATATCATGCTTTGAGCTGTAAACCAGCAGCTGAAGCATTCTTGTTTACAACCAAAAGACATATCATTGTTTACAAAACATTGTTAATATGCTTCAAAATATTAGACGCTGTGCATGACTCCGTGCGCCTAGCCCATTGACTGCTACCTTAGCGACCTGAGAAAACATGCCAAAAATGTCAACATATAATGCTGGTGAGTTCACAGGTTTTCTTTTATAAAGCGTTTGTTATAAGTTGTGAAGATCATATCCGTTACTACTAGGTTATAAGAACGTTAGCTAGACGTTAAGTGTTTGTTTACTATTGCGGTTGGGAATCCATTACTATACGTTTATAAGTTGTTGAAGCTTGCCCAGCAGTTTTGGCTATAACCGATGCCTCGGCGAGCCAGTAATAAGAGACAATATGCACCCGCCCGGCCCAGCCGTCGAGTGGGGTTTGTGAGGCCCAATAGATCTATCCACATTTCCCCCGTTGTGCATCCCCGCACATTCATGGTTTCCCCCCTGGGACTTTCCGTAAAAAGCCGCATAGTATATGTAAAGTAACCATAGTATAACATGACCTTTAATAGGTAAGTAAGTAGCATGTTTCTCCCCCGAAAGTAAAACGGTAAAAGTGGGGCTGTGAAACTCACCTTGGATTGCGTTACTTGAAAATAGTTAAGTAATTATGTTATGATAGCCCCAAATAGCGGCGACCTATCATAAGATGTGTATAAGTATTGGACTAATAACCCGCAGGCTAACTAGTCCCCGAATGTCCAGACCGTGACCATAAACGTTTGAAAACACCTTTAACTGTTAAACCGACCGTGCCAGACAAGACCCGACATCCCATTGGTGACCCGACATTCCACGTGTTAGATAAATACAAGACATCATGCAACATATGCAATTAAACACTTAATACGCGCAATAGTTCACCTAGTCTAGCATAATGTCCGATTAACGCATAATCAGGTCCGAATACGTCTTACTAAGTCATTGGGTGTATCCCGGGGTTCCTAGCATGTTCCTAGGTGTCAAATCGTGTTCCGGGATGTCAAAACGCGTTCACGGCAGCAGTACATGCGATTTGGAAAGTCACACGCGAGTAGGCTTCAGCCTACAGGCGATTAGGGGCCCAATCGCATGAAGTTCCAGGCGATTAGGGTCCTAATCGCCCCTATGTCTGCATAATCGCATAGCATCAGGCGATTAGGATTCCTAATCGCCTGCTGCTGCTGTGTAACGGATTTTCGCGCGTTTAACCCTCCAAATCAGATCCGAAACATGCAACAACACCCAATATCAAACCTTAATCATTTACCAACCCATTCCAAGCAAAAACCCCCAACATATCACTGATCTAACATGTTCTAAGCAATTATTTCCTAAAATGGCAAAGTACTAGGTTTCACCAACCAACCTTATCTTTCCTTAAATGGAAACAATCAGATTTCAATCTCTACAAACTTGTAAATCATCAAACCTCTGATCTAACACCTTCCTAGTATGAATTCTAACAACATTGCATCAACAATCATACCATAATCATCCTAAATCTTCAAGAACATACAAATGGGTCAAAATACACATTTTCTTCAAAACACAACAATAATGGCTAAAACTCTAAGACAATCTTCCTAATAATCCCTACATAGCAGAAGTACAATCATATCTTGGAAACAATCATGTTATAATCACCAAGAAGGCCAACATATGCATGTAAACTTCACATATAACAAGCATTAAGGTGTAGACTTGGTTTAGAACTCTTTTGAAAGGTTTTTAAAGACACAAACTTAGTAAAACAAGGTCTGGACCTTTGGGGAACCAAAATAACAACTTTACAAAGGTTAGGGATGAAGAACACACCTTGGGTTTTGTTAAAGAAAGGTGTGTAGGCTTGGAGATGGTGATTTTTGTAGCAAAAAGAGTTCTAGAGGTGTTTCAAGGTGTGTGGGTGGCTTGGGAGCAGCTAGGGTTGTTCTAGAGGTGTTTGGGGAGTTAAGGGTTCTATTTATAGGTGTTTTGACCCGGACCCTGCTGTATAGGCGATTAGCAGTCAGTATCACGCGATTGGGGGCCTAATCGCATGACACATCAGGCGATTAGGTCCCAATCGCCTGATATACATCCTACTCGCCCCATATATAGGCGATTAGGGGTTCCTAATCGCCCCTGTGATGCTGGAACGAGTTTTTGGCGCGTTAAACACTATTTTAACATATTTAAACACGTATTCACATACCGATAAGTCACATAATGATTTCAAACATATAATGCATGATAACTAACACGTTTACATCCGTTCACCAATTCCCGGGACTCGAGACTCGTGTGTGCATTAAACCCGGTGATTCCACGAATCACCGATCCTTGTACCCATGGTTATGGACCGACTCCCGATGACCCCGCGGATCATCGTAACGACTCCCGATGATTCCCCCGAATCATCATACCGACTCGACTGACTCCGTTAAGTACGTAATATGCATGACTTGCTAAGGTAGACTTACTAGTTTAGTCAACGTTACTAACCTGAGTTTGCCGGGTGTCACATATAGAAACCCGGTTTTTTTTCTCAAACTGAATTGGTCTGGTCTTTTTAATGATGGGCCCGAACCGGTTCTCCTGTGAAACCCACGACCCATCCAAACCGACTGGGGTTCAATATGTTGAAGCCATTAGAAACCGACTATCACCAATGGTAGAGATCTATTGTTGATAATAGACGGATCCAGTGGCGAAGCTTTGTTCGTGAATCAATGGAAGGCGGACTCAATCCTGACTCAATTTACCTATAAAATTTGCAAAATTCCAACACTACGCTCGTGAACGGATCGAAGAATATCCGAAAAAAAAAATCCAAAAAATAAATATAACACATAAAAGTAAAAAAAAAAAAAAAAAAAAAAAACTATAATATCTTGGTATTTAACGACACATCAATTATGGAATCTTGCTTGTGTTGGTTGCCGGCCTTTCGAGGGGAAATTTTTCGATCATCTATTGACAATTTCGACGATAAGATTTCGTTTTGATTTTTTAGTTGTTGGTTGATGAAAGTTGTGACGGGTTTGATTGAATTAACGACTGGTTAGAAACACATACTTTAAGTACACCCACCACCTATCTGGTTTTCACATATATGAGAATTTTTTGGCATAAATAGGTGATTTTGAATTTGAGAGAGTGTTTGTAGGGGTTGGATTGAATCACCGACCAATTTTTTTCAAGGTTTTGGATTGAATCAGCGACCTTCAATGATTGATTATGAAGATCGCTTATTGGTATAGCGACCTTCACAAGGTCGCTGATTCAATTCAACATTTAGAAGCAAATCCATGATTTAGAATCAAAATCGAAGGTCGGTAATTTTTTTTTTTGCTTCTAAAAACTTGAAAAAAAATTGAAGGTCGGTGATTCAATCTAAGACCTTCAATGATTGATTAATAAACTCAATAAATAAGTCATATATGCTTATCCTAACTTATATGAAATTCTTACAAAACAAAACAACCATGACTCGTACACTAAACTAATTAAACCGATTCAAACTAATCCCATGCAATGCAACCTAACCGTTTATAATCTAGACTACCCAAACAAACTTATACAGTTTCAACTCGGATATACGTACAAACCTCAGATCCAATAGGAGGATTTAGTTGCGAGTCGAAGAGATAATAATGAAAGTCATCTAGAGAAAGTGTGGTTCTTATGTGAGCATGGGAATTAATTGCATGCGTTTTGTGAAGAACCTTCTTCATAATGATCTCGGCTTCTGAAGTCGAAATCGTGCAACCCTGACTCTGATTAATGAATCGTTGCAGCATATGAACGGACATAGGAAGCTTAACAACTGGCATGTGACTCCCTCCATCCGAGAACTTTCGAAACTCTTCTTCAAGAACGGACACAAGACGCTCATCAGCTTTCGTCATCTTAAAGATTCTAGGATAGAAACAACACACTCTGTAAATCCTTATACCCCTCTGTTTTGAGTGACTGCTAATGTGAGATATACGTAGATGCCTGCATACATACACACACACATATATATTGCAAATGTAGAGAGAGAATTAGGTATGAAGCATATTATTTTGGGAAAATCACAAAACTAGCCACTCTTTACCAAGAAAATTAGAAATAGTGAAGATCTCTATACCAATAAGCGATCTTCATAATCAATCATTGAAGGTCGCTGATTCAATCCAAGATCTACCCATTTTCACATTTTTTTGTCATTCAACCCCTTCAAGCACTCTTTCAAATTCAAAATCACCTATTTATGTAAAAAATTCCATATATGATATCTAAATATACATTCCCAACCCCTCTGATTTTTATAAATGTTTCATTATCAAACTATACACTATACACATATGATATGCATAAAACTATACATAATTCTAATATCATTTTAATCCACTTTCTATAATTTTCTTGAAAATATAAATTAAATAGGCTTATTTATTTTTAATTTTTAGGACAAACCACGTCGCTTCGAAACAAACAAAGGAAAAAGATTGAAAGACGAATTTTAGTGAAAAGGTTGGTTAGACACGGGTCGTGCCTCTCAGGCACCCCCCGTGCCTCAAGCAAAAACGACAAAATTCTATCCGGATGAAGATTTGGAGATCTCATGGGTTCCACAAGAGTGGACCACTGGTCGTGCCGATTAGACATGCAAGATCTCGTGGACATGTCATAGAGGCACGGGTCGTGGCCGATCACCATCTTCAGCCTATAAATTCAACTCTCTTCCTAGTATTTTTCTTGCTAAATTCTTTCCTTTCCCCTTAAATTACACTTTATTTCTACTCCTTTCTACTTTGGTTTTGTAATCATTAAGATTGTAAGAACATGATCTAATTAATTAGCAATCTTGTGATGATTAATACAATCTTATCAAGTTTGTTGGTGAATATTCTTAAAATCACGAGTGGCTAAAGCTTTTTTGGACGGGGGGGGGGGGGGGGGGGGGGGGGGGGTTATGCATGATAATGACTTTAAATACTAATGATCATTTTGGAAGTGAGGTTTTCAAATCCTTAAAATCCTATCATCAATTTTGTGTTTGTTGAGTTAATCATTCATTTTGTATGTCTATATAGTAACAACATGTTAATTGCTTGACCTATTATTGTCACACTCTCACTGTGTGTGAAATCCACGGTGTATGACCTCTTGATTGAAATCAAGGCATAACATACAAACCATGATTAATATTAAAATAAGCACAATGAATTTCATTGTTTTAACTTAAACCAAACAAAACAACATGTTCAAAAAGTTAGATTGAAATAAGTTTTGTTAATAAATAACTAAGTCCTAAGTGAGTTTGTCTTGATCCTAGCTTTAAGCATGATTACTTGAAACATGTAAAGAAACTTTCAACTACAATAGTTGATGAGATACGCAGGTTTAAGGTAATGATGAATAAAACATATATAATGTACAACTCATAAAAAATGGCACATAATTGTAATCAAGTGGCTAGTTGTTCCAATCAAGTCATTGAAACTTTTTTTTGTCTCTCTCTAAAGTAACCTAACTTTAATTTGGCGTTCCAATACTATATAGTTTCCATGTCACCATGTTATGATTTTTTTTCTTTTATTTTTTCTTTCTATTTAATGCTTAATTGATTATTTTGATTATGTAGATTTTATAAAGTAAAATTATATTTTAAATCCTCCCAAAAACCTGTTGACGTTTTAGAACCCCGATAACCATACCCATTGCCGACCTTCCCAGGCCCTCCGACAAATGCTGGTACCATAAAAACACTGCAACCAATTGAACTTATACCGAACAATTTCTCCATGTAACAAACCCGCCGCAATGCGTGCACATCACCACCTAGTTCTAAATATAATAAAAGTCTAAGATACTATATCTAATCTTTTTATTTAAATTTAAATTGTTTGTTAGTCAATGCTAATCACATTGGGAGTTTAGATTATCATGTAAATCCCTGTCAATTCACATCCAAACATCAAGGTTGTACTATACAAAAGATCTTAAAAAAATAGGGGCTCTTATTTTTTGGGCCCTTGCCTAACCTAAAAAGCCCTTGAGGGCCCTTTCAAAGGCCATGGATTTGTAATAGTGAATTTATCAAATCTTTTGACCCTACCTTCTGGTTCTGAAAAGAGCAATTGATTCTTGATCTATAGGATAGTTAATGTCGTTTCTTTGTAACATATTCGGCTACATATCTTTAAAACCGTTCACTGGTACGACTAATTTATGAAATCTTACATCCCTACCTGAAAATGGTACTTGTTCTTGATTGTATAAGATAGGTTTTGTTGTTTCTTTGCAATTTAATGAAAAGTAAGAAGAATGAGATTCTCTAAAATAAAATATTGGAACAATATTCTAATATATGTGGATATAAAAACTACAACAATTTAATTTCATCAACCTTTAAGCAAACCTGTCTAAATGGAATTTCTAAAGACCTATTAGAAAGCAATTCAAGCTAGAGAGAACCACTAAAATATAAGATAAATTCAAATGAAAATATTTCCCTAAGTGTATGTACAGTGGTGGGGTTATGAAGGATTATGGGTATTAAAATATTAAAAAGTAATAGAATGGGGTTATAGGGCTTTATAAAAAAAGAGGGTGTAGTAGGAAGGGGAGTTATGGGGCTTTAGAGCATTCTCATCCACTCCATCAAATCTCATCCATTAAATTACACTAAAAATCACTACTTCACCCCTAAATTTTCTCTCTCCTAATTAAAATAATAATACTTTTATCATTATATTTTCTCTCTCCTCACTCACAACTACTTATAAAAATATTAAAATATATATAGGGGTAAACAGTAGCTTTTCATATTTAGGGTGGAACAGTGTTTCCACTAAATATTTTCTCTCTCATTCACTCACAACCACTTACACTCACCTTATATAATTTGATGGAGACACTCACATACATTTGGTGGACCGAATGTGAATGCTCTTATAAATGATTAGGTAATCATTGGTTAATTATTTCTTTTCTTATTTAAATAATAATATTAATAAAAGAAAAAATAATAATAATAATAAATAAAAAAAATATAGGCCGAAAAATTATTAAATTAATAAAATAATGAAACGTTTGAATTTCAATTTTCCCCCCAAACGTTTGAATTTCAATTTTCCCCCAAACGTTTGAATTTCAATCCCCCCCCCCAAACGTTTGAATTTCAATTCCCCCCCCCCCCCAACGTTTGAATTTCAATTCCCCCTTCCCCAAACGTTTGAATTTCAAATTCCCCCCCCCCCCCCCAAACGTTTGAATTTCAAATTCCCTCCCCCCCCAAACGTTTAAATTTCAAACGTTTTCCCCCTAACCGTTTTCATTTCTACCCCTATAAATACAAGGCCAAAACTCAATCCCAGTCACAACTCCTCCTCTTCCTCCTCCTCAATGAAAGATATGGGTGGCGGTTATGCTTACCAAGATGCCGGGCCGTCTGATCTCAAAACGTACTCTCGCCGGAGCCGGCCTCGACGATTACCATTTTTTTCTCCTCCTCCTGCACAACCGACCTGCTCTCCTCCTCCTCCTCCACAACGTTGGTTTTCGTCTCCTCCTCCTGCACAACCAACAATTTCATCTCCTCCCCCTCCTCCTCCTCCTCAAGCAGATGAGGATTTAACTGAGGAGGAGTTGGTGTGGGTCATGGATTATGCCATGGCTGAGCAGGAATTCAACCGTCTAAGGTTGTCGGCACCCACACCCCGATGTAGCGAGATTACACCCACCCCCACCACCAGGTTACACCCACCCCCCACCACTAGGTTACACCCTCGCCCCACTACCACGTTACACCCTCCCCTCCTCCTCGTGAGCCATATGAGAAGGAGTTAGAGGCAGCTAGAGACATTATGGAAGAAGAACTCTTCGACTACTACTCGGGAGCAACTTCTTCTCCTTGCCGCATCCCCTCGAATGCGAGGTCGGATGGTCGCGATAGCGACCGTTTTGTGTCACCTCCGTATTATACGCTGCAGGACTGGGACAATTACTCCCCGTAGAGGGGGTTTAGGTTTTAATATTATGTGTTTGTGTAATGTGTTTTTATATAACGTATTAATATGTAGTTTAGGACTAGGTAATTTAGGATTATCTGTAATAAGTAATTTAGGATTTGTGTAATGTGTTTTATGTAACCTATTAATATGTTTATGTATTATGTGTTTATATATTAAGGCATTTATGTTTCATAGTTTACAAAATAAAACACTAAACATTAAAACTTTAAAGCATAACATAAAACATTATAACCGAAGGATAAGAAAATAAAGCCTAAACATTAAACATTAAAGATTAAACATTAAACACTAAACATAGTAAAAACACATCATAGACCACGACAAAAGATGGTGATGTGGAAGTCGATGTCGTAGCGTTGACGAAAAGCGTTGTGTGTCAGTTGAATTGCCATCTGTTCGCTAACGCCAGGGTGCGCCTGCATCGTCGCTTCATAGACTGTGTGACACCTCAGGAACACACCTCATCAGGGATGATGAGACTCTAACAGGGGGTGAATGTGACACCCCAGGAAAATCCCACATCGGCCGTGGCCAGGAGAGATCCTTGGTTCATAAGTAATGTCTTGCCTCTTAAATCACCAACGCGTTTTGGGGCTTAATGTTAGTAGATGAGAGGAGAATTCCACAGTTAAGCGTGCTCAGGTGGGAGAAATTTCAGGATGGGTGACCTCCTGGGAAGTCTCCACTTGGGCAACCAAAAACAAATCCGTGAGCTTTGAATGAGTAAAGCGGACAATATTGTCACCTCCTGGGAAGTCTCCACTTGAGACTTCCCAGGAGGTCACCCATCCTGAAATTTCTCTCACCTGAGCACGCTTAACTGTGGAATTCTCCTCTCATCCACTAACATTAAGCCCCAAAACGCGTTGGTGATTTAAGAGGCAAGACATTACTTATGAACCAAGGATCTCTCCTAGCCACGGCCGATGTGGGATTTTCCTGGGGTGTCACATTCACCCCCTGTTAGAGTCTCATCATCCCTGATGAGGTGTGTTCCTGAGGTGTCACATTCACCCCCTGTTAGAGTCTCATCGTCCCTGATGAGGTGTGCACCCGCCATCCCGAACGGCACAGGAGTGGCTCTGATACCATCTGTAACACCCCGCCCCTCTCATCACCAATATTGTCCGCTTTGCCCATCCAGAGCTCACGGATTTGTTTTTGGTTGCCCAAGTGGAGACTTCCCAGGAGGTCACCCATCCTGAAATTTCTCTCACCTGAGCACGCTTAACTGTGGAGTTCTCCTCTCATCCACTAACATTAAGCCCCAAAACGCGTTTTTGATTTAAGAGGCAAGACATTACTTATGAACCAAGGATCTCTCCTGGCCACGGCCGATGTGGGATTTTCCTGGGGTGTCACAGACTGTGTGCCATCTCCTACAGTTATTTTGTATTGCAGACCACGTACTGGTGATCTGATCGACAGTACGGTGGTTCGTTCCGGTAATTTGGTTGAACTCCTCTAATACATTGCGCTAAAAATGCTCCCTATTGTTTGGCGGGTTCTCCTTAGTGTTGATCCACACCCTCACCAACTCGAGTTGATCTTGATTAGTCCACGCTTCCATTGGTTTGTTTTTGGGTTTGTATTTGGGTTGTGTTGTATGTGTTTGTGTTATTTATGTTGTATGTGTGTATATATATATATATATATATATATATATATATATATAAAAGAGAGTTTGAATTTTTTTTTTAAAATGTGTGTTTATAGAATCATATTTAAAACTAATTGAATCTATACATCTAATATTTTAAAGCCCCTTTGTACATTTGTCAATCTCCCACACCCCTAGCAATCCTCTCTCCTCCTCTCATTAAGCCACATGGCACCTTGTGGTTTTTTATAGAATTTTCATTTTTTTAAATCAAAAATCATTAATTATATTAAATTAGGTAATTAATTATGATTATTATTTTGGTCAAAGTTTCTCATTCACGCCATCAACATTCAAACCTTATTGAGAGCTCACTACAATCTCTACAATTTTTCTGTATCTTTTTTATTTGTATTTCTCTTCAATTGCTCTCTGCCACTCATCCATCCCCTTCATAACACTCTAAATCGCATCCCTCAATAACATAAGTAATCGTCAAGTTCTTCTTCTCCAATCTGCGTGCTAAATTGCTAATCAACGATTCAGGTAAGCTATAATTTTTCTCTTTCATGATTTCATCATAATCCGTTGAAAGTGTAGGAACAATTTTATTTTAGGCTTTTTTCCTAAGATTCTAATGTGTTTGTAAGTTATCTTCTTCTCCGGTCCAAGACCTGTCATCTCTTCTGAAGGTATGTTCATCTCACCAATAATATTTTTTAGGTTATTTTTGTTATTAATTGTAGATCTTATTCGTGAATCGTTGTATTTGTTACTTTTTCACACTCCGATTGTATTTAGTCATTAATCTGTTTAGTACTTTGTTTTATTTCTTTTCAGGTTGAGACCCTCAATGTTCTCTTACACTCTCTCCCGTTCTTTCTCTTTGGGATTGTAATATTCGTAAAATGAGGTATTCGTTCAGACCCGAGTGGGTGTAGCGGTGGGAAAAGAGTAACCTTTACATTTGATTAGTCTTTCGGTTCACAATACTAGATAGCAAAAGAAATAAGAAAATTGAAAACAGTCATGATTCATAGCAATTTTTTAATTTTTAGTGAGTTTTAGATTTGAGTATTTAAAAAAGTTTTAGCTTTTCTATATAAGATTAAGATATAATGGAGTGTGGTAAGGCACCATCTGGAGTTAGGAAAGTTAGGAAGAAGCAAGGGAAGGACGAATTGGATCATATTAAATAGGTCGAGAAGAAAAAAAGGCGTTTGTTTTCCGTTTGTTTTCTTTGTAGGGGGTTTTGTGGTCAATGCAGAGCCAATCGCGCGCATGTTCGTCGCAAGCGTCTTCGTCACGTCCCTACGTCGAATCAGGTAATCAACTGTTTAGTTTTCATGTTCGTAATATAATTTCGTTTTTATGCGTTTTCCGTTGGTTTATTAATAGTAAAGATACTTAACTACTGTCGATGCGTCTGCAACCGGACGCCTTTTCCTGTTCAGATTTGAGCTTCCTCTAGGGAAAGAAGCAAATCAGAGGCAGAAATGGATTCGCTGTACCCTGCGGCGTTTGGTATATTATGTAGTTTTAGTTTTGTAAATTATTGTTTTTCCATGTAAGGTGTCATCTTGATTTATTGTGATGATTTGATCACTTTTAGTAGAAAAATAGAATCAGGTTAGTACAAGACCATACATTATTTTAATTTCATTTACTTAAATTTTTCACTAAGTGGGTTATATTTGCTAGCAAGGCAACATCATTAATGTATGTTAGTTTCTTAACTTTTTAGTTTTGAATTTAGTTGTGCTTTAGATTGCTAAGCTTTGTTTATACGCTTTTCTTTTCTTATAGCTTACGTTTGTGCATTAGTATTTGTAGTGTTATCTTTTCAAATGTCCAGTTCCTTTCAGCTAAGATGTTGAGTCAATAGAGGAGACACACTTCAAATAATCTATTAAAGGTATGTTTTTTATTTTAATAATAAACTTATTATTATTATTAATTGAGACTGTTTTGTTTATTAATTCAGATGTGAATTGTGATACAGTTTTTGATTGTTTGTTAATAGCTTTGATTCCATGTCTGGACCACTCGATCATGGCAGTTATTATTCATTTTAACATAAATCATGATTACCGAAACTATATTATTACAACAATAATGCAATTAAGAAGGTTGAATGCATCGACAGTCTTAGATGGACTTCGGCTTGTTTTGACGCATTCAATCTATTTCCCTTTTATTTAGTTCTTTTTCATGTGACCCATATGGATGCATTTTAAATATGTGACCATTGTTTCTGGTTTTCATTATGTTAGCATCTTCTTTTTATGTGCTACAGAAGATCATTATGTTAGATAGCTCTTAAAGAAAAAGATCTGCATATTGAAGATGGTGCTAATGAAGTTACTGATTCGACATCAGAATAATTAGCAGCTCTGAAATTGATATTCAGCAAAGCTGCAGAAGATGACAAACCAATAGAGTTGTGTTTTTCTGTTTCCTTTTTGAATTCTCATAAGCAAAATGCAATTTTCCTTTTAGTGGCATGTGTAATTTCAGGTGCCAGATTATCTTTGCTGCAAAATAACGCTTGATATATTTCGTGACCCCGTCATCACTCCAAGCGGTTTAACATACGAAAGGGATGTCATTCTTGATCATCTAGAAAAAGGTACTGCTTTTTTGACGCATTTTCTTTTTCATAGCATGTGATCCGTTGCACGCCATTATTGATGTAAAGCTTTTGACTTTTGGAGATCTATCTAATTATCTTCCCAAAAGCCAACAATTGCTAGGTTTGGGTTATATGTTTCTGATCGTTCAAATGTTGTATGCAGGATGCTTTTTTTTCTGCTTTTGATCAGCCATGGAGTGACTACAAGGCTGCATATATATTCCATGATTGTGGAGATCTGATTGATTCAAGGTAAGTCTTTGTATGTAAGATTCTTTAGTTGATATTAAAAAAAAATCTGATTTCTTTTAGTTTTTTATCATTCAAGGTAAGTCTTTATTTTAGTTTTTTATCGGGTGGATGTAGCGGCGAGACTTGACTGTTGAACCTTGATCACGCACTAGACAAATAAAATGTGATGAAATTGTTGTTTGTTTCAGGGAACAAGGAGCTGAACATAAGTTCAAGGATATTACTAATGCTTATGAGGTACAGCATCCTACCTCTATATTAGTAAAAATTGGCATGTCACCGGTTACTAATAAGTTCCTTTTTTTTGTTATCAAGATTTTTATGTATAAGTTGGTATTCAGGTTTTATCAGATGATGAAAAGCAATCCATATATGACAAAAAAATGTTTGGTTGCAGATGTGGATCATATAGTGCTAATAAGAAGAAAGGCTTTATAAGAAAAAAAAATGTTTTTGCTTTAGGCCTTAGAGCATTATGCATTTTCATGCTAAAACGGTCCCCTACTTTATTAGTCCTCTAACAATACGTTTATAGATTCTTTCTTTACTTCTGATTCATAACTTAATTTTCAATTTTGTCTTAATTTGAAGATTAAAATCTATTTGAATTGATGTGTTGAGCGGAATGCTTGCATGAATCTATCTATATGTTTTTTTTTTCCTGATGGGCTTTAATAGTTTATAGGATTTATTAGGAGTTTTCTATCCATATTACTCTTTTGTACCTCACATACAGACATTACAAAACAGGTGGGCCGGGTCGGTATGAATGTTTATGCAAATCATATTTTGAGGGTTTTATTATGTAATATTAAATTTTCCATACCACTAACATATCACTAAATATACTTATACTTGATGTGATGGGAATGTCAAGACGGAAATATTTAGTGATATTTGAATAAAATGCATATTGCTTGCTTTTGAATTTTAATAAAATATTTCTACTATATTTTTTATACGTTTTACCGCTCTAAATAATTGTACGTTGGTGAACCGCGTGTAAACGCGGGCAAAAGTATAGTATATAACAAAGACAAAACAATAACAAGAATAATAATAAAGGCATAAAGCAACCTTTTTTTTTTTTTTTTTTTGAAAACTCGACTTTGATACACAGACGTATTTTTAAATATGCATTGAAGATGCACAATAAATTCTCCTAAAATTGTACATAAAAGGTTACATTTTTTATTATCTTTATACAGAAAGCTTAAAATCCAACATGAAATGTTGAGTGACATGGCCGATTACTTATTTCAAACCCTCACTGAGTAGTTATTTTGAAAACAGGTACACACACTAGTACACTCACTCGGCAGGAAATTCTGGGAGCTTACGAAACACTCGAGCGCAAGTATACACCGAGCAAAATGCTTGTATTGCCGTCAAAAGCAACATAAGCAAAGTAGCCAACAATGTTAAAATCTTCCAAGACGCAAACACATATTTCTTCAAATACTTGGATAATTTCACTCTCCATGTTCGATCATACATTTTATTCACATCCGCAATCACTTTATCCAATTCCTTCACTTTCGTAAACTTTATAGATTTACTCATTCCGTTCCATAAATCTGCAACCTCTTTATCACTCTTCAAACTGCTCACCACTATATCTCTTTCCCGTAAATACTTTGCATCTTCTTCCGTGTCAATTATCCCATTCATTAACTCAGTGTAACGAGCCATCACCAATGATGGAAGTCCAACACAAGCTTCGTACGCTACTAGGTTTCTCAAATAAACCTCTGTGTTCACACCCACTTTAACCACTGGGAGGTTAAGTGTACGCGTTTTGCTATCAAAACTAATATCGGATATTCCACCATGATCAATCCGTTTGAAACGGATACCGACTTTGGCCATTTGGGTAACTGACGGGATCGTAATCTCTATCCTTGGGTTTTTGTTCTCATCATGACAAATGTTTTCCAACATTTCTTCCTTAGCATCATTAATTACTTTGCCAACTAGAGGATTCTTCTTGGCTACCTTCGTCAACGAAGCAATCTTCCCCTTCTTCATTATCCCCAAAAAAGCTACTAGGATTGCGCTCACTGCGCTTACTATGTTCATACCCTTTCGAAGTTCATCCTTTTTTGGTACCGATAAGTCATTGTTTTCTCCATCTGCCGACTCGATGGTAACATGTAATTCGGCCTCGTTATCATTCTTACCCTGCTATTAGAGAAAATATATATGTTTAAGCTTCCCTATGTGTTATTTTGTATATTTTATGATAAAGATGCATCATATATGTAAGGGATATTGGATTTTTGGCTGGAAATAATAATCTGTACTTCAAAAATTTCTAACAACAATCTCAACTTTCAACGTATTGCCTGACAATGAACATTTGTTAACTGAGAACTAACTCAGTTAGGCCTTTGGGTGTGGAGGAGGCCCATCATCCATTATGGTCCTCCACCTCAGCTGCCACGTGATAGGAGCATCATTCCTCTCTTTAAAAAAAAAAAAGAAAAAAAACCAAAAACCAATCAAGAGGCCCGGCACAAGAGTCGTGTGGTTGCCGCCCATGCCTATGCCGGCATAAGGGGCGGTGTTTGCCGGGACGGCATCACCTAGCCGGCCCTATGCCGGCCTCCACACCCAAAGGCCTTAGTGGATGATGACGTGGACACTTATGCTGATATGGATTATGATGTGGCATGCCAACGTTGACATGGATGATGATGTGGACGCTGACATGGCATGTTAAAACTGATATGGACGTTGACATGGCATGCCATGTCAGCGTCACTAATTTGGTTAGTCATTGTTAAAAAAAGGTTTATAAGAGGAAAAATGTCTGAAAGTTAGTTTCATTGTTAAGAATTTTTAAATTACAGATTATTACCGGCTAATAGATGAAAGCTTAGATTGTTAAAATCCAATATTTTTGTATGTAACAATAAATTAATTACCGTAACTAATATATTCTTTCTAATACCTGGTGTTCTTCATGGGGTTCTTTATTATTCCCCACGGTCATGCGATAAAGGAAGTCAAGAAGATGAGCGTATTCATCGATGTGAACATCAGGCAACCGAGTCTCTTCTACGTTAAAAAGAGTAAGCTTGTTGTACAACCCCATGAGCATCGTTTTCAACATATCATCAACTGAGTATAGTTGACCACTTGTTCTCTTAACCTGATGCTCCAACATCTTCTTAACTAAAAACAACGGGATTTGATTCTCCACCATCACCACATCACGAAGAATCGCGATATGAGACAGCTTCTTCCCTGTTATATCCACAACATGAGACATCTTCCCACATTCAACACCTTTATAATTATAGAGCTTATTCCGATCATCTTCTTTCATGGAACACACTTGAAGAAACTCAAGTAAAAACGTCACGTCAATTGCCATCATCCACATCAATGTGTCACCGTTCATCTCTAGATACTTCTGGTAGCGAGCGCGGATTCGAGCCTCGTCGTGTTCCTTCATTATTTCCACCAGATGTTCGAACTTAACGTTCATGTATTGCTGCGCTTTTCGGACAGCGGCTAGCTTGTAACTCTGCATGTCGTAGACGTTCCAGTGGTGGTATGGACCTAACGCGATTTGTTGTGGGATGTAGCATTTAGGATCGGTGGTGAGAAGTACTTTTGGCACGCTGAAGATAGTCACGGGATCTTTGCCGTCATCGTGGTGTTCTTCGATGGAATTACGCATGCGTTCGACCCATTTGGTTTCGTTGATCTCCATCTTAGAGAAGCTGGGTGAGGAATTGATCATATTGGCAATGGATCGAGTTGATGGTAGATGTTGAATATGTTGGTATATATGGTGGGTTGCATGCCCTTGCATATATACACATGCACTAGTAGAGTGAGTGAGTGAGTGGTTGAATAACATCAACGTGATATGAGTGTTGGAATATGAATAAAGAAAAGATGTTTTATGGGCATATATGAGTGTAACCACATATTAAATGGTGGTGATTTTAACGTAGTAAAGTAAAGCTTTATTATTTTAGTTAGGGTTTCGCATTCCTTTATGCACTCACTACAAGTCTAAGAAGGTGTAAGAAAGAAGCTTGTGTGAATTGTTAATTAGGGGTGCAAACGAGCCGAGCCGAGCCCGAGCTCGACCAGGCTCGAGCTCGAGCTCGATTAACTTATAAGAGCTCGGGCTCGAGCTCGGCTCGATTCGAGCTTTGTTTTTAAAGCTCGAGCTCGGCTCGTTAGTAATTTCTCAAGCTCGAGCTCGGCTCGGGCTCGGCTCGTTTGTTATCTATTAGTTAATTTATTAAATAAAAATAATATAAATAATAATTCGTTTAGGCTCGTGAGCTCGATAAGTGAAGCTCCAGCTTGAGCTCGTTAACTTAACAACTTTAAACAAGGGGTAAATATGATTAAATATAAAAAAAACTAATATTATACATAGGCTCGATAAGGCTCGACGAGCCTAACGAGTTTCATACGTCATGCTCGAGCTCGGGCTCGATAAATAAACAAGCTTTGTTTTAGGCTCAAGCTCGGCTCGAGCTCGATAAGGCTCGGCTCGTTTTGAGCTTTTTACCGAGCCGAGTTCAAGTAGCTCGCGAGCGGCTCGGCTCGTTTGCACCCCTGATTGTTATCCTGTAATACTTAAATATCATGTACAAAACTATACAAATCATGTAATGCTTCGGCTAAATTAAACTAAAGTATACTCGTTTAACTTAAGAAAAAGGTTGTTTGTTATTAATATATGAATGATTGGATTAAAATAATTCTTACTAACTATTCGTTATTGGCCGTCACCGGTCCTAACTAATAAAATTTGTGTTGGCGCTCCCACTTTTTAACGTATTGTCCACCAACGGATCACAACATTTATATCTATTCATTATAACCTACTTGTTCTCCGCTCTCACATTTCAAATCATTTACACTAATAAGTGACTTATTTTTTTCGAGAGCGCGATTAGTAGCCATATCAGGAAAAGAGCAAAAGTGGTGAAGTCGCTGACCCGTTCAACGACTTCTTGTAACATTCGAGATTTTTCCAATAATATAAATATAACTTTAGGGACGTAAAGTGACATTAATCAACATATTTAAAATCTCATAAACTGTAATTTAACGTAACATTTGGAGTAGAATTGTAACACTCATAGTTTTTTTAAGCCTAAATAATAATTTTTGTAACAATATCTTATTGTTATTGCATTTATAAAGAATCAAATCAACAATACAACGTAATGATCATTGAAGTGCATCTTGAATTTTTTTTTTTTAATGAAAACTAAATTAATATAAAGGAGAAATGTTACTTGTCAATTACTTTTGTTTTTGTTTTATGAGTTTTAAAAATCATTCTTATTAAAACTTTAATTAAATGAAATTGAATACTCATTATGATTGAAACCCCTATGGTTTCTTCATCTTTGTTGTAACCAACAACCTTCATAATGTTAATAAATGTTGGCACTAGAAACCACTATTCAATGTGTATTTATACCAAGCATCACATTGGTTATGAAACATTTTTTTTCACAAAACTTATTTCTGAATTCTCATAAGCTTACAAATTCTTTTTACATCCTCTTGTTTTCGTTCAAACACCAAATAAACCACACACAATCGCAAAGGAAAATCATCCACCACCGTCTTCATCATTGACCACATTCGCAACTCGCTAGTCTATATCCATGTTTGTTATTGCGTTTAAACGAAGTAACCACCGCTACTACGTCAAACAACCACACCCACATCAGAATTTGAAGATGCATATATAATATTTTTTTTGCCGAAGGTAACGATTTGAATGTGTAGTTTTTAATCAAAAATCTTCGCTCATAACATATCGGTTTAGTTTTGTGGTGAAGCGGGTGGGTTTCGAATGTTTATACCTATTTTCATAACCCATATTTTGGGTTCTAACCTGCACTTAAGAATATTTTATATGATATACATATCATAGAAATCCTATTGTTTTCTACAAAATCCTATAATTGGTTTTATATAATTTGGTTTGTAATATATAAATTTAGTTAAAGGGTCATTTTTTTTTGGAAAAAACGAGTTATATATATGTATATAATATTACTAACATTTTTAAACGTAACACTTAAACTATATGGAATACAAACTTTGTCATGTTAATATAATATAGAGACTATTTTATGTAGTTATTTTCATAAGAGTAAATAATAACGTAATACTAATTATCTAAAACTAGATAGAGAAATTGCATATTATGATTCTTGAATTCTAAAAAAATAACATTGGATGTATTGGCTATGAGATATCTAGCATGAACCAAATGTAATCAAAATACAACAATATTATTGTAGGAATTCGTGACGTGTGACTCAAGCTTTAGGATTTATATCTCGGTCTTTGTTATTTTCTAAAAACGTTCAAGCATAATTCAGTAAATCCTCGTTGATTCCTTACAAGTTCACCATTACAATCAATGTGAGTATACTTATCCCCTTTTTTTTCATTTTTAAACTTTTGGGGTGATTCAAAGCGGGTGGGTTCTGAATGGTTTATACCTATTTTCATAACCCATATTTTGGGTTCTAACCTGCACTTAAGAATATTTTATATGATATACATATCATAGAAATCCTATTGTTTTCTACAAAACCCTATAATTGGTTTTATATAATTTGGTTCGTAATATATAAATTTAGTTAAAGGGTCATTTTTTTTGGAAAAAACGAGTTATATATATGTATATAATATTACTAACAGTTTTAAACGTAACACATAAACTATATGGAATACAAACTTTGTCATGTTAATATAATATAGGAGACTATTTTATGTAGTTATTTTCATAAGAGTAAATAATAACGTAATACTAATTATCTAAAACTAGATAGAGAAATTGCATATTATGATTCTAGAATTCTAAAAAAAAAATTACATTGGATGTATTGGCTATGAGATATCTAGCATGAACCAAGTGTAATCAAAATACAACAATATTATTGTAGGAATTCGTGACGCGTGACTCAAGCTTTAGGATTTATATCTCGGTCTTTGTTATTTTCTAAAAACGTTCAAGCTTAATTCATTAAATCCTCGTTGATTCCTTACAGGTTCACCATTACAATCAATGTGAGTATACTTATCCCTTTTTGGTTTTTTACACTTTTGGGGTGAAACATGTACACCTATGAAAAATACACTTACACATATTCATAATCATTTTACATATAATTCATACACGTGTTATGCATTAAATTCTTGTGCTTTGTGCTTAAACATAAACGTAGTATACTTGCAATCATTACAAAATCATCAACTTAGCTAGCCGACTTTAACAATGGATAGCACTATTTGGATTGACAACCCGCCTAGTGGAAAGTACCTATGTGTGTGGGAAGTCCTAGGTCATTGTTAATGTATTAAACTTTGTCTTATAAGAGGTTTGATTTTGACCCGTATTGTGTACTTACGTGTTTTCCATGTTTGCCTTGAATGACTCATGACACTTGAATTGTAAACTTTTTATACTTATACTATATGTACATAAAACTAAGTGTACTCACCATTATTGTTGATGTATTATTTTTGTACATGTTTCAGGGAACGCTTGATGATTGTCACTTAGGCTTGGACTTAGACTTAATAAACAAGATTTATGTATCGTTTTGTTTGAGACTTGATGTATTGGGTTGATTTTGATGTTTGAGGCTTAATCATGATTTTAATAATATTTACACTTTAGCACCATGAGCTTTTGAACAATCGTCACTACGTGACACCTCGATGTTTCCGCCATCGGTTGGGGTGTTACACTTCCCCCTCTCGAAAATAAGCCACCTGCCATGTCTTATGACTGTGGAAGGGAATGTTCTTGAGCCAAATCAAAGTGAGGAGTCAATGAAGTCACCAAATCAGAGTGAGGCTTCTCCATGAAGCCGTTGAACGATATTGAGGTATAATTTATGTCGTCAAATAACAGTGAGGCTTATGATGATGTTGCTGTATGGATGTGAGGCTTCTATCATGATCTCGCTGTCACAGATTGCGAAATACAGTTCAGATGTAGCATCGGCCCAAACAAGCCGCAAGCACCCTATACCATAGGAGTGTGATGGGTACCCCTGAATCCCTTCAACAAGGCCATGTGCACCGAAGCATAAGCACCCCACCGAACACATAGTCCAACCCATCCTCCTCAGTGGTGCCAGCTGGACAATTTACGGGGATATAGTCGTTGACGGGATGAAAAGAGGACGCTGGATGGAGAATTTGCCGGGATACAACCCATCCTCCTCAATGGTGCCACCTGGACACTTCACACATAGCACAGTCCATCCTCACTGCATCCCCGCCACCAATGCTACTGCTAGGGAAATAGTCCAGCTGGGGATGCCAAAAATAAACTGGATGGACTTTTCTTCAACCTTGGGGCACTTCACCATTAATATATTTGAAATTACATGACCAAATTGTTATTTAACACGTGTTATACCACGTGCAGATGTAACATCGGTCCAAGTAATTTCATGCAGATGTAACACCGATCCAAAGACACTAAAAAACTATACCCTCCAACACGACTTTCATTTCAAACTTATGAAACACCACCATTTTTTCATATACACCCGTATAATAACTCCGCGTATTTGTAACCCTTCTAACTTGTAAACACTTGACTTGTCTACCATAATATTTTACTTTGAATGGAAAATAAAGTGTGTATGTTTTCAAGCAATAATCTTCTTAATGTGGAAAATAGAATGCATGAGGCATCACTAGAATCATTCGGACCATCCTTTATTTTCCTAGACATGTTGAATGAAGCCGCTAATCGATTAGGTGACTTCAGTGTGAAACCTCCATATCTTTCAACGACTTCAATGGAGAAGCTTCACTTTCATTTGGCGACTTCGTTGAATCCTCACTTTGATTTGGCGACTTCAAAAACATTCCCTTCCACAATCATCAGACATGGCAAGAGGCTTGTTTTCGAGAGGGA
Source organism: Ambrosia trifida (assembly GCA_028751855.1). Lineage (NCBI taxonomy): Eukaryota > Viridiplantae > Streptophyta > Magnoliopsida > Asterales > Asteraceae > Ambrosia > Ambrosia trifida. The sequence goes on along the minus strand of CM054123.1, from coordinate 106,948,362 downwards.
GAAGTTGCTGAACGGGTCAAAATTTATGTCTTTTCTAATACTCTCATTAGAAATTTAGCATTTCAAAAACATCTAAATTTATGTTAATATTTGTTAATAATACGGTTTATCACGACACAAAACCCATGAACCCAAAAAACTTGAATCAAAAATTCGTTTTGTAACACAGTTTTTCGGATTAAAGATTGCACTCCAATCATGAATTTAATCTGATTCGGTGTACCACAACATATTTCCAAAAGGAAAAACATTTACACACTTTCGCGAACTTAAGAAGAAGTTTTTAAGATCGGTTCCTAATCTACACGAAAGTTTGTTTTACTAATCTGTTTAAGTTTGTAAGAATACTTACATGGAAATCGAAGACAATTCATCAACGTGAATGTAACACCCCAACCGATGGCGGAAACATCGAGGTATCACGTAGTGACGATTGTTCAATAGCTCATGGTACTAAAGTGTAAATATTGATACATTGATTAAATAGATTATTACATTAAAAAGAGAAACAAAGATACAATGATTCAAACTAACTACTTAAACTGAAATACAATAAATCCCAAAATATAAGTATAAATTCCAAAGGCTTAAAAGGCGTCTCAAAAATAACCTGAAACATGTACAAAAATAGTTTAGGTCAAAACAAAAATGTATTGGTGAGCATACCCTATTTTGAATACATATAGTATAAAAACGTTTCGCAATTCATGTGTTGTATACTGTTTGCAATTATGTATTTAAGTAGTATCCGGGTCAAAATCTACCTTATGAAATTGAAATGAAATTTATATATAGTATGCGCTATTGACAGTAGTAATGAAACACATAGCAATGACCAAGGTCTCTCAACAGAGTCACAATGGGTATATACCATAGTACTATTCATTGAAATGCTAGGCCATAACGGTTAATGATTTTGACAAGTCATAGATACACAAAGTAACATAAAGCAAACACACATGAGAATTGCACTTAGTGAAAAGAAATAGTAATTTGACATAAGGTACATGAGTAGCCCCAAATAGTAAAATAAAAAAGGGGAAAGATATACTCACAGTTTGTGAAAGCGATCAAAATCCACTTAAGCGGTCGTGAGCTAAGTAATGGGAAACCTATAATGTGTAAGAATACTAATAAGGAAATGTCTAAAAAGTCTAAGGTAACTAGGGTCTAAGGCATTAAGGTTTGCTAAGTCGATTTGGGGAATTAATGTTTTTATGATAATTCACGTTAATGTAAAAGTCGTATGTCACAAATAATATATGAAAGTCGTATGTCACAATAATCATAATTATTGAAACAATTAATTATGAGTTACTCAATGATCCACAAATAACAATAAAAACTTTCAAACATAAGATTATTTCTATTTTATAAGAAAAATATTTATAAAATAGATGTTAAATGGTTCAAATAAATAAATGTTTATTTATGTCTAATTAAACATAAATAAAGCTAATAATACAAGACATGATCCAAAAATGCTATTTTTATGAAAAAATAATTATTTTCTGATGTGAAATACTAAAAATAATATTTCCTTAATTTCTCTTAATTTATTTGTATTTAAAACATATTTAATGAATTTAAATAGTGTTTTAATGATTAAAAATAGCAAAGATAACAAAAATAATCATATCTGAGAAATTACATTTTATTTCAGTTTATTATACATAAAAATAATTCTCTAGAAAATCACTTAAAATAAATTTTTAATCATTTAATTATGATTAAAACAATTTAATTCAAGAAAAATATGAAAATAATGTTCTTTCCAGAAAATAAAAATATGATAATTTTCTTTAAGGTGCCAAGATGCTACACCTAAATTTTTATAATGTTTGGAGCAAAAATGAATTTAATATGAATATTCTAAGTTTATATGTATTATATATATAATAAATAATCAAATAAATGGAAATAAAGAAAGAATAGCTGAAAAAAAATAATAAAGGAAAACGGTGGTGCAAGGGTTCGAACCCGAGGACCTTCAGTAACAATCAACAGACCCAACCATTGGACTAACCCATCAACTTGGTTATAATTTGAAACAATTATAATTTTAATCATTATAATAAATGTCATCTTCTTCCCCAAATCACCCTAAGAACCCTAACCCTACCCTATGAATTCAATTACCCCAAAGCAGAACAATAATAAACTGGAAATAAGGGACTTTCGAAGGGGACAATACAATGAACAAAACGACATAAAATAATGAGACTCACAATGGCGTATCAAAGTCGAAAAAGAAGATTCAAAACCCGCATAGAAACTCGACTTTTAGACTCGTTCCAGACGCGTTTTGAAGGATTTTTTTGTGGGTTTAGAATGGGTGGAGGTGCATAAATGAGATGGCATGAACAATTTTTATAGTTACTCGCTAAAACGACTAATTGATTGGGTTCATAAATTCCGTTCGTTACACTACATAAAACCCGATTAAACCCCATTAAACGTGTGTTTATAACCTCTTAAATGCTTGGAAACTGTTGTACTATTAAGGAGAGATGTTTGGGATCCATACAAACGAGTTAAAAGCACATAATGGGCCAAGAATCATCTTCGCCGGAATATGTGGTCGCCGGATCCGTCCAAAGAAGCCGACCGGAAAACACGTGAGGGACCAGGGAGGGGATGGATCTTTTTAAAACTTTGGATTAATGGCAGTTTCGGTCCCCCATGTTTAACTAAGTTATTTTCTTTATAATTTAGTTAGTTTTTTTTCCTTTAGAAAACTTAACCAACTTACGGTATTTAACCTTTTAAAACTTAAATAAATTAAATAGGACTTTCATATGATAACAAGATTATATGAGTATGGTACGTTTTATATGTCAAAACATGCATATTCAAAATGTATACATACCACCTTTTAAAAGAAAAGTTAAAATAAAATAAATAATAATTGACGAGGACTAGCGGTGAAACTTCAAAATGGACGAAGGGCTAAAATTAAAAAATTGCTAAAATATAAAGGTGTCGGTTGTCACAGTGAACCGGCTTGTGTTTGACACAATTCCCTTAAACAGATTCGCGGTCTGTTCCCAGGGTACATCGGTTCTAAACAATGGTGGTGCACTGCCGGACTTGCACACTTGCCTGAAAGATAATCGGACATCAATTAACTTTGTTCTCTACATATATGTGTGTGTGAGTATTTCTTTTTCTATATTTTCAAATAAGGCACACAACCTTCCATTATATAAGAACATGGATGTATGAAAGACTTGTACTCACTTTATGTTTTTTTTAAGGCAAATTTCTTGCTCCTTGTGAGACTTGAACTTAAGACCTTACTTTATGTGATGCAAGTTCGATCCTCATTCCCATCATTTATGGGTGGATATTTTGCCAAGTGATGGTTGAGTCTACCCTCCTTGGAGGGGTCAGGTTCGATTCTAATGGCCCTCGGTTTTCTACTACTGTCCATTTATTCCAGAGAGGCATGCCTCTTGTGAAGGGTTCAACATCTGTCAAGTAGCAGGTGGCGGGATATTTTCGGGTGGAAGCCTTAGTGCCCCTTATGCGCAGCCACGACTCGCTTGTGGGCCGGCCACTCTCGCGTCAGCGTGGACCCGATTAAGACAACATAGTCTGACCATTGTAGAATGGCTAGGGGATCCCCTTCTGGGGGTTGTGATAAACTTTGCCACAACATAGAAAATCACCTTAAAAAAAAATGAAAAGTCTTCATAATTAGAGACTTAATTTGAGATATAAAGACTCTAATTAAGTTACATAAATTCACTAATTAAAAAAAAATATAACCTCTATAACAAATGGTACTTGATTCTTGATTCTATAAGATAGATTATGTCACAAGAATGAGATTCTATAACATAATTAATATGTGGCTATAAAAGGGATTACTTTCATCAACCTTTAAATAACTCTATGTCCCTAATTCCCTATCAAAATGAAAAATTTTAAAGCAAGATCTATTCAGATAAGGTAAGATCAATTATGAAACAAATCCAGGCTACAAGGAAAATATACAATCCATTAACAAGAAAATAATAGAAAATCGATTTTAATATACAATATTCCACAATATTGCAAATATCATAACCATTTATTTAAATTTAAGAAAAAATTACACCGTTAGTCCTTATGGTTTCCACCTAATTTCCATGTAAGGTACTAAGGTTTTATTGTTTCAGTTTAAGGTATTAATCTTTTAATTTGTTTCAATGTCAGGTATTAGGGACTAACCTAGTTAAAACTTAACTGAGTTTGAGGGGTATTATGGTCCATTCACCTATATATTCAGTTTTTTTAAAAAATGTAGCTTAGGGGACTCGAACCCGGCCTCTGGCCAGTTCTCATTCTTGCAACATAACCCCAAATACCAACTGCTCTGCAAGTCTTTTTGTGATATTATTGATTTCAAAATTTTATTAAACAATCTCTGTTATACTTCATCTTCCCCACAGTTTCTTCAATGTGCATACTAAGGGCTTCAGGATTAGCAGTGTGTGAGCTAAAACTAGCAGTGGGTGGGCCTGTTTCGCCCCTTTCCATATGCGTATTACCAGTTTATACACGTAATCCATGCTCAATTGGTCAAATTCTAACCATATTCAAAGCTTTCTAAAAACAAAAATTTAATTTGTTATATATAATCGGTTTTATCCCAATTAATCTCGCATACACACCCTAAATATGCCGATTAAGAGATCCCCTCTATCATATCAACCTTAAGAGCTTCAAATCCTCCATTTTCGAGGCTTATTGGCCGCGACCGGTATGCTCGGGTTTCACCACCATCTGTTACCTTTTAATCCTGATATTTATGTTCATTAGAATCGTTTTTTTAGTATGGATGAAAAGCCCTATGATTTTCGTTTATTATCTGTAACGATTCGAGGTCAATTAGAGATCTAAGGTTCGTATGTTAAATTTGGGGAAGATGAAGTATAACAGAGATTGTTTAATAAAATTTCGAAATCAATAATATCACAAAAAGACTTGTAGAGCAGTTGGTATTTGGGGTTATGTTGCAAGAATGAGAACCGGCCAGAGGCCAGGTTCGAGTCCCCCAAGCTACAATTTTTTTAAAAACTGAATATATAGGTGAATGGACCATAATACCCCTCAAACTCAGTTAAGTTTTAACTAGGTTAGTCCTAATACCTGACATTGAAACAAATTAAAAGGTTAATACCTTTAACTGAAACAATAAAACCTTAGTACCTTACATTGAAATTAGGTGGAAACCATAAGGACTAACGGTGTAATTTTTTCTAAATTTAAAATTGATTGAATTTAACAAAGACAAATTAAAGAATAATAAATTAATAACAAAGAAATCTTTTGTGCTAAAAGTTTAAAAGTTAAAAACTTGCAGGCGACGATATACGGACGTATTTAGGGGGTGTTTGTGATTGATTATTCAAAACAGATTATGCGTTTTGGAAAAGCAGGGGTGATTTGCTTATAGATTATTGCGTTTTGGTAGCATAAAAAACTGATTATCTGCGTTTCAAAACGCAATCCCAAACACTAAAAACTGATTCTCTGCGTTTTCAAAACGCAGTAATCTAAAAATCAGATTCAAAACTCAATACCAAACACCCTCTTAAACATGCATCGGAGAAAAATAACAATAAATTAAACTTTGCTAAAACTAGGTGTTTAACTCGGGGCCGCGTTGCGACGCTTCAAACCGAGATTGAAATTTAATCTCCTAAATGTTTGACAAAACCATAACCAAAGATTTTCGGAAACATGCTCATCAAAGAAAACCTATTCACAAAGACCATACACAATCATAACAGATATATCCAATATTTACCACTAGCTGATTACCCCGGGAGGGTCCCGGGTTGAAAAATCTAATTTTACGTGATAACCTATTGCAAATGGCTCAAGTTAACTAACCACAAAATCTCTCAATCATTGAATGTTCATAGTATTCTAATTAGTAATAACTCATATTCCCTAATCTAAAACCTAATCAGTAATCATCTAAAGAATCACTTATGTAAGCTGCAACTATTAAAAAACTCATCACATCTCTCTACTTTCTCACATTCTAATGGCTCTTATAATTCCTAACCTAATCAACTAAACAAACACTTAAGTTGGAAGTTGTAATCATTGCATCTCATTATGCCACGTGGCATAATCAAGATATGGTTGAGGCCACCATTGAACGCCACGTCAGCAACTATCAATTCTTTCCGGGAGCGTCCCGGGGTTGAAAATATAACCATTATAATAATACTAATACTAATAGTAATAATTATTACTCTTGTAATTAAATAAATAAAAAAATAACCTTGCTATAAGGTGACACCATGTGTTGCAGTGTTGCGCGATTCTTTCTCCTAACTTCTCTTGATGAAGTATACCTAGTAAAATTCCAATGATAACATGGCGATTGGGCTGATTTTCAACATTATAGATAAGAACCTGGTTTAAAAGAAAAAACATGATTAATGAATAACATGAACACTTTGTGTGTTTTTTTCCTGTATGAACGAAACCCCACAAAAAATAGTCGATTTTTCTCCGTTTTTTATATAAAACTATGGTACTTGTTGGAAAGATAATAAAACGCTCGTTAATTTGGTGTAATTTTTTTCTTTAAAAAATCTCGTATATAAAAGATATAAACGTTTAAAAATTATGGGAGGAAACATGAGAGAGAAAATTTTAAATTTATTTTTAAATTCTTTTTTTCCTAAAATAACTCAATTTAATTTAGGGTTTTATGTTTATTTTTTTTTTAATTAAAAAAAGAAATAGTTTAAAAACACTAAAATCTTTTAATTATGATGTCACGTGACACTCTCAAGGGGAGGTTGAGGCCTCCATTGCACGCCACGTCAGCATATACGTTTTCTTATGTGTATATATATATATATATATATATATATATAGAGATAGATATACAATACATTGTATCACAAATCACAATCCATAAAAGGAATGTGAGTGATAACTCTAAAAGTATCAATGTATAAAAACACTATGTGTATTTTTTTTCTTTACAACAATGAGGAATTTTATTACCTAACAAAAACATCATTGAGTTGTTGAATGAGTGGGTTAACAGGTAGAGTCATTGCATCTGTTGATTTTAGCTCCCTGTAATAAGAATAGCATTCACATAAGCATAAGAATTATTTAATTCATGTAACGTTTGTAGCACACCTTGAGATATGGATGATCCTAAGACTGTGGGGTGTGGTCCCGAAGGTCCCCCACCGCCAAACATGACTCAGCATAGAAAGAGAGAGGAGAGAGAGAGGAATGAAGAGAGAGATAAAGAGGAGGGGACGGGGAGAGCGGGAGAAATCTCCCGAGCACACCGAACATGGAGGGGGGGCGGTGTTCCCCTTCGGGGAAGCCCTCCAGGTCAGCTCCCCGAGCTTCTTTCCCGAGTCACACCCCACAGTCTAATAGACAACCAAAAGGTCCAAAACGAACCACAAAAGCGCCCAAAACTGTAGAATATGTTCTAATACAGAGAGAATAAATATGGGGCTTAAATAGCCACAAAGAATATGAATGATCATATTAAGAAAATAAATTTTCTCACTCAATAGAACTATTAGGAATTAGAACCTGGTTATGATATGCAAGGCTGTCAATTAATAAGTTTGAACCAAATAAATAGTACATGAAGAATAGCATACCACAGACCAAAGTTCGTTACTTTTCCATTAGCATGATGCCTAATCGGACAGCGAATCCATGCCAATAACATTTTAAGCCACCTCCATTAGCACGGTTTTTTTTTTTAGTTTTATTTTTATTAGGCCTGTAAACGAACCGAACGTTCATGAACTGTTCGTGAACTGTTCGGCGGGAAGTTCGTTTATGTTCGTTTATTTAAATAAATGAACGAACACGAACACAATTTTTTGTTCGTTTAATTAAACGAACGAACATGAACACACGTTGTGTTCGTTCATTTATGTTCATCAACGTTCGTTTATGTTCGTTCATTTATGTTCGTTTGTGTTCGTTTATGTTCATTTAATTAAACTTAGCTTTATTTTTATTATTTATTTCCTTTTGTTAAGTAACCTTAATTCATATGTTCTAAAAACAAAACCCTAACCCTAACATTCTAAACATATCACTTATTATCCGCTCTTCACACTTCACAGCCGCTCTCCACCCTAACCCTAACGTTCATTTATGTTCATGAATGATTATTAACTTGTTTTTGTTTGTGTTCATTTATGTTCATTTGTGTTCGTTTATATTGATCATTTGTGTTCGTTTATGTTCATGAACTGTTCGTTTAGGTTTAAATGAACGAACATAAATGAACATGAACACGACAAATTTCTTAATGAACGAACACGAACACAAAAATGTGTTCGATTATGTGTTCGTGTTCGTGTTCGGTTAAAGTTAAATGAACAAACACGAACACGCCTGTGTTCGTGTTCGTTCAGTTCGTTTACAGGCCTAATTTTTATAATTCTGCTCTGATTCCAGACACATCAGCATGACACGTCAGCAACCCACTAACGGCATCAGTCAATTGGGTGTTAGATTTCAATAAGTTAATAGTTCAGGTTATATGTGGCCAAATTTATAGTTGGGAATGCCAATGACCAATTTCAAATAGTTTAAGCTATTAGAATCCAATTCCCCTTGCTGATTAGATCATCCAAAAAAACAAGAAATCTAAAAACACCTAATAACGTGCCTTGTGGACGGTCACGCTAGAAAAACATTTACTCAGTTATAAAAAAACACGAAAACTCACCCAGTTATAGTCTGAAAAACACCAACTAGCAAAAGTTAAGTAGCTTTCTTAAATATTAATTAGTTAGTGATTGGGGCATCCACATAAAAAAAAAATCTAAAAACATCTAATAAAGGGCCTAGTCGGTTGTCACGCTAGAATAACAATTACTCTTTAAAAACACAAAAACTCAACCAGTTATAGAGTCTGAAAAATACCCCAAACACTACGAAATTAGCACTCCCTTTTACATTTATTTTTAATTACTAATTATTTTGGCTTTGATACAATCTTATATTACTTGTAATCATACAAAAGTTATGATTACATATCTTGGCAATATTAAGCAGTTTCCATCATGTAAGTGCACTTCAAAAGAAACAATCTCCAAACTCTAGTTGAAATTGAAAAAAACAACACTAATTAATAGAAAGTCCACTTCATAATTAATAGAAAACCATAACAAACTATAGGAGAATAGTAGGTAGATGGGCAACAAACTGCACCACTACTCTCTTTCGAATCTCAACCCTATATTCTGTTAAAAATAAACCCATGCTAAAAGATAGTAACATAAACAAGTCGTACTAAAGTCAAACCGGAAAATTGTTATTTAAAAAGAAAAATACACCAAAACACACATAATACACTCACTCTGCCCCTTCGGATCCAGTAACTTCTGGGAGTTTATGGAACACTCTAGCGCAACTATATGCTGAACAGAAAGCTTGTACAGTCGTCAAGAAGAGCATAAACAACGCAGCAAGCAACGTTAAAATCCTCCAAGATGCAAATACATATGTCTTCATATACTTGGAAGATTTCACTCTCCATGTTTCACCATACATCTTATTCACATCTGCAACCACTTTATCCATCTTTGGCACTTTCGTCAACTTCACAGATTTGCTCATTCCATTCCATAAATCTGCAACCTCTTTATCACTCTTTAAGTGGTTCAGAACAATACCTCTTTCTCGCAAATACTTTGCATCTTGTTCGGTGTCGATTATCCCGTTCATTAACTCAGTGTAGCGAGCCATCACTAATGGTCCCGCTGCAACACATGCTTCGTACGCTACGAGGTTTCTCAAATAAACCTCTGTGTTCACATCCAGTTCCACCACTGGGAGGTAAAGTGTATGCGTTTTGACATCAAAACTAATCTCAGATATTCCACCATTAACCGGTGAGAAAACGATTCCAGCTTTAGCCATATCCATAACTGATGGGATCGTGATCTCTTCGATTGTTGGGGGTTTCGGTTCACCGCTTTCCTCCTTCGCTTTCTCCTGTCCTTCACCACGAAAGTTTTCAAGCATATGTTCGATGGGTTGTTTCATGAGTTTGAGTATTGGAAGGCTAGATATTATCTTCCACGGGAGCTTCATTACCAATGCTACCGGTTTCCCAAATATTATTTTCTTAAACATCCTTAACAACCCAGCGTTTGATTTTCTGAGGATTTTCCATATGAAATCCATGAAACGTGTAAGATCCTTAGGTTTTGCAAAAGACTCTTCTTGGTCATCGTCACGGGCTTCCTTGGTGATACCTGTTAAGAGTATAAAATGTAATTATAGCTAATGTAATTTGTTAGTTATAGTTAGTTTCTTAAGTGGTTGAGTAATGGATTAGATAGTTATACCAACCACTATAAATACATACTTAGGTTCATTGTATCAAACTATGACTTATAAGTGCATCTACAACTTGAAACCACTTAAAAAACTAACTAGCTCTCCTATAGGTAAAACACTCATTATTAACGAACACAAAAAAGCCTACTAAAAAACGAGCCACTCTAAAATCGACCAAATAGCAAGAACAGCCTCATCATCATCATCATCATCATCATCATCATCATCATCATACTCAGTTAATCCTATCTATAGCAAGAACAGCCTCATAAGCCTCGAAAAACAGACAAAAACACTCTATTGGGCACAGTCTAATCACATGTTCATAGTTTCATATGTTCTCTTAACATTCTATATTATAAGATCTTGTTAGGTTATCGTTAATATGTAAAAAAACGACAATACCTTCACACTCGATCTCAATAACTTCATCGATATGGAGCTCTTTATTGTTCGGCACCGTTATGTGGTAGAGAAAGTCTAGAAGATGATCACAATCATTGATATCAACATCAGGCAACTCTTGTTCATGAAAAGGAGTCAACTCATGGTACAACCCCATCAACATCGACTTCAGCTTCTCTTCAGGAGTCTTATCGTCAGTCTCCCGACGTTGAAGCTCCAACATCTTCTTGATCAAGAACAACGGGATTTGATTCTCCACCATCACCAAATCACGAAGAATCGCCATATGAGATAGTTTTTTCCCTGTAACGTCCACCAAATGAGACATGGAGGTTGTAGCTCTCTTGAGTGTCCAATCTTCTTGTTTCATGGAATACACCATGAGAAACTCGAGTAAAAACGCCATGTCAACCGCCATCATCCACACCAATGCATCACCAGACATGTCCAGAAACTTATGGTAGCAAGCACGGATTTGAGCCTCGTCTTGTTCCTTCATTGTCTCCACAATACGTTCGAAGCTAACGTTCATGTATTTCTGAATTCTTCGGGCAGCAGCCAGCTTGTACCTGGTTAGCGATATATATTAGATTTGATATATTAGTTAAGACTTAGGGGTTGTTTGGTTGATTAAGTGCTGAATCCTTAAGAAGTATGAATGGTTAAGAGGATCTGAATGGTTAAGTGCTGAATCATTAAATGTTTTTTTGTTGGACCTCTAAATGGTTAGTCTTCTTGTACCACATTGGTAGGGGAAGTAAAAATGGATTAATTCAGTGCTTAATGGTTCAGCAACATCCCAAGTCTTAATGGTTCAGCCTTAACCATTTCATTCAGATGCTAAAACAAACACGCTGAATGAGCTGAATGCTGAATCATTCAGCGTTGAATGATGCAGAGGCTCATTAAGAGCCTTACCAAACAGCCCCTTATTATACGTAATTATTTTGATGTATATATATGTGACAAAAATATATTTATTAAGGTTTAATGTAGATATTATTTTATTAAGTTTTCTTTGTATTTATCTTCATTGCATTTTTTATTCTTATATATAGTTGATGAATAATACACAAGTGTGAGGCTCAATGGGAACCTCAAAAAGGTATGGAACAGGGAAACCATACATTTATCATGTTAAATATATTATAAAAATTCAATTTAACATGTATAACATTATTTTTTAAAAAAATTTATGATATATTTACCATGTTAAATTCATACTTCCCTATTTTTTTTTTGTTCCCCCATTGAACCTTCCCCTAATACATAATACATAATACCGTACTTTCAGTCTTCTATCTACCTTTGCATATCGTACACCTCCGGTCGCCGGTGGTGGAATGGACCTAACGCGACTTGTTGTGGGATATAGCATTTAGGATCGGTGGCGAGAAGCGCTTTAGGGACGGTGAAGATACAAACAGGAATTTTGTCGATTTCTTCGTCATCTTGTTCAACAATTGATTTACGCATGCTTTCGACCCATTTGTCATCATCCGTCTCCACCTTTAAGAAACTGGGTGAGGAATCCATGGCGATGGAGTAGGATGTAGAAAATATGATATTGGTGTATTGCACTAGTCACAACTCGACATGTATATATACACACACTAAGCTAGTAGAGTGACAAGTTTGAGTGCACAACATGATATGCGTGTTGGAATCTGAATAAATTAAGTATGAAAGAAGTGCCTAGCGTGTATATATATGTGGCCACATAATATTTGGTGGTGATGGTATCTAAAGGTTGATTAATCATACCTTTAAAGTGCTTTGTATTCCCTTATTGACTGATCACTACAAGTGTCTAAGAAAGCTATCAAGACGAAAGCTTTTGCGAATGGTGATATCTCCTAACACTTACAAATGTAAATATTTGGCTAAATGAACACGAATTGCAATAGGGAATGATTCGTATTGTTATCCCTATATATTATTTGAAAATCATCAATTATTATCGTTATAGTTTTCTTTTGGTAAAAGAAGAAATCCAGCAACACTAAATTAAGGCCGACCAATGAGCATCTCCAGCTCCTTTCGTGTGTGCTTTTTCATCGGTTTATAATTCGCAGAGTTACTTTTTTTTTAATAACCATATTATCCAATTTGGCATGGAATTTTGTTAGTATAAAAATAGAAAATTATCAATTATCAAAATGTAATCAATAATAGATGATCAAATAAAAATTCAGATATACCATAGCAATTATTAAGGATGTAATCAACTAATCTATTCTGTAGCGTAAATGTTGTGCACTTCTATCAGAAAATCAAATTTCATGACTTATTAACAAGAAATTAAATCTATGATGTAAAACATCAAAATAACAATTCAAACTAGTTTTATAACCGTCTATTGGACGGGTATAACAAAATTATACAAAAACTTATAAACATTATATTTATTTCTTTTGTTTTGCTACCAACACATTTAAAAACAACATTTGTTTATTCATAAAGAAAGCAGAAGAGGTGTGAATAATATTGATAGAAAGCTTTGCTAGCATATATGATTAAGAGTTAACTTAAAACAACTGAATGAATTAGTAGACAATTTTTCCGTAACACTTTCTCACTTTTAACTTTAGTTCCTACGCTTTTAATATTTGGGGTATTGGATTTAAATAATCCAAAGTTTAGACAATTGACCGATAATAATCCGAACTTTAACGTTGGACCAGGATAATCCCAAGTGAACATGTGGGTGTCAAAAATGAACATCCGTTAACTCTGAACTAACTGAGTTAGTTCAAGATGACGTGGCTGTTGAGGTTGCATGCTGACGTGGACCAGATGCTGATGTGGCAGCTGGTCCAACGTTAAAGTTCGGAATTATTGGCCAATGGCACAAACTTTGGATTATTTAAATCCAATACCCCTTAATACCTTTACAAATTTTTCGCTTTACGTTTCGGCCTAAATTTTGCGAGTTAACACGTCACAACATGCGTGTGTTTAACAATTTAATGCCTATTTTTCCTTCTTTAACGGTGCGCCGCAACACGCCGATCCTTGATCGATTTAGTTATTGTTTTCTATGTTCCACATTTCACTTGTGCGGCTCAACGTTTTTCGTGACAAAGTCGTCCTCGAGAATCCTGAAATGTTTTGAGCCAAGGTGGGAAAAAAATAGTGGGTTATCAAATAACCAAACATCAAATACCTAGCCAACAACTAGGGATTAGTAGAAAAACCGAATTTACCGAATCGTAACCGAATTATTTAAAATAACCAAAACAATAACCGGTGGTTCAGTTTTTTAATCTTCGATGAACAAAAGTTCTGGTCCAGTCTCAGTTAATGATATCCCCAACACCGAAAATAACCGAACCGAACCAATAGCTACATGGCCCACTATAGATTATTTTAAATTATTAGTCAAGGTTGAGAAGTCCATTACAACGTGTATTTATGTATACTTCCACGATACATGTATGTTTGGAATTCAATATGTAGATGGTAGTGATATATATATATATACTTCATAATTCTACAAGATTGAACTGTGTATATTTATTTTTCCTAGATATATTTTACATGTCCCACACAGTTATGATTTTTATTATCCGACATGATCCACGCTGCTAGGAAGCTTTTGATTGCGAAGGAATGCTAGAAATCAAACAGATTGTCAAATCAAAGTGGTTAGTGAGTTGGGTAGTTTGTCTATACGCACATATTTGTTACCAATGTCTCTAAAGATAGGTTTTGTTGTTTTTCTTTTGTAATGTAATGAAAAGTCACAAGAATGAGTGTTTCTAAGATATTGAAACAAAAATCTAAATATGTGGATATAAAACGACGACAAAATAATTTCACCAGTTAGTAAATAACCCTTGTCCATAGAAAATTCTAAATCAGATCGAGATACATTAGGATTTAGGATATAGTTTGATCAAGAAACCATCCAAACTAGTGGGAAGATATACATGCCAAACAATATATATTATCTATATTATCTTATTATTAAGGAGGAGTGATGGTCAACATAGTCATTTTCATTTTCGTACAACTTAAAAAGCAACATGTACAACATACTTAAGCAAGAAATTTAAGGGTATTATGGGCATAGTTGTGACAATTAAGACACTTAGGAGGATATGTTTGTAATTTTACCATCATTATCTCACTCACATCTTAAAATTCTATTCCAATCTAGCCCTCACCATACCAATAGATTATCCATTGAATTGTCTTTAATAATTGTTTTAATTGTGTTTATTGAAAGCGTGAGACCTTTGAGTGTCTTTGATAAAGTGTATATGTCACATTCTCTTACATCTTAACATTCATATGCTTCCCATTTCTTTCATTCTTGATACACAATCACATATAATACTTTCATTCTTGATACACAATCACATATAATACTTGGTGAACATAGCTGTGATTCTTTGATATTGCCATATTGCAAGTATGTTGTTTACTTTTCTCCTTCTTTGAGATTTGTTAATTTGTGCCATTTATAACAATAATATAATTTGGTCACAACAGTGTTGTTTAGTGTTGAGATGCTTCAAAATGGTTGCTGAGCTTGCATTGAGGCGTGTTGCTGGTGGTGTAAGAGATGTTGCTGCCAAGAATGAGGTGACTTATTAAACTCATAATTTGTTGACATATTTGATTCTTTTCTTATTAATAATAGTTTAATATTTAGAAACACACACACATGGTGTATATTCACAACTGTTATGATGTAGCGTGGTCTTAGTCTTATTTGTTTCACATATTTTACTAAATCCTTTACCATTTTGTATTTAATAATTTTCAGATTCGAGAATTGATCCGAGCTCTTTTCCTAGATACAAACTACCCCACTCTTGTTAGATTGAACAACGAGAATGAACTCCTGTGACTTAATCAAATTCCGGTCTGTGATACACAACTTATTTGTTGTAATATCGTAAGTCCACAAAGTTTTCCTTTTGCTTTGCCAATATGTTCATATATTTATTTTTTTTTTTCCTTTTTTTGATATGTAGTTGGACTATATTAGGCCTGAGTTTAGATCAAGGCTTGAAGCCTTAACAAGGTTTGTTTTGAAAAGACTAGGCCTAAGCAAGTTGGATATATATATGCTGTTATGACTGGATCACACTGGACCCATTTTTTTGCTCATATTGATCAGTCATTTCTAGATGCTCTTAATAACGGTGCAGTGCCTACTATAAAAAACTGGTTTGAGTAAGCGACCTGACCCAAACCGATTTGGGACCGGTATTTCCATGTCTGATTCCAGTTCTATAAGGATCGCAGGTTCCCCATCGATCCCACATTTTTCTTATCTAACCTGACCCTAACCGGTCTTAAATTAAACCGCTCCTAAACCAGTTTAGGAAAAAAACGACATTTTTTTTTATTAAAAATGAAACTTGATTGTTCTCCTTTTACGCTTATTACCAGTTATATGTAATGATATTATGTTGCTTTAAGCAATCCCCTAATATTTTTCAATAAAATTCGATACATAGTCTTAGTACTGTATATGTTATTTTTTTTGCACTATCTAACCTCTTTTGTGCAATTTGTCTGCAACATTCTAAGTGAAGTGTTTTTTTCTTTTTTTCAATTTTGTTGCAATCTGTTTTCTTACATTATTTTAATAACTTTTGTTCATATTTGCAGTCTTTGGAATGGAGAATGCTAGCAATGAAGGAGTTGTTGTTGATGATTATGTGGTGTCATCTCTAGCCGTAAGAAAGAGAAACATGAGTTCTGTGCGGAACTATTTTGAAATGGTAGAAGGAAACCCGGGAGAAGATATTATATGCAAATGCAAAGCATGTGGAATCAAATACAAAGCTTCAAACAAATATGAGACCGGCTATCTAAAAAGACACTTGCAAAAATGTGTTAAAGTGACTATTAAAGATATTGGAATGTGAAGAAATTCAAAAACTGAAGACCTTTTAAATTTAACTACATCTATTGTGGCTTTATTAACATTTATTATGGACATTTTGCATTAGTCTTTTCAGTATCACTTGATAATGCATGGTTGAGGAGGTGGTTTTGAAATATTATAGTACTAGGCTTTTGCCCGCGTGGACACGCGGTTCAACAAATAACTATATTTTTAAGGTTTAATGGTCTTCATTGAAAATAAAATTAAGCGTGCATAACGTTAACCTAAATATACATGTGAGAAGTAACAAAAATACACAAAATTTGCTAAAAAATTAATGTACACACATTCGATGTTTTATTTGTAACATTACTATCACTATCACTATCTAATATCAGTAACTTCACACCAACTCTTCTTTTACGTGGTTAATAAGTCTATAACTAAAAGAAATTCCAAATTACATTAAATAATGACAAAGTGAAGCTGCTCAATAACACCATATCACAAGCTGTTGTTTTCCTTAAAGCTGCACCTCCATTTAACAACATGTATGACCATATTAAGCATTTTAAAGAGTAGACTATACAAAGAGTTCCTATGCACTTATGCTTTAAGGTATACAAACCACACTGACCATGTTCTTGCTACAATACATTATACATACAAAAGATAAAAGGTTACCTTTATGAATTTTCATTCACTGAAGTGGGTGCTGGCCCTACTTGAAGTCATTGCCTACATCACATCCTCAAAAAAACGATGCCCTTGATCAAAGACTTATTCACTCTATTGGTGTGACCCCATCTAATATACTAATCTGCAATGCAAAGATCAACAATCAATAACTAACTTTAATAATGAGTGGTGTTCGATTTTACCTTGAATTCCCTTCTTCATGATAGTAACATTCCTGCCCACTAAAGCTTTTAACCTAGATTATTTCTTTCAAGTTGTGAGCAGATAGCAAAACAAAGCCATTGCAATCACAAACATCACATCATCCACCATTATCAAGTTAAAGAATCGAACTTATTCATCAAAAATCAAAACCATAACATAACATAAACTCGAATACAATGTCATCAAAATAAAATAAAATAAACAAAGATAGCGAAGACAGGAATTACAAAAACGAAAACTAAAATCAAGAAAATATAGATGATTACCTTTGCGGATGAGTCGCAATCGAAAAAACTAAGATATCGATGATAAGATTTAAAAAAAGATCAAGTAGAAAAACAGATCATGTGATGATACAGATCAAGAACAGCAATAAATCATTAGCAAAGATACATAAAAACCAAATAGATAATAGGGTTTATATTAAAAAAAGACATTACCGATAATGATTATAGAAGATACGATTTAAAAAACATCAATAATACATTAAGAACAACAAAAAATGTTGAATACCTTTATGTTCTTGTGAAGACGTCTTGAAATTGTGTGAAAGAGATGAAGGGGTTTGGAGTTTTGGGTGGAGAATAAAGGGGAAGAGTGGAATATGTAAAAAGGAAACATGTTAAAATGGGAATGAAACATGGTTCGGTTTAACTGAATGAAAATCACTAAATGTGTTTGTGTGGGAAAATGGAAACTGAATATGTGAGTTCATTGTTATTAAAGTGAGATATTATTTGTATCCACTGTATTTGACAGCTGCACAACAACAACTATGGATTCATAGTCGTGCAGCGTTAAACGCCCTGCTTTGCTAATCAACTGCCGCTTCCAGTCCCAAACTGCACATCTTCCTGCAACTGTGTGGATTTCATTAAATAGTTCATTCCTAAACTTAATAATAACAGATAGATCTATAACATCTCTATGCATGAAACTAATAAAACTTGTGTTATTTAAATGAATGATTAATCGTACCGGTCGATGCGTGTTACGATATTCTCTAAAGACATAATAACAACAGGAATCTACTTCAATGTTGAAGAATTCTAGCAAATGATTAACAAAGTAACAATATTAGTAAATCATGATCATTAAGTTCATATATAAATTATGAAATTAAAACACATTAAAAAACATTAAATTAATAATTACAAACCTTGATTTTCTTTAAAAGAGGATATTTTGAGAAGACGTTCAATGACTTTATGATCAATGTTGTTGTCATCAATAGCGAGGACATGTAACCCATTAACATTACACACCTTTACATCTCTCATATCATCCATTCAACCAATCACCAATGGATACAATGAACGTTTGTTGATGACAGACCCAAAAGCAACAAAATAACAAATTCAGAGTTCAAATTACGACTTTATCTAATCGAATAAGCATTAATCTGAGTGAAACGTACCGATAAAATCCTCCAAAGCAACAAAACCTCGAGCGATGATCTATCTGCAAGATGTTGAAGGCACCATTCATTAGTATACAACCCAAAATCAAATATAAATACATAAACCTCACTATAGCATAATTGTTTTGTTGCATTAATATTTCACGGTTTGCTCAAATTAGTTTTCTTTTGTTGTTTTATTAAAAGTTTTCAAGAAAAAAAATTCAAAAGATTTAATCTTGTTTTCAGATTCATAAACCCCAATTCAATAGATCTTTAATTAGTTAATTAGGGTTTATAACTAAATATCAAGAACCCTAGAAAAAGAAATCACAAAATGATGTCAAGAAAAGCTTGCCTCTTTCTTAGTAGAGAATATTGACTTAAGCATTTAGAGAACAAATGTTGAATTCTAGTGTAACTTGCTAACATGAGCCCACTGACCTAAAGAGTATAAAAGCACAAAATTTCATTGTTTCATTCCTTCTTATGTGATATCTCCTGATACATATATATGATTAGTTCATCATTACAACCATCAATAATACTAATATAGATTAAAAAAATGTAGTAATTTTTCAAGGATTTATCGAATGTCTTACCATGTTGGCAGTTTGAACATAGGAAGAGTTTCTTGAGAGAACAAACTGTTTCACATATGATGGCAAAAAATAATTTTAAACTAAAAGAAAAGGATATTAGTACGCTACTGTAATTAGAGTGTTATTAAAGACGTAACTAAAGGCTAGAAGTAAGAATACATATCACCACCTGTTTTGGAATTCATGTTCTAATGATAATCTTATGTGTCAGCTACTCAGCCAATATAAACTAATAACTAACATGAAACTATCTGCAGATTAACAATTAATAATAATCATTCAAAGATTAAAATATATAATAAAATCAAAGAAAAAAGCAAAACTTAAATACAAAAAATGGATAATCGTGTGACCTCATTAGTTCCATTGAAGAAATTAGATAGAGCTACACAATCACTAAATCAAAATACGAAGACCATTCATAGATCGAATCAGAAAACCTAATGTTCATATATTGAATCTGAAAAAAAAAACACAAGATTGATTAACAATAAAGAAAAACACAATCGAAAACAGATTCCTATAACCTGTTAATCAACGAAAGAGAAGGATGAAGGAGCCAACTTATTTGGGGAAAAGAGGAAGAAGGCGGTTGAAGAAGATGATGAATAAAGGACATGATTGATTGAGAATACAAACACATCTTATTGATGTGGTAGGGTTTACACAAGTTGGGGGAGGAGGATCCTATGGAGAAGAAGGGATGATAATGATCAGTGGTTATGATTGAGATTATGTTTTAGGAAACTTAATATTGGTAAACGATTTTGACCAAAATTAATATTAATGATTTTTAATTTAAAAAAATAATAATTTAGGAGAAGGTTTAGGAAACTTAATTATAGTCAATGATTCTTGACCAAAAATAAATGAGATTGATTTTTAGAAAAAAGAAAAATCTTATAAATTCTCACACTTGGACACTTGGCACAAATTGATAGGCTATATAATTGGAGGATCAACATGGGAGTGTCATGTGTCCACATTGAGTTTCATATATTAGTTGTATAGATTTGATGTTATTTAATTTTGGGTTTGACTTATTAATTTTAAAATATGTAGGAAAATAAAAAAGTATCTGGTCAAACGGATTGGTTTCGGGTTAACCCGTTAAAAAACGAGTCGTGTTCCGGTTAGTGTGTTTATCACATTTTTTGGGTTCGGGTCTTGTTCGGGTTTGTATAAATTTCTCGGGTTTGGGTCGGGTTGAACCCACCAACCTGAGAACCCGACCCGTTTAGCACCCCTAATTTTGATAGAAGCTAGCTTCTTCAATTCAAGTTCAGCTTCTTTTCATTTTGATAGGAGTATGTGCTTGCTGCTCGCTCGCTGCCTACTAAACCTTTACTGCATTGTCGTTCCCTCTCTTTAATCTTAAGTAAAGTGAAGTCAAATCGATAAAGTGAAAAATACAACCTCTTTGTTTAAAGCTTTGTTTCACTTCATTTCTGGAACAATAGATTTGCCACTATAGTATAGGAAAAAGCTTCTCTTTGATAGTAGTCATAGGGGAGTTCAGAAGGATCTAATCGTAGATAAAGACTGAACCCTGTGCAGGGGTGGTGGTGGATGTAGCCAAGTGGATCAAGGCAGTGGATTGTGAATCTACCACGTGCGGGTTCAATCCCCGTCGTTCGCCCATCAATAAATGGACCATTAGTTACGGAGACAGAAGACAAACCTATAAAGCTTTTTTTTTTCTGCGTTGCGTTGGGGCGGCTTTTTTCTTTCACAATAAGACCTGGACGATTATCCCTACCCTCGGTAGCTTACGAGTTTACGTCCATCCCTGGTCGGATACATATTCCTTTATCTTTCTCCCTTATTGATGTTACCCAAATTCGCACAAGTGTGTCCACACCCCCTAAACTGACTTTATGAGGAATCCATTCTTTAGAACTTGATGGGTTTGTTCTTTGCAATTAAATTTCACAAGGGACGTTAAGCCAAAAAAAGAATCACGCCCCTTGGGATGTGGTGTTATGATCTTTCTATCAATAAACATTTTTTTATTATCATAATTTTTAAATTTTATGGATCTTTGACTTTTATAGTCCTTTGAATCTATCCTTGTTAAATTAAATAAAAAATAGAAAATATGTCAAAATTAAATGATGAAATTTGGCATTTGTTGACTCCTTGAAATTAAACCGTCTCAATTTGGTTCCACAATAACAACTACGAGGCGATAAAAAAGACATACCCGCCGCAACGCGCGGACAATTTTACTAGTAAGTACAAAAGAAAATAGCAGGGAATCCAATTCAATTTATGAAATTCGTCTTTATTTTGAAAATGTCATGATCATTTATTTATGTTTAAAAATGATTGAAATTGAATATATAACAAAGACAAGACCACATTAATAATAACCAACCTTTTATGCTAAGGTTCAAAACTCAACATTGATACAAGGACGTGAAACATGCATTTAGAAAAAAACAACAATATATTTAGTCATTTAGATAAAATATGACATAAAAGAAAATATTGTGTTATGATTTTTCTATTAGCGGCCTAACCTCAAACGTGCGAGTTATCTCCACGAATGTTGTTGAGTGACTTGACCAATTACTTAGCTCTCATGTTTAACATATAAGCCCACGTTGACAAGTGATAAACCGGCTAATTATTAGCTTTCTTGAATAGCAATTACTGATTAATACAAACTTATATCATCTGTATCATACCAAAGTTGTAATTACATATCATGAACACCATTAAGTAGGTTATGACAAGAAAATGCAGTTTTAAAAAAAAAAACACTAGTTGAAAAGGAAAAACGGGGCGAAGTACTATAAATTACAGATATAGTAAACTCACGTTGTCCCTTCCGATCCAGGAATTTCTGGGAGCTGATGGAACACTCGGGCGCAGCTATACACTGAGCAGAAAGCTTGTACCGTCGTCAAGAACAACATAAACAAAGCAGCCAACAACGTTAAAAGTTGCCACGATGCAAAAACATATGTCTTCAAATACTTGGATAATTTCACTCTCCATGTTTCACCATACATCTTATTCACATCTGCAATCACTTTATCCATCTTTGGCACTTTTGTCAGCTTCACAGATTTACTCATTCCGTTCCATAAGTCTGCAACCTCTTTATCACTCTTCAAATGGTTCAAAACTATACCTCTTTCCCGCAAGTACTTTGCATCTTCTTCTGTGTCAACTATCCCATTCATTAACTCGGTGTAACGAGCCATCACCAGCGGTCCCGCTGCAACACATGCTTCGTACGCCACCAGGTTTCTCAAATAAACCTCTGTGTTCACATCTAGTTCGACCACCGGGAGGTACAATGTACATGTTTTGACATCAAAACTAATGTCGGATATTCCACCATTAACCGGTAAGAAAAGGATTCCGGCTTTAGCCATTTCAGTAACCGATGGGATCGTGATCTCTTCGATTTTTGGCGTTGACTCACCACTTTCGTCGTTCGATTTCTCTTGTCCTTCACCACGAAATTTTTTGAACATTTGTTCGATGGGTTCTTTCAAGAGCTTTAGTATTGGAAGGCTGGATATGATCTTCCATGGAAGTTTCGTTATCATTACGACTGGTCTCCCGAAAATTATTCGCTTGGAAATCCTTATCATACCAGCGTTTGATTTGGAGATGATTTTCCAGATGTAATTCGTGAACCGTTGAAGATCACTAGGTTTTGCAAAAGACTTCTCTTGATCACCTTCACAGGCTTCCTCGCTAATACCTGTTAAGGGTATAAGCTGTAATTAGCTTATATAGTTTGTTAAATGGTTGACTGGTTAGTTGATTAGACTTATATCTCCAAAGCAACCTCCAACAGCGCTAGAGCCCTTCGTGATCAAGAGGTAGGGATGGCAATGGGTCGGGATTGAGACGGGTTTAAGTAATCCTAAACCCATAACCGATTAGGTATGCTTGTCCTAAACCCGTCCCAAAACCTGTTGGGTAATTACCTATTGGATTTCGGGTAAACCCATTAATTTTAAAAACTTATCCATTTGGTATATCCGACCAAAAACCCGTCGGGTATATATTGAGTAACTACTAACCAATTACATTAAGCATTATTTGTAAATGATTACAATGTATAAATATAAGATACTTAAATCATATAAAAAAACTCAAAGACATAGATAACAATCTAGATGGATAATTAGATATATTATGCATACATATTTAAAAAGATATGTAAGAAATTATATTGGGTATCTAATCAGGTAAACGAATATACTTTATTGGGTAATCAAATCGGGTAAATGGGTATATCATCGAATCCCAAATCATCCCGAATCCGCAAAAAAAAAAAAAAAAAAAAAAAAACTAATCTCATACCCAGACCTATATCCGATTACCGACTTCAAACCCGTCCCAAATGTGTTGGGTTTTGGGTTTACCACCCATCGGGTTTGGGTTTGATTGCCATCCCTATCAAGGGGGTATCCGATAGTTTTGTGCGTCAAGTGAGTTTATTAACATAATATTTAATTTGATTCTTTTTTACAACTAGCATTACTTCTTTACACCAATAAACCTAAATTATACAACTTTCCTCACGATTAAAGACATCCCTCTACGAATTAAGAGACATGTAAGTGATTTTGGGTGCTTGAACTAATTTTACATCTTGTGCATTAATGAATTTTATATCTCCTTTGTTTTTAATTTTAAATCATCTTAAATAAAGTAATCGGGAAAAATAACAAACGTAATTTTTTTTATTTATACAATGTCAAATATTTTTTCGCACTATTTTATTTCTTGTATGCAATGCTAATATTTATACAAAAATATTTTACATACAAATAATAGGTTCTTTATACTACGTTACTAAAACAAATTATAAAACTTTTTAACTTGGATTAAAAATAAAGACGATTACGAAAGTTAAACGCAAAAGGTTCTAATAAATTAACTAAAGTCAAAGAGAAAATAGATGTTTTAAGAAAATAGTGGAAAATTGATAAGAAAAAATAGATGTTTTTTTAATTGTCGTGAGCCTTTGAGCAGCAGGTTTTCTCTAAATTGTTGGTTTGGTAGATTTGGGCTGTTCAGTGGCCGGTAGCCATTTGTCCAATGCTAAACTACTAGCAATTTAGTTGATATTTAGTTGGCCTTTAAAAAAAAGTAATCTTTGTGAATGTTTTGATGATTCTTTAGAGTTGGAGATACTCAGATTTTGTTCGAGTTTAGTTAATACTAAATTTGCAATACCTTCATATTCGATCTCAATCACGTCATCCATATGAAGCTCTTTATTGTTCGGTATGGTCATGTGGTAAAGAAAGTCGAGAATATGATCACAGTCGTCGATATCAACATCAGCCGTTTCTTGTTCATTAAAAGGAGACAACTCATGATACAACCCCAACAACATTGACTTCAACTTCTCTCCACTACTTTTATCGTCAATCTCCTTGCGTTGATGCTCCAACATCTTCTTGATCAAGAACAATGGGATCTGATTTTCTACCATCACCAAATCGCGAAGAATCGCCACGTGAGATAGTTTCTTCCCCATAACGTCCACCAAATGAGACATCGAGGATGTAACTCTAGTGAGTGCCCGACCTTCTTGTTTCATGGAATACACCACAAGAAACTCGAGTAAAAACGCCATGTCAACCGCCATCATCCACACCAATGCGTCACCGGACATTTCCAATAGCTTATGGTAGCAAGCACGAATTCGAATCTCATCATTTTTCTTCATTATCTCCACGATTCGCTCGAAGCTAACATTCATGAATTTTTGGGTTCTTCGGGCAGCAGCAAGTTTGTACCTAGATAACGATATATATTATATCTGATTGATATATTAATTAGAATTTATTGCAATTATCTCTATTAGGGCTGTAAACGAACCAAACGAACACGAACAACGCTTTGTTCGTGTTTGTTTGTTAAAGTTTCTTGGACAAACGAACCGTTCACGAACACACTAACGAACATAATTCTATGTTTGTGTTTGTTTGTTAAGAAATTCAGTTGTTTGCGAACTGTTCGTGAACACGGGTCTTGAACACAAACAAACAAAAACAAACATTTAATATGCAACTAACTAAAAAAATATTGTTAATATTAACCGTTAGACAAAGTAAATCTACTAAA
This sequence comes from Ambrosia trifida, assembly GCA_028751855.1. NCBI lineage: Eukaryota > Viridiplantae > Streptophyta > Magnoliopsida > Asterales > Asteraceae > Ambrosia > Ambrosia trifida. The sequence continues at coordinate 106,922,747 of CM054123.1, read as the reverse complement.
CGATGTTGATAAGTCAAATTGTACTAACTTAGTCATAATTATCTAAAATTACTTAGGCATAGGCATGAATACATGATATTCCTAATTCAAAAGTTCATAATTATCCTAAGTTTTAACTAGTGATCAAACATAAACAAACATACACGGACGGATATAAATAAACGAACGTAAACAAACACATTGCCGAATGTTCACGAACGCAATCGAACGAACGAGACATTTGTTCGTGTTTGTTTGTTTACTTAATCAAACGGAATTTTTTGTTCGTGTTCGTTCATTTATTAAACAAACGGACACAAACGAACTTCCCGCCGAACGGTTTACGAACTGTTCACCGAACGTTTGGTTTGTTTACAACCCTAATCTCTATCATGATTGAAAGATATTATTTAATTAGGTTTTCTTGTTTTATTCTTATATATAGTTGATTAATAATACAAGGTCAAGTTATTCTACACAATGTAACAAAAATGAAAAAGGGTGAGAAGAATACAAAAAACACAATAGATCATGAAATATGACACAATGAGCCACAAAATATAACACAGTCCGAAAAATATAACACGATGTTGAAGAAAAAAAGACACAATGAACTGAAAAAATGACACAATGATGAAAATAAGTAAAAGACACAATGATATAACATATATTCTAAAAATTACAAGCTAGAACCCCCAAAAACGAAGACCTAAAAACTAACATCGTAGGGTTTAATGAGACGGTTTCAATGCCGCTTGAATTAGGTCAATCGGAGTCCGTTTGATACCCTTCCTACGACTTTTTATTTTTCTTTTACTCTGTATTTAATCCTAACCCTAATCATACAATTCTTATATATAGTTGATTAATAATACAAAATACTGACAAAGCTTATTTGTTCTACATACCTTTGCATGTCATATACCTCCGGCCGCCAATGGTGGAATGGGCCTAATGCGACTTGCTGTGGGATGTAGGATTTAGGGTCTGTCGCGAGAAGCACTTGAGGGACGGTGAAGATAGATACGGGAATTTTTGTGATCTCTTCATCATCATGTTCGACAATTGATTTACGCATGCCTTCAACCCATTTTTCTTCGTCGATGTCCACCGTAGAGAAATTGTGGGAGGAGTTCATGACAATGGAGTTGAGTGTTGAAGATAAGGATGGTGTATTGCTCTAGCCACACACACATATATATAACATATCCACACTAGTAGTTTGATTAGTTTAATAATAACACAATGTGAAGAAAATGAGGTTTCTACGGTATACGTGTGTGGACACATATTATTTGTCGTGCAAAACGTGATTCTTCAAATGACGTATGAGGTGATCACAGTTCACACGATTTGTAAATTAAGGTTAACTTATTATATGTTTAAGTAAGGTTTTGCATGCAATTTGTATTTGAGCTCACTACAAAGACATCAAGACAAAAAGCCAATTTTGTGACACTAACACTTACGAATGTAAACATATATACCGGATAAATGAACACGTATTGCAATGTGCAACATGTTTATGATCATGATAGGGATAAGGGAATTGTGATTTGTGAGCCATAGACTCACACACCCTTTAGTGTAAATTCCAAATTTGAATTTTAACTTATGAAACACGTATTAGTAGTAGTCATTTAGTTTGTAATCCGAAAATAACGTATGATTTGTAAGCCAAAAAATTGTCTTAATTTTTATTTGTAAGCCAAAAATTGTCTTAGGCTTGCAATTGAGAAATAAAATATTTTCAAGTTTGGAGGAATTAAACTGAGGAAAAAAGTATGATTACTTGAAGTTATATCTTTTGTAACTTCTTATAAAAATTTTGAATTGAAATTACTTAAAATGAGAGATTATATAGAAATAAATAAATAAATAGATATTTTCACGTATTCAAAACGTGTAATATAGTTGGTGACTTTTCTAAAGACTTTGATGGTAGTTATACTTCACAAGTATAAACTAACTATATGGAGTTGCTTCGTGTCAACATCTATATATGGATGATCTATACTCAATAGGAACAATACCCAAACCAATATATGTTTATTAAACTCAAAGCATTCAAGATACAAATCACAAACTCTTATATCTCAATCAGACAATAAAAGGACATACGATTGATATACAACAACTGATCTACACAATCAGTTGTGTGACTCAATCCTAACCATTTGGAAAAGATGAAGACAACGTACCGATGGTGAACGAGAATTTATTATTGACTATGAAAAGAACGATTAGAGTGAAGGAATTGAAAGATACATTAAACATTAGATACTAGTGTATAACTATCAACTATAAACCTAATCAACGAAACTTCCCAGTCAGCCGAGTACAAGCCCAAACAAAGTTCTGCAACCATGATATTTCTTTTTATCAAGTAACTCAACCCAACTCGATTTAGAGATTTTGACTATGGGTTATTACAAAACTCGAAAATCGAAAAAAATTACATCATAGGAAAAATTTATTGGCTCCGCTGCCGGAGGAGGTGGTGGTGAGTCAAGGAGGTCATACTTAAATCGCCGGTTGAGGGTTATAAATACAGGTGATCGGATAAAGAAGTAAAATTTTCATTCAACATCATTTTGAAACTTGAGTAAGAGGCTTACTAACTAATTTAGATGTGTTTTGTCAACCAAACACAAATGTTAATTCATTCGGTAGCCTTTTAAGCATCTTAATGGAATCATTTAAAGCCTACCAAACAGCCCCTTAAATTAAGTAGTATAAAAAATTAAAAACTATAATAATAATCTATCTATATAATAAATCAATACACTCGGGTTGAATCATAGCCTTAGAGAGTGTCTACTTGGATCCAAATTAGAAATGGGGCTCCATTAGTTGTAGTATAAAAACAGATTTTTCTTTTTGTTTTCTCCATTTACCATCAACTCCAATACACCATAACCATTCTTCCTCCTACCTTCCTCATTGTTCTTTTTCATTATTTTACCAAGGTATCTTCTTCATCCCATCTTTGATTTATGATATTACATCAATTCATCTATAAATATTTTCGGATATAATGTTAAAAAAATTGTGTATACGTTTTTTTATTTATAATTAATAGTTCATATGCGATATGTATCAATCAAACTGGATAGATTTGTTATAATTTTTTTTATGATTTCCGAATCATCAAATACAAAAAATATTACTAAACTAAAGAGGTTTCTGTTTATTTACCCATAAATCGAAATCGGTTTTTATAAAAACAAAGTGGATAGATTTTAAACAATTAATAATTGATTTCGATATCATATTCAAATACGATATCTGTGATTTTGAATTTATATCATATTCAAATATATATTTTTTTATTCGTATTTTCTTATGGATTACAGTGGATTAAACTGGTTTTTGGATCAAATGTACAATTTTTGTGTTGAGTTTATGGGTTTATTTAACATATATTCGTTTTTCATTTGAAAGACAGGGTTCCATTAGAAGAAAGAAAGTTAACTATGGCTTATCATAATGGTGACAAATTCTTCAAGGTGATTCATGACCCTTCCGCACGAGTTGTGGTGTGAATCTTTCTATTTTTTTGTTTTAAATTAAAATAATTATTTCTTTTTTTAAAATAATGACTTCCTTATAGATATGTATCTAATTTTATATGGAATATATATAATTATACAATTGATTTTAAATTGATTCAATTTAATTTGAAGTTGACTGCCTTATTAATTTCAAATTTTACTTTGATTGGTTATAATTTTCGAATTCGGACATTAATGTACATTGAATTTGACTTCCTTATAAACATTTTGACTTCCTTATAAATATGTATCTAAATTTATATGTAATTATATAATTGATTGTAAATTGATTCAATTTAATTTGAAGTTTACTTCCTTATTAATTTCAAAATTTACTTTGACTTGATTATAATTCGAAAATTATGGACATTAATATGAATTATCGCATCAATAATAATCATTCCACTAATTACACTAGGTGTCATTCCATTAATTATATAAATTCCATTAAGTGAATATAAATTGAATATGATTCAAAGGTATTTATGATTGATTTTGAGTTTGACTTTGAGTAATTACATACGGTGTAATTCATAACATTCTTATGAAATCCATTAATTGCATAAAACAACCATTCAATTGAATATGAATTGAATGTGAATTAAATGGTATCCATATTTGTGTTTGACCAATTGCATAAGGAAAAATCAATTTGTGATGTCCTAAATCTAATCACAAATTTAAGTTGTACAATCTGACTTTGAATTACTTGTAATTTTCGAAAGATAAATTGAATATGAATTTTGTATATTAGTTATGAATTCCTTTTACGAATGTGATGGAATAGTTATACTCTTTAATCGTTGATTTATGTTTTCTGATCAAATGTATAAAGCAGTGTTTTCATAAATCATCTAAATCATGTATATTACCATTTGAATTTTTCAGAAATCACATACACAAACAATTTTGTATTTGGCATTTTATGTTTCAATTTGAAAATTAAATCAGTATAATTCTATGTAACGAATGTTATCTCCTAATTATACTCCAATGTATTTATTGTGGATTTCATTATAAACATTTTCAATAAATGCGTGAATTATACATTAATTGTATAGATTGACTCCCTTATATAACTAATTGACTAACAATTAGTTATAACGAATTTGACTGTTATAAGGAGATTGACACAATTTACGTCCATTGATAATTAATGCCATAATCAAAATTAATGTATAATTATTTTTAATTTGACTGTATTATAACAAATTTGACTTCCAATTAAAATTAATTATTCAAAGTTTTCCAAATATATAACATTTATTGTGAGAATTGAATTCCTTACGAATGTGATGGAATAGTTATACTCCTTAATCGTTGATTTGAAGTTTACTGCCTTATTAATTTCAAAATTTACTTTGACTAGATTATAATTCGAAAATTATGGACATTAATATGAATTATCGCATCAACAATAATCATTCCACTAATTACACTAGGTGTCATTCCATTAATTATATAAATTCCATTAAGTGAGTATGAATTGAATATGATTCAAAGGTATTTATGATTGAGTTTGAGTTTGACTTTGAGTAATTACATACGGTGTAATTCATAACATTCTTATGAAATCCATTGATTGCATAAAACAACCATGCAATTAAATATGAATTGAATGTGAATTAAATGGTATCCATATTTGTGTTTGACCAATTGCATAAGGAAAAATCAATATGTGATGTCCTAAATCTAATCACAAATTTAAGTTGTACAATCTGACTTTGAATTACTTGTAATTTTCGAAAGATAAATTGAATATGAATTTTGTAAATTAGTTATGAATTTATTTTACGAATGTGATGTAATAGTTATACTCCTTAATTGTTGATTTAAGGTTTCTGATCAAATGTATAAAGCAGTGTTTTCATAAATCATCTAAATCATGTATATTACCATTTGAATTTTTCGGAAATCAAATATACAAACAATTTTGTATCTGGCATTTTATGTTTCAATTTGAAAATTAAATCAGTATAATTCTATGTAACGAATGTTATCTCCTAATTATACTCCAATGTATTTATTGTGGATTTCATTATAAACATTTTTAATAAATGCGTGAATTATACATTGATTGTATAGATTGACTCCCTTATATAACTAATTGACTAACAATTAGTTATAACGAATTTGACTGTTATAAGGAGATTGACACAATTTACGTCATTGATAATTAATGCCATAATCGAAATTAATGTATAATTTCGATTAATGTAAAATTTACGTCATTGACACAATTTTTAATTTGACTGTATTATAACAAATTTGACTTCCAATTAAAATTAATTATTCAAAGTTTTCCAAATATATAACATTTATTGTGTGAATTGAATTCCTTACGAATGTGATGGAATAGTTATACTCCTTAATCGTTGATTTTAGTTTTCTGATCAAATGTATAAAGAAGTGGTTTCATAAATCATCTAAATCATGTATATTACCATTTTAATTTTTCGGATCAAATATACAAACAATTTTGTATCTGGCATTTTATGTTTCAATTTGAAAATGAAATCAGTCTAATTCTATGTAACGAATGTTATCTCCTAATTATACTCCAATGTATTTATTGTGGATTTCATTATAAACATTTTCAATAAATACGTGAATTATACATTGATGGTATAGATTGACTCCCTTATATAACTAATTGACTAATAATTAGTTATAACGAATTTGACTGTTATACGGAGATTGACACAATTTACGTCCATTGATAATTAATGCCATAATCGAAATTAATGTATAATTATTTTTAATTTGACTGTATTATAACAAATTTGACTTCCAATTAAAATTAATTATTCAAAGTTTCCCAAATATATAACATTTATTGTGTGAATTGAATTCCTTACGAATGTGATGGAATAGTTATACTCCTTAATCGTCGATTTATGTTTTCTGATCAAATATATAAAGAAGTGGTTTCATAAATCATCTAAATCATGTATATTACCATTTGAAGTTTTCGGATCAAATATACAAACAATTTTGTATCTTGAATTTTATGTTTCAATTTGAAAATGAAATCAGTCTAATTCGAATCAAATGTATGAAAAGTGGTTTCATAAATCATCTAAATCTGGTATAATACCATTTGAATTTTTCTGATCAAATGTACAAACAATTGGTTTCTGGCTATTATTCAGATCAAATTTGGTAATCTAATGTTATCTTTCAATTTCAAAATGAAGTCAATCTAATTTTATGTAACGAATGTGATTTCCTAATTATACTCCATAATTGAGTCTGACCAATTTCATACTAAAACATGCGAATTTGAAGTCCTAATTCGCCTCCATATTTGAAAGTAGTGCATCTATTTTGATAACTTTAATAAACCGTTCATACAATTATGCTAATGCTAATTTCACTCCACCATTTCATCCATTCCTTATCGATCGAATAGCTATATAAACGTCAAATCACCATTCATACGATTATCCTATCACACATTTCTTGCACTTTGATTAATCGCATACATATATTCTTAGGTTATTTTCTGTTTCTCATAATTAAATAGATACACATTATTTTTTCTATTTGTTATGTATCAATAGATTAGATAGATGTTTGGCATACATTCTGTTCAATCAATCGCATACATGTATGTTGCCATACATTCGAAGTGCAAGCTAATTTTAATATAATTTTCATTATTATTATGCTGTCTACAGATTGTTTCGACAGTATTAATATGAATTTAACCTTTTTTTTTCTAACAGTAAAAAAGATCAATGTAATCCATACATGTATGCTGCCATACATTCAAATGTTCACTAAATTTAATATAACTTTCATTATTATTATGATGTCTACAGTTTGTATTATCGAAGTATTAACGTGAATTTAACCTTTTTTTAAACAGTCAAAAAGATCAATGGCTGCCGTAGAAGCAAATGAGTTTACCATGGATAACCAAATTCATGTGAACCGAAACGGTGTGGCTTTAAAGCTAAAGATTATTCGGGTTTGGTGTCAACCCGATCGTCGCAATCCTAATGATGTCTACTCAATCGAAATGATCTTATGTGACGAAAATGTAAATCTCAACTACAAGTTTTTATTAAAGCCTTTTATTTGGCAATTTCATTATTTACTTTACACTATTTAATATTTTTCAAATACAAATTTGATTATAGTCGTACATTAAAAACGTCAATTCTTTACGCACATAGTTATATTGTTTTTTTTTATAATTAACAGGGTGACAGGATTCAAGCAAACGTATTTAAGCGGTTGTTTTTTAGATTTGAGAGGTTTTTGTTGGAAAATGCTTCTCTTATTATAAAAAATCTAGGAGTTGGGCTCAATTCTTCTAAGTACAAGTATGCTCCAAACCCAAACAAACTGTGCTTGAATATGAATACTCAAGTTTGCGATTAGGCTGGTTTTCAAGGGCCAGATTTTGGGTTCTCTTTTGTGCCCTATCAAAGAATTCTGGATAGGGAGGTTGATGAATATGTTACAATAGGTATATTTCGTAAATATCGTCTTTTTTCATTACAACCCAAACCATACTAATATTGTTTGGTTTGTTGTTACATTAATGTTTCTTTTATATTTGATTTAGATGTTATAGGACATGTTAACAAGTTCTTCAGCAATGATGATAAAGATAAAAAGGTTGTCGCTGATAAGAAGAGGTTAACAATGGAAATCCAAGATATCGAGTATGTATTGTTTTTATTTTTTGCATTTTATACAAACTACGAATTATGAAGGTATATAATTTGTTTTTTTATACTAAAATAATTTTTATTTTTTGAAGGGGTTTGAACATCTATGTAACGTTGTGGGATAGTTATGCCATGGAGATGTCTAAATATGTTGCAACTCATCAAATGGAGAAAGAATTTATAATAATACTTCAGTTTGGCCGTTTGAAGTTTTATAATGGTTGTTTACTCTTATTAAATTTATAGCTAGATTGTATTTGACAATATAAATTATATTTATACTTCTATAGTTTCTTATTAATATTATTTAGATATTTTTTCCTAATATTTGTTTTATATAGGAAAACCGTATGTTTCTAATTCTTTTGGAGATCGAGTTAGTCGACTGTTCATTAATGGGGATATTGAAGATATAAACGGGTACAAAACAAGGTAGGCACTATTATGTTTTTCAATACGAATTACAATATCGTAAAAGTGTACTAATAATTATATAATGTGTACATCAAATTATTTTTATCAGGTTGGGTAAGAAAATGGCCGATAATCCTTCATCGTGTCATCGACCATATGGAACCTCTATGTTCTGTTCTGATGAAGATGAATTTGTGCATAACACTCCTTTTAGTAACATTGGTGACATTTGTGAGATTCAAGAGGTAAGTATAATGCTCATACTTAAATACGTTGTTTATAAATAAATATAATATATTAACATTATTAAAAAAATAGATTTATTTAATATAAATCTTCATTGCAAAACCAAGTCTTTCTACTTTTGGTAACTTATTATAATATTCATACAGGAGCAGACTTTGGTGTTATTGGGTACTATTAAAGACCTATTTACCGAATTTGGCTGGTACTACATGGGATGTCCTAAATGCACCAAAAAATGTAGTATTGATTATGTAATCAAACAAGTTGGTGAAGGAAGTTCAGATTTTGAGGAAGAAAAGGTTTACTAATGTATGAATGTTAATTGTAGTGCCAAACAAGTCGTGCCTACACCAAGGTCGGATTTCTTTATAAAATAAATTTTAATATACATAAATCATTGTTGAATAAAAAAATTTAATTGACATTTTGTTTTACGTTTGTTTTTTTATTTTATTTTTTTCCAAATTTAAAATTCAGGTTCGTGTACAAGATCTTAATGGTGTTGTATCTCTTACGTTGTTTCATCGTGACGTTGCACAACTTATTAGTAAAAGTGCTTCTGAATTGCTTGATTTGAATACGGTAGTCCATATTTTTTGCCATTTATAGTACATTTTATTTTTAATATTTCTTTACTTAGAGTTGTCTAATATTTATATCTTTCTTGATTCCTTCTAAATAGGTTGGTGATACAGTTGAATATCCTGAAGAGATTAAGACTTTGTTAGAAACAGAGTTTGCTTTCAAGATCTTTGTATCCGGCTTCAATTTGAACAACAAATATGATGTTTATGGTGTAACTAAAATAAGTGATGATCCAACCATTATCTCGGAGCTTAAGAAGAAGTTGTACGTAGGACAGGTACAAAATAGAACCCTATTTGCTATAAAAAAACAACTTTTATGTACATATGACATTTTTACATTACAATGATTTTCAACGTCGTTGTTACAGCCTGCTGAATCAGAATCACTTCACACATCTCTCTTAGCAATGCCGTCTAATGTTATTTCTGTTTCCAATGTACCATTTTCACATACACTTAAATTCATATTAATAAATTTTAATCATTTTTTATTGTTACACAATCACGGCTACATTTGCCACATATGTTTATTAATATTTTATCTTTAGGATTCTAAATCAGACACAGGCGATAATGAAACGCCAATTTCCATTGCTAATAACTTTGTTGATAAGAAATTTTATGCTGAAGGCGAACAACGTTCTATCAGTTCCAAGTATCAAATGGTTAAGCGTAAACTGATTGATGCAATTTCTGATGATGAAAGCACACCAATTCCTTCAACTAAGATTAGAAGTGGTGGTAGTATGCAGTAAGATAAAAGTCCGTTGAGTCCTCCATCTTGCTAAATCCAAATGAAGATGATTAGTTTGCTATGCTGATGGTCTACGAGTTATATTGCTTTATGTTTTTTTTTTATATATTTGAACAATTTCTACTTTGTTATTTTCTATTTCTACCATGATTTGGTTGACTGTTTTTATTATGTTTCATGACGATGGTAATATTTAATAAATCCGTTTGGTTGATTGATAAGTATATTTTCATCAATTTGCTATTATGTTTATTCTTTAAAATTAATACAACTGATTGGGTTGATATAGTCATCTACCCTAATGTTATTCTTATTTTTATCACTTATATCTAATTAAAAAAAATTGTACACGATCAAAGTAAATTGTTACATCTTTGTTGTTGTTATAATACAACCTAATTATAAAGGCCCACTAATTTATTAATGATAGCCCATATGAAACCTGGATATTATGTTATTGCAGTGGGCCGAATTTGTGTTTCTAACATCGGCCCGATTCAGCAATCCAGATTACTTTGTGAACACTTGATTTGTTATAAATACCCTACCAACCTCCTCATACATTGAAAGCAACAAAAACAACTTTACCAATTTGTAAGTTACCTTTTCATCTTATTCTATCAAACCATATTTGTGATTCTTCTTTTTTTCTTAAATCGATGTATAAGTTATATCCGTTTGTACTTTTATTGTGTATTATTAAGGAATCATCTACTTTATGTAATTATAACTACGAAATTTCGATTATGCATGTACTATAAATATTGATTTGTTATTTGGTGGAAAGGTTGTTGTGTTTGGGGGTGACTTTAGACAAATTCTACCAGTTGTACCAAATGGAACTAGGCATGACATTGTTAATGCCTCTTTAAGTTCATCATACATTTGGCACAAATGCACTGTTTTAGAATTAACAAAAAATATGAGGTTGCTTTCAGGAAGCTGCAATTCTGATATTGAGGAAACTAAAAAGTTTGCATCTTGGCTTCTGGATATAGGAGAAGGAAAGGTCGATACAATAAGTGATGATCAGGATGTTATTTTGATACCTGATGACTTACTTATTTCTCAATCTTCGGATCCTGTTTCTGATTTGATAGACTTTTTTTATCCGTCACTTTTGGATAACATCCACATTCCGACTTATTTTCAAGATCGAGCTATATTGGCACCGAAGAATGAAGTTGTTCATGAAATTAATGATATATTACTTTCAATGTTTCCCGGTGACGAATTTGAGTATCTAAGTTCGGATAGTGTTTGCCAGTCCGAAGATGTTAACAAACAGGTTGATGAAAGATTAGTTTCTCCTGATGTGCTGAATGGTCTTAAGTTTTCTAGAATACCAAACCATCGTTTGGTTTTGAAAGTTGGTGTACCCGTAATGTTACTTAGAAACATTGATCAGAAAAGCGGTTTGTTTAATGGGACAAGGTTACCAGTTGTTAAAATGAGAAAACGTGTAATTGAAGCGAAAATCATTTCAGGAAGTAACATTGGAATGCGAACTTTTATTCCAAGAATTACTTTATCCCCCTCGGATAAAAAATTCCTTTAAAATTTAACAGAAGGCAATTCCCACTTACTGTTTCTTTCGCAATGACAATAAACAAAAGTCAAGGACAATCCTTATCCAGAGTTGGGTTGTATTTGAAGGATCCAGTTTTTTAACACGGCCAGTTGTATGTTGCACTATCAAGAGCCAGAAGTCGAGATGGACTGAAGATAGTTATAGTAGATGAAAATGGTGAACTGACGAACAAAACATCAAACGTTGTGTACAAAGAAGTCTTTCAAGATTTATGAATAATGTGAGTAATTTTGATGTATTTTTTTGCTTATCTTCATTAACGTTATGTACATACAACTTCAATAATACAAGTACTATTTTAAAACTTTTTTTGTTTTTTGTTTGGTTTGAACCGTGCTTGACCATTGGTCTGTTATACTTTGGTTGAGTACTGATCATAATAGGTAATCGGTTTTCGTTGCTATCGTTATTTATAAGTTACCTAAATTATCCACTTTTACATGAAAACCATAGTTATATATTAGTTTTAATATCCAGATCATATCAACGCAACATTGAAACATGACGTTTATATAAGAAAAAAATATCAGGCTTACCATTCCAATACTTAAGACTTTACATTATGGACACTCAACTTGAATAATACAAGTCTTAGTTTAATATTTTTTTAATTTACTTTGGTTTGCACCGTGGATGCCCACGGGTCTCAAACCTAGTAATAAATATTATTATAACAAAATTGAAACATAAAAATGGCAAAACTGTATTTCTTTAAAGAAAATTACATTTACAATCACCAAGGTTACTTAGATGATTTTCATTTGTTTAAAGAGTTTTATTCGGTGAAAATATTGGTTGATATCTTTTAAAAATTGGAAGATACACAAAATACATTAAATTGAAATCTACCTTAAAATTAAAAACATAAATACAATTTAAGAGTCAAAATAGATAATTGTAGACAGATACACGCATTGACATGAGCAAATTTACAGTCACAAGTTTAATTGGGTGATGCTAGAAAATGTACGTCCAATAAGAAAAAAGAGTGATGATGATGATTTGGTAGGGGAGGAATGGTACATTCACTAAACACCATATGAGTGGAGTACGTTTAACACAGCTCGTTTTGTTTCCTTCCAATCCTCACTGGATATCTGGGAGAGTATGAAAGATACGAGCACAAGTATACACAGAGCAAAATGATTGTAGTACCGTCAGTAATAGCATAAACAAAGCAGCAAAAACCGTTAGAATTTTCCATGATCCAAACACATACGCGTTCATGAAATTCGCAATTTTTACCCTCCATGTTCTACTATACCTCAAGTTAACATCTTCGATCACCTTATCCATCTTCGGTACTTTCGTCAATTTCACAGATTTACTCATTCCGTTCCACAAATCCGCAACCTCTTTATCACTCTTCAAATGGTTCAAAACTATCCCTCTTTCCCGCAAATACTTTGCATCTTCTTCTGTGTCGATTATCCCATTCATCAACTCAGTGTAACGAGCCACCACCAACGGCCCTGCTGCCACACAAGCTTCGTACGCCACCAAGTTTCTCAAATAAACCTCTGTGTTCACATCCAGATCAATCACTGGGAGGTAAAGTGTAGATGTTATGTTATCGAAACTCATATCGAATATCCCCCCATTTATGGGTGAGAAAAGGATTCCAGCTTTTGCCAATTCCATAACTGAAGGGATTGTAATCTCTTCAATTGTTGGCATCTTCGACTCGCCACTTGTGTCATTTGCTTTCTCCTCTCCTTGACCGTTAAACCTCTCGAGCATCCGCTCCATGGGTTCTTTCATGAGTTTAAGTAGAGGAAGATTAGATATGATTTTCCATGGTAATTTCATCAACAAAGCCATAGGCCTTCCAAAAATAAGTTTCTTGAAAAGCTTTACTAGTCCCGCGTTTGATTTTGAGAGGACGTTCCATATGTAATTCATAACCTTTCGAACTTCGCTTTGTTTTGCGAAAGATTCTTCTTTTTCTTGTTCTTCTTCCTTGATCTCGGAGATTTGTTCATTTTCGATGTCAATCTCAGCCTGTTATTAAAGCGAATATTAATTAAGGTTTATTGTATAATATATTTGTTAACTATTTGTAGAAGCGTTATGAGGCTATTATAAGGGGAAATCGCCAAAACATACATGTTGACTTCCCCACTTTTCGTAGAAATAGACCTTAACTTTTAGCCCTTTTTTTTTTTAAATGGACGTCTAAAAGGACCGAAACCACCCCATCAGACAACAACGCCAAATAAGCCCTATTGGCTAAGGAGACTAAACATTAGCCAGCACAATAAACTTATGTACTATGTGTCCATGGAACAGCCAATTAACTCAATAAACACGTAAAGACCGGCTAAATTTTAGTCGTCAGCCTACAATAATTGTTTGGCGGAAACTGATTGGCCAAAAATGAAATTTTCTATTTTGTGTCGGGCTACAAATTCAATGTTTTGCCTTGTAACTATTTGGTAATTAACATGTATATATCTTCACTAAATAATATTTTTTAAAATAATTATATAACAATAAACCTTAAATAATATATTGTCTCTAATACCTGTTGGATATATAGGATGTCCGATGTAAATAAAAGTCGAGATCACGTAACCCGACCCGGTACGATCCGAAGAGTTACACGTTGGTACACGAATCAGATAAGTTCACGTGTTGGTGGATTATTATTTATGAAATAATAATTGTTTTAGTCTTGAGGGATTTAATATTAATAAGATTAATATTAAGGAGTATCTTGAGGGACTTAATATTAATAAGATTAATATTAAGGAGTATTAAGATATTTAGCAAGGGGGTTTATTGCAAGTTGTTGTCTTATAAAAGGAGGGTTAAGGAGTAAACCCTAATGCACACTTTTGATAAAACAACAAACCCTTGCCTCCTCTTCTTGGCTTTTTGCGGCCGCCACCAAAGAAAAGAAGGCCGCCTTCTTCTTCTTTTTTTGTTCGGCCATCAACCACCACAAGCCACCACCTTCCTCTTGCAAGTGTTGCTTCCCGGTTGGTTCGTGCTCGATTGTGAACTTCCTACTAGCGAGGATTCGTTGTAACCCGTGTGTTACAATTCCGGTGTAGTCGTCAAAGGTTGATTACTAAACCCCCTATGGTTGTTTATTATTTATTTGTTTATACGCGTTTAACTGAGATCCTGATTGGGAATATTTTATTAATCTGATTAATAAAATTAATTAACAATTTATATATAAAATCGGCTATTATATATATTGTATATATAATCCGTTTTTATTAAATATATAAACCGCTTGCGCTGTGTATTCGATACCATGATTCTATTTTGTGTCGAGCTACAAATTCAATGTTTTGCCTTGTAACTATTTGGTAACTAACATGTATATATCTTCACTAAATATTTTTTAAAATAATTATATAACAATAAACCTTAAATAATATATTGTCTCTAATACCTGCATGATTCCAAGTTCTTTGTTGTTTGGCACAGTCATGTGATATAGAAAGTCAAGAAGATGATCACAGTCGTCGACGTCAACATCAGGCAACTGCTGTTCATGAAACGGAGTAAGCTCATGGTACAACCCCATCAACATCATCTTCAACGTCTCATCAGCTGACTTCACTTCATGCCCACTTGTTAATTTCCTGAACTGGTGCTCCATCATCGTCCTGATTAAAAACAAAGGGATCTGATTCTCCACCATCACCACATCACGAAGAATCGCCATATGAGACAGCTTCTTCCCTGTAACGTCCACTACATGGGACATGGATGAGGTAACTTTATCTAGAATCCGTCCTTCTTCTTTCATGGAATACACTTGAAGAAATTCGAGTAAAAACGCCATGTCTACCGCCATCATCCATACCAGTGCGTCACCGGACATGTCCAGAAACTTATGGTAGCAAGCGCGGATTCGAGCCTCGTCGTCTTTCTTCATTATCTCCACAATCCGTTCGAAGCTGACGTTCATATGTTTTTGGGTTCTTCGTGCCGAAGCAAGCTTGTACCTGGTTTCAGTTATATATTAGTCACAGTTTATTGTAATTATCTATGAGACATAATGTATTTTGTTAAGGTTTAACGTAATTAATTACCACTGTAACCAGGGGCGGATTTACTTCTAACGAGTGGGTTTCCGGGAACTCATTCGGTTTGAAAATTTTAGTGTTATTCTTTATAGAAAATTTGGAAGGAACCCATAAATACCGATAACGTATTTTTTTATGGGTTTTTTTTATTGATGTAAAACATGTGTCAAAATCACTTTGGGCATACCACGATTTATTCATTTTTTTATCGATGTAAAACGCGTCTTAAATCCTTTTGGACATATCCTTTTCTTATAACAAGTATTGATACCGTAATGAACCAAACCGATACCGACAAAACTTGAATTCCCACCACATCGCGCGGGAATTTGACTACTCTATATTAAATAAAACAACGTACAAGTTTCAATTCACCATGGAAGATAAATGTTTGTTCATTCTCTTATTAATGGAGGTTGAGACAAATATAAGGTAACATAGTTGCTTGATTATAACATTGAGGGCCACTTTTGTTAATAAATTTGCATGTCTATTTCTGTTTCTTCTTTGATTGCAAGGTAACTACTCTTCTTCAATTCATTTTGTATTAGCATTCTTATGATTATATATTTGTTTTTTGGGATAGTTTTCATAAATATAAGTTTTCCGATCCAACCCGGGCCAAAAGTTCTAGAGCTAATGGAATGACTACTTTGTTTTTCAACCTGACCTGACCCGGAAATCTTAACGTTTGGTTGTGAGAAATTTAACCACCAAAAAAAAGGAACCCATAGAAAAAAATCTTGGATCCCCACTGACTGTAACAATATAATAGGGGTGTAAACAAGGTCTAGCGGTTCGAAGGCTACTCAAGATATGATTAGTTAAAAGCGCGAATGAGCGGGGCCTTAACGAGCCTGAAATTTGACTCGTTTAGGCTAAATGAGCCCAAACAAATGTTATGTTATTTTTTTAATGTATGCAATTTTGTCCATTTGAACATGTTCAATTATAACTAGTAACAGTGGTGAGTCAAGCTCGAGCTGAGCTTTTGCTCGTTTAAGCTACCGAAGTGAGTTCGAGCCGAGTTTAAAATTGTTTTCAAATTACCTCGAGCTTGAGCTCTTAGCTTTTATTTTCGAGCCGAGCTCGAGCTCAAGCTCAAAATATTAGGCTCAAACCGAGCCATGCTCGAGCCTCATAAAAGCATGACGAGCCGAGTTCTAGCTTAGTTAGGCTTGGGCTCGGCTCGGCTCAGCTCAGCTCATGTACACCTCTATATAAATATATTATTTGAATAGGCTTACTTTATAATTATGGTTGTTGTATTCTTATATATATAGTTGAACAATAATACATAATACTTACTAAGGCTTTCATTGGTGATCTACATAACATACCTTTGCATGTCATAGACCTCGGGCCGCCAATGGTGGAAAGGGCCTAACGCGACTTGCTGTGGGATGTAAGATTCAGGATCAGTGGCTAGGAGTACTTTAGGGACTGTGAAGATGCAAACGGGAATTTTGCCCATCATTTCATCGTCGTGTTCGACGATGGATTTACGCATGCTTTCAACCCATTCGTCTTCATCGATGTTCATCTTAGAGAAAGAGTATGAATTGCTAGAGAGTGATTTGGTAGCCATGATGACAAGACTCGTCAATGGCGTTTTAGTGTTTTCTATGCTTAAAGTACATATGGATCTTATAGAGGGTATAACGTTGATTTAGGGTTTACATATTTGCATATTCTATTGACCACGTGAAATATGCATCAATTTTATAAGGATATATAGTGTATGTTATCATGTAGATACACATGGGACAACAACTATGACAAGAATGCAAATGAATTTAATAATTGTTTTGATGAATGTGATATAATGATGTTTCGTTTTATTTACACCTTGTTAATTGTTATTTGGAATTACATGATGAGGACCTACAACTTATTGTATCTTATATAATATTTATCAACTTCGATGACACTACTAGAGAAATGGGTTTTTGCTACCGCATTTTCGATAGCAAAATGGTGTCATGACATCACCTTTTATCTCAAACGATATTAACTAAAAATTTCCTTGTCAAAAACACACCTATCTCCCCACACGAAGAAAAAAATGTACACCAACGGTATGGAGAGGAGCTGGACAGTAGCCGAAAGTAAGTTGATGTGGAGAAAACAACGAGAACAGAGATCAACACAATATTAGGAGCATCGTCCACCTTAGGATGAAAAATGTTCGTGTTAGATTGGCGGATTGAAATTGATGATCCAAACACGACACATATCTTTATCTTTTTTAAACAAATTAGTTTCGACTTGACCACACTTAAACAATCACTAGTATTGTACCATTCAACTAGTTGGTCAAGTGGTTTGGTAGGTTGTATCTTTATCTATAAACTGTACTAGGTTAGTGTTGATTTGTAAATATAACTCTAGTTTATTTGTGTTTGTTGTGAATATTAAACTTATATGTGTGTATGTAATATGTAATAAGTAGAAGTATCATAGCATAGTTTATAAGATTAGGCAAAGTAGTATATGGGTCAAAACAAATGAAGCGAAGGGATCATGGTCAAGGCTGCAAAACATCAAGTCTGGATGCACATATTGTTTCAAGACCACATTGATAAGCTGCAATCTGATCAGAAAGGAAGGCCAATGTTCGAAGGATATTTCAAGTATTTGAATAATGCAAAAGGACAACTATGCCCCTACGGTTAAACTGATTATTTTGGCGGGATTCAAACCGGTATGAAGTAGCAGTTATGACGGTTGAGGGATAGACACAACACTTCAAGACATTTAAGAATGAGAGACGCGGCACATTATCAGATTATCAAGATTGTCTCATTTTACACAATCCTCTCGTTAATAAACTTCCAGAATTCTATTGTATTCTTTGTTTCTTTCGAATCATATACATTACTTTCAATCATATAATACAGTTTGTTCATATATTGTGACCGTGATCATTGAAACAATCAATATTGTCCGCTGCGAATTCAGTTTCTGGGCCAACAAATCTGGTATCAGAGCGAGGTTTCCTTGTTCAGTTTCTGTAACCGTAATCGTATGTTAGTCTGTTCCCTTTGAGACTTCTGTTTCTGTTCTTATTGTTTTGTTTCTCGCATCAGTTTTTCTGTTGTTGATCATACTGGTTCATCACAAACTGTTTAGTCTCTAATCAGTCATAAAACATTACGGTTCTGTTCATAATCATACGGTTACTTGTTGTCAACACACTGAATCAGGATCTTTGGTACATCATCTGTTTCCAATCATATCTATATATTCCATCTAAATTCGATCAGTTTATTTCATAAAAGTATTCAGAAAGTTTGTTATAGTTTACTGTTTTATTACACGGTCACATCAGAAAGTTCTATTGTCTTGAATAATGTCCGAATCATCAAGGATTTCCTACTTGGGTCCTAGGCCACAATATCTGGCACGCTATAGACGAAAGAAAGAGAGACAAGCGGAACTAAGAAGAAGGGGTATTGAAACAAGGAAGTGCTTTTATTGCAAACAACCGGGTCATTTGATTGGTGTTTGTGGCATAAAGGAGAGGAATGAGGGTGCACAATTGATAAGAGATGCCATCAACACCGGGATATCATATTATCCCGAGAAGTCATTTGGAAATGGTGAAGATTACATTCTTCAAGGATCCGATATTGGTTTGTGGAAGAATCTTTGGTATGTAAGTCCTAATCTACAAAATCATATTGCGGGTAATTTAGATTTCTTTCTTAAATTAAAGAGATCTTTTGGGGTTGAAAGCAAGATTAGGAATGAGTTTGTATTCATAAGGGGGGTTGGAATTGTTAGTATTACCGTTGAAGATCAACAATTGGTCATACCCAATGTGTTTTATTCAACGGATTTGGAAGACAACATACTAAGTCTTCCACAACTTTTACTACAAGGTTTTGTGGTAAAGAGTGTGGGAAATTTTTGTGTTGTGGAAAATATGTTCAAAGACAAAAGCATGCAATTCCGTTTCATAGAAAACACTAGTGAGTCCAAAGAAGAAATTTCGGCCATGTTGAAAATTGGTGAAGAGGAACATAATAAGATGAAAGATAGTTACATAAATGACTACTATGAGTCAATTTCAGCCGAGGCCGATTCATCTATGAAACAAATAGATGATGTTGTTAATAGTATAAATATTGACTCACTAGAAAAGTGCATTGAGTTGTTGGATATTATACATGACATGGAATTCCCTTGGGCACATAGAAATATTCTCAAAGGACCATTCATACAAATGGTTTCTTGGTTTCTAAAGGAATTCCTAGGAATAATGAATAGGCCAATCCCTCCAAGGTTTGAAAATGGAAAATATGTGGAATTATATGATTTGTATATAATGGTGCAAAGAGAAGGTGGATATAGAAGAGTTTCAACCTATGATATATGGGTTGTGATTGCAAAGGAATTGGGATTTGACTATGAGGACAAAGATATGATGCGAATCTTGTATGCACAATACCTTGATGTTTTAGATTGGCAATATTTAGTCCACAAGAATGCCCGGAAAACAGCCGCAAAAATGATGAATGAAAGGCATGAAAGTAGTCAAGTTAGAAGGGTAAACACATCACCAAACATGTCTATGGAAGCAACATCATCAAACAAAGAAATGAAGCCAAATGAAGAAGACTTTGCTTTGTACATGGGTGGTGATTGGAGGGCAGCAAAAAGGTACATGAAGAGAAGAAATTTCGACTTCACACAAGCCGAAATAGCCCTTAAAGAAGCCATAGAAACTCTACCAACAAGTCCCATGAGCCCTAGTTATATTTAGGGGCAAGTGTTGATTTGTAAATATAACTCTAGTTTATTTGTGTTTGTTGTGAATATTAAACTTATATGTGTGTATGTAATATGTAATAAGTAGAAGTATCATAGCATAGTTTATAAGATTAGGCAAAGTAGTATATGGGTCAAAACAAATGAAGCGAAGGGATCATGGTCAAGGCTGCAAAACATCAAGTCTGGATGCACATATTGTTTCAAGACCACATTGATAAGCTGCAATCTGATCAGAAAGGAAGGCCAATGTTCGAAGGATATTTCAAGTATTTGAATAATGCAAAAGGACAACTATGCCCCTACGGTTAAACTGATTATTTTGGCGGGATTCAAACCGGTATGAAGTAGCAGTTATGACGGTTGAGGGATAGACACAACACTTCAAGACATTTAAGAATGAGAGACGCGGCACATTATCAGATTATCAAGATTGTCTCATTTTACACAATCCTCTCGTTAATAAACTTCCAGAATTCTATTGTATTCTTTGTTTCTTTCGAATCATATACATTACTTTCAATCATATAATACAGTTTGTTCATATATTGTGACCGTGATCATTGAAACAATCAATATTGTCCGCTGCGAATTCAGTTTCTGGGCCAACAGTTAGAACCCGTGTGATACACGGATTGACAGTTGTATAAAACTTAAAAATTAAATAAACTAAAGAAAAAAAATAAACTGCTTAACACGTTTAACTATTTACGCTGTGTTCTCAAGTTAACTTAAAGAGGGAAAGGAAAGGAAAATAACTGAAGGAAAGGAAGGGAAAGGAAAAGAAAGGATAGATATCCTTTCCTTCCGTTTCCTTCCAATTTGGAAGGAAAACTAAACTAAAGAATTTTGCCTAGTTTTCCTTTCATTTCCTTCTTTAAATGAAACTCGGGAACACACATTGTTTTGTTTTCCATTCTTTTCCTTCCTTAAATGAAACTCGGGAACACAATCAAATTTTCCTTTCGTTTTCATTTCCTTTCTTTTCTTTCGTTAAGTTAACTCGGGAACACAGCGTTAAGGAAAAAAATTAAGAAACAAAAGCATTTTCTACACAACCACCTAAGCGACACAAGTATATAATGGAGAAACAAACAACAG
Source organism: Ambrosia trifida (assembly GCA_028751855.1). Taxonomy (NCBI): domain Eukaryota; kingdom Viridiplantae; phylum Streptophyta; class Magnoliopsida; order Asterales; family Asteraceae; genus Ambrosia; species Ambrosia trifida. The sequence continues at coordinate 106,901,020 of CM054123.1, read as the reverse complement.
TGTATATACTAAATTTTAGGATAATACTTAAGTAAATGAAAATTTCCTGCTACTTTTCTCTACCCGGTGATATTGTCTGATTGTCATGACTCAAAATTTGACTTAAATGAATGTGTTTCGTAACCTTGAATAGGCCGCCCGATTTTGAGTTGGTATATAAACTCCTAAAAAGGTTGAAAGGGGAGCATGTCAAAAAAAGTAAAAGGCTTGTGAAGAAGATGATTACCGTGTAAAGCTTTGACGGGTCACGCAAGACTTTAAAGAACGATGGAACCATTTTGTTTGAAAGAAAAGACAAATATATATGATCTGTTTTAATAAAACATTAAGGAGTACATATAGAAAATATAAACAACAATTAACACTGATAATAAAACACTAATGAACTTAAACGGAAGTAGAGTTAACATTGAGAAACTTATAGCCTATACCTAAGATGATCATTGTGCCCCTTTTACAAACATCTATTGAATAACATTTTGAAAGATGATATATTGAAATCACTATTTAACTTAAATCATGAGCCATATTCTAAATACAACATTCTGATAATTGTTATGCATGTGAACTTTAAATTTTAATGTGCCAACTTATTCCTTGATATAAAATGGCTACACAGAACCTCATAATAAACCTGACATATACACCGATTACTTAAACAACTTCTTGAATAATATTATCATTATTTGTAAGCTTAGTTTTAAATAAACGATTACTTAGCTTGGTTATACCACAATATAAAGATAAAGATTCACATATAAATAGAATTTCAACATTTATAAGGTAAGGATATGTAGTACATAAAAATATAATTTTTATAAATGTATATACAGAATTAATGTTTCTAGCTCAAATTTCGAATAAAACTTAACTCATTGATATCAGTTTAAATTTAAACAACTAATTTCAGTTATACCCGGAAAAGAGAAATATAAAAAATAAAAAAGTCAAAATTTAAACAGACCATGAAAGTCGGGAGGATTTAACAATATCAATTTTAAAAAGATAAACTATTTTATTATCTTTTAATAAGGTTGACAACATGAAAGATATTAATTACAATGCTTAAGTTCATTAAAATAAAATGGCATGATGATGGTTCATAAATGTTGGATTTGTTCCACAAGGCACTTCTACAAATTGACCAACAATTTTAATATGCTCTACATTTATCCTCATATGCTCCTCATATCCTCTGGGCTAGCCATGCCTACCAACAAAATTGCTTTTTCTGAACCAAATGTTTCATAGCTTCATGTTTTCACATTTCTTATAAGCTTTACGACCGCTGTTCCATTATTCGCAATTAAGATGCTATGAATTGGCTTGTTCCCCCAAGAGCGTAACAAAATACATCAATGGCAGATCAACTTGCAGAAGACCTCAGTGAAATCACTCCTTTATTTTCCAATTACCGTAATTAAAACTTCCATTTAGTATCATCCTCATGAGCTTCTAACATGTTTCCACTACCAAATTAACTACAAAAAAAGAAGAAAAAAAACATTCTTACTTTAACTTTTTCAGGAAAAATCTGTTTTTTAATTATCAATTAGTTCTATCTTCCTGAAGCAAACTAATACGACAAACCTTTTATCCTATCTAATCCAGAAACAGACTGAAAAGGCTATAATTTTCTTGGTCAAACATGGTGTTTTTGAGCTTTGACTATCCAAATTCACAACATTTATTTCCATTTTATCAACAACCCAACAGACATATATATAAAGTATTGTAATGGGATCATTGGATCAAATCTTGCTGCATATAAAGATAGATCATGACCCACCTAACAGTGACCCATGAGATCAAAAAAAGTCAAATTTGATTAAAAATTCCTCAATCCTTTATATAAACTTAGTCCCAAAATGAATTACATAATATTTCATCAATAAACAATTGTAACTGACATAAGTTCATCAAATATCACCCATCAGATAATATTAAGAAAAAAAAAATCAAATGTAGGATTAACCTTAAATAGTCAACAAATACATAATTGATTCAATCTTAACTTCAAATATATGTTTTCTATCAACACGCAAAAATCAAACAGTTTAAATCACTTTTTTTACGAAATAGATTAGAAAAGGGCGAAAAAATAAACGCTAATCGACATATACTCGGAGATGACGATTAAGCAGCAAAAGATGGAGTATAAAAGAAAGATATAACTTGCCTTAACGATGTATACTCAGAGACGACGATTTCACGAACATTTTCATGGATGATTAGTTACTTCTTTAAGGTTTTGCAAGGAGAGATTGAAGGGTAGAATTTAGGGGAAATATGTGGTACAGTAATTACTTTGGGTACGTATAAAAGAAGATGGAGCGCGTGTGACCCGGAAAAAGACCCAAATAGAATGAGCGGGAAAACCATATTAAGAAGGCTTGAGAATCTGCCACGTGTCCCACAAAGGTTTTATTTATATATTATAGTAGATACTTTTTAGTTTTTAACGAAGTTATATTATAATTTCAAATAGGTTGATAATTATGTTTGAGTTTTTTTTATAATCTAGGAAAACATTTTCATAATATGAGTGTTAGAAAGATTAACCTAAACACAACATGTTTATTGAATGAGTTAAACTAAACAGCCTATTATTTTCATGTTAATATTCGGATCCTATGGTGTAGCTGCAATGGTGTAAAGCCATACGATGGAACTGGATAATAAATCTATGATTTTTGCTGGTGGAATCTTGTTAAATACTTACTCACTTCAAAACAAATGGTTAATTGTTATTGCAAATTAAATTTGCAATAAGCAATAACTATAAGTACTGTAACCACTTGTCTTTTTAATATAACAATATCATAGCTTAGAAGATTCTTCATAAAAAATACCTATTTGTCAATATCCGTTCACAATGTGAATAATGCGATATTATAATATACATAACATGTGGAATCGAATTAGATAATGGTTAATTCTCTGTCAAAAGTGTCTTTTAGTATCATATAATAAGTGCTACATATAATATACACGAGTAGGTAAAACCCAATGTTACTCTCAAATTCTAAATATTTTCACACATATATGAACTCATTTTTTAAACACCCTTACCTTTAATTTGAAATCACATGACCGCCTAGAACTTATATCATATATAACGGTTACGTATACCTAACATACATCACTTAACTTAACTTAACTTAACCGGTGAAAATTAGTAAACCAGGACAAGGCCCGTATATTATACGTATAATAAAACATCAATATTCTTGATCCCTTGTATTGTTGTACACGCTTAAAAACACATGTAATTCAAACACAACTTATGCGCCTTGTTTATCTAAATGGATACATGTTGACATATTGTAAATAAGTTGTAATCAAGTTGTAAATAAGTTTGCTAGTTGATAATAAAGGCGTACTTGGCTAACAAGTTCATGAAATTACAAACTACATACTCAAAAACTATTATAATTGTAAACGAGTTTAGAGCTTTATGTGATTAATTTATTAAAACTTGAGGACAACTCGTCGATTAAACATATACGACATGTTTATTAAAGAAGTTAAACTGATTAAACCAAGAATTAATATGTGGATGAATCATGTAATGTTTCGCATCTTGTGATCAAAACTAACACGGTTTACCTGCAAATTACTCTCCCGTACACTAATTTACAATTATGTACGTAAACCATATGTTGGAATTTGATAATGGTATGATGATCGCTGGACGACTAAATATTATATATATATACAAAAGGTAACTTTTGATGTGAGTAGCGAACACTGTTTCGCTCAATACAAGTAGTTAAAGCAAGGTACAAGTCCTTACAGCAGCGTATATCTCCTTCCATGGGCGGACCTAAAGCATGTTTAAGGGGTGCGGGCGCCCACCTTGAAAAAAAAATTAGTGTTATATACGCGCGTTCATCCCGTCCGCACCCCATGAAAATTTTCAACCGCACCCCTTGGACTTTTGAAACCGACCTCAAGAAAAAAAGATATAATTATATGTTAAGAGTTAGCCCATTTTATTAGTTAGTAGCCCAATTTCAAGAATGAGCCCAAGCCCAAAGTTTATAATAAGCCGACATGTGTTTTAATATTCATTAGAATGAAAAAACAAACAAAAAATAAACCTAAAGTCAGAAGAGCGCTAAACAAAGAAAAACAAAAAGAAAAAGTTGTCTGTTGTGACAACTTGCACCCTTCACTCTTCATAAATGTGCATAATTGGTTCCTCAACTATTTCAAAATTTTCATTTTTAACCCTCGTATTTTAATAGGACCAAAATTCACAATTTAATAAAACTTATAATTTTTATAAGTAAAAGTATGCACGTTTTATACTCACATCTACACCCGAGCACGTATGTTTCAGACCTTGATACTCAAAGCCCTTAATTTTCGATCCTAAAACAACTTAGAAACAGAAGGAAACAAGTCTATAACTTAAAATTGATTAAATTAGAAAAATTGTTTTTTTAGCCCTCGCGGTCCGGTAAGACAGTCTTAGTCAAAGTCCTAGTCAAAGTCTCAGTCAAAGTCCTAGTCAATGTCCTAGTCAAAGTCTTAGTCAAACAGTCAAAGTCATAGTCAAATATTCAATTCATCATAAAACCTTACTTTATGGTGTTGACCAATTTTAATGGCTAATTGAATCCAAAACTAGTATAAAAACCCACCTATGACCCATTACACTTTGCACCTCTAAATCAATTGTTTCAATTCGATTAAACTCTCCCTCATACCTTTCTTCTAGAGTATATTACTTCTACATTTGAAGCTTTGATTATAAGCTCTTGTAATTGGCGAATTGGAAGCTTGATATTTTTCCTATTCGGTTTCTGACTAGTTTCGTTGTTGAATCTTTGGATTGCTCTCATTTTCACGCTCGCTTAGTCATCTAGTCATTTGGCGAAAGTGAGTATTTCCTATCCCCTTTTTGCTTTTATTCATTTTTGGGGTGTTACATGTACGCTTATACAAATTACAAATACAAGTTTACATTTTTACAATACAATTCTAGTACTATGTGCATTTGCTTACAAACGTGCTTTATGCTTAGACATTACATGTAGAATACATTTGTACTTAGTGAAATCATTAACATTGTACAAGCCAACCTTAACATTGGATAGCGCTATTGGATTGACAACCCGCCTAGGTTGATTCTCCCCCTTTTTCATCGGAGAATCCGTGGTCATTGTTAAGTTATTATCCATTTATTGGATAAGTACACCGCTGTTCATTTAGTACATTATACAGTCACAGGATTGATTTCGCTCATTTGTATGATACATAGTTTACATAATTGCACTGTAGCTTTGCACTTGAATTGTATAACATTTTTTTTCCAACTTATTATATGTATTAAATCTAGGAATGCTCACCAACATTTCATATGTTGACAAAACTTATTTTGTACATGTTTCAGGTGCAGTTTGATCTTAGTACTATAGCATTGGATTTTAGTGCTTGCTTTTAATAAGTTATTTCAATTTTCATGTTTCGTTCAGACTTTTGTATTTTTCCCATTTCATCTATGTAAGACAATTTAAATTATTCAATAATATATTTACATTTTAGTGCCATGTGCTTTTGAACAATCGTCACTACGTGACACCTCGATGATTCCGCCATCGGTTGGGGTGTTACAGATTGGTATCAGAGCCATGGTTATAGGGAATTAGGTTATTAGAATGCCTTTTAGCCTAGTCTATAACCAAGCTTACATTCACGAGTCCTCTCGTGTTTATTTCTCTTTATCCTATTATTTTCTTTCAAGATATTTTCGCTATGATTCTTTCTCGTTATTCTTTTGGTGTTTTGTTTAGAGAAGAAGATACTCGTATTTCACAAACGAAACGATATCACCAAGTTAGGAGTGACATCCATACCTTGGTGATTAGTTTCACTCCTCTATATGTTATTTATCTTAAGAATATTTCTTTAAGATAGGAGTGACATCCACACCTCAAAGAGTATTTCTTTCAAAAAGGAACTTAACCACTAAGCTGGGAGTGATATCCTTAACTTAGTGATTGGTTTCATTCCACAATCGTTTTCAATTTTGAAATACATCTTTGAGTTATGAGTGAAATCCAAATCTCAAGGATCTATTTTTGCATCTCGTTTTTAATCTCGCTAAAGTTTTGGAATTCACTAGTGATGGGGCACGTGCAATCTGGAAGGTGAGCGCCTGTATCCTGAGTTTTCTATCTAGGCCTGGTATTTCGTATAAATACCAATCAGACGAGGGACCCGTATACCTACCTGGGAACTCTTGGGATGAGCATTCACTTATAGGCTAAAGTACGCCCCCACAAGTCACTTGGAAATTTCAAATACTTGAGTTGGTCAAAGTTTCCTATAGAAACAATTCCAATGTTTTATATCATTGATATTTATGTTTGTTTATCATTTGAAGATTCCATTTAATCACTTGATGTTTCATATGCCATTATTCATTGATCATTTGCTTTTGAATCCCTTATCATCATTACTAAAACTTTTGTTCGATATATTATCGCATTAAAGCTTACACTATTTCACTTATGCTCATGATTCTTACACTATAAGGTATTACTCGTTTTGCGTTAAAACATTTTTACCCACGACTTAAGTTTTAAACTCTGTGTTTAACTTTGATCACATCCTGAGTTTAGGAATGTTGCATCATCATACAGTTAAAAATGAACATGGTTTTTCCAAACTTATTATTTCAACCTGCTTTCTTTATACCTTCATGTTTACAAACTTACTTGATCGAAGTCACAGTATATCCTCATATACCTAATACTAATATTGTTGCACCCAGTCTCCTAAGCCATAGCCAACTACCATTAGTTAGAACTTCTTAGTCAGACTAAACTCATACATAAATGCCTACCTACACGATACGCACTAGTACACTACTCTCTAAAACGGTTAATTTGACAACTTATTCTATAAGTCTTTTCACAAAGCCTATTCGCCAAATTAGAACACACTTTTCATACACCTTGTGCCTTGAAACAAATAGCCCGCTATGAGCCCAAAGAGATGCCTTAACGATCCTGCAAATAAATGATCTTTCAATGTATAAATTTCGTAAAAGTTTGAAAATTTATAAGGTTTCAAGTTTGCCCAGTCTTAACGGGTAACACTTTGATTTTCTCAACATTTCATAACAATTAAAAATTTCCGACTTTTCAACCCACAAGTTAAAGAAATGTTTAAATACAGAAAATTTTATTTTCCAAAATTCGCCAGGGCATCTGGGATCATTCACAACCTTCACATCATTTTAAATCTTGGTCTTTCAAAACACATTAGATTTACACACACTTCATGAAATGGTTTCATCTTGCATTTTATAAACTTGCATTGCATATTTTACAAATCAAATGTAAATCTGCATGTTTTCATATAACGTATCCAATATATGTTTTCGGGAGGAATTTGCAACTAATAATATACCTTATAACACTTTTCAAACTCGACTTCTCGTAAACACATGAAAATGTGTACCTACGAAATCTTTTCAAGTGAACCTGTTTTGAACTTAAAACATTCTTCGATTTCCAAAAAGTTATCCTCATACCAGTAGACTATACGTCTGTTCTGCGCACCTTCATTTACAGTAAATTTCATTATTTTTTACACCATTCTAAATTATAGTTACGTTCGTACATTATCTTATTATTTTTGTATTATTCTTTTGTTGGTAATTATTTTCACGCGTTATTCGCAACTATTCTCGCACTAGTTATTAGTAGTTATTCTTACAACACTAGTTTTGAGCATTAATTTAACTCGTTTACTTTCATTTTGTGCAAATTGTGCGATTTACTCGATTTACGTTATGCTATTCTTTCAATCGAAATTTTATGCTATACTTATATACTTACATGAACGCATATTTGGTATGCATATTTTTTTGTGAGCAAAACCCTGTTATAATTTACATTATTTTGTTCATCATCATGACCAACGAACATACTAATTGATAGCTCGTATGAGATCTACGCCAGTTCCCATGTACGACTCGGTTCAGAGTATTCCTCTAACCCAAGGGGAACGGTGTAATCCTCAGAGTTTATCAATATGGTTGTTTAGAGCCCAATGATGTGAACAAAAATTTACCGGTTAAGGGTGAACCCGAAAGGTGAAGAACCCCTAATCATGTCTTATACTTACACATTAATCTCATTACGGTTAAAAGGTGAACCTGAAAGGGGAAGAACCTCTAACCGCATCTTATACTTGAGCAGTATCTACTACTTAACACATTTTGGTTGCACGCATTGTTTCTTGTATTACTTATGTTAGTGTTATGGAAAAGCATAGCACCCTAGTGTAAGGTAAATCGATGATTACGGTCCGGAACGCAATCATGGATTTACAGGTACATGGGGGTGGTGTGTGATTCTACTTAGGCTATTGGTAGACAATCAGTACGAGTCCAAAGTATCAGTAGTGTGGTGGGGTTAGCTGCGGTACACCCTATATATAAGCACGAGTGATACTGCGGGAGCGGACTAGGAGTCTGACCAAGAACCTACCCATTACTATCTCTTTATTAGATCGTTGACTAATAACTAGCATTTTCGATAAGAATGTTCTTACACGAGCTTCAATTCGACTTCCTGGAGTCTTTGTCTGGACCATCCACACATAAAACACAAACTTTCTATACTCTTACACTCTCTGTTAGTCGAAATCCTGTTGCATGTCCTTAATAAAGTTCGGTCAGAAACTTCTCTAAAGTAAGGGAAGCTACTATAACACTGCCCTGCTCTAACCAGTTACATACTTTTTCCCAAACCTTGCTCATTATAAACTCTTAATTCTCTAACCTTAGGTCAAATTTTAAGGATTTTCAAACTCTTATTTTGGGTATTAAACAACTACTTCAAATTTTGTCAAATCATGGCTGATGCATTTCTTAAAATCTACTTGTCTTTTTACAAATGTCTTTTGTTTCATGGAAACCTTCACTTGAAAGTAATTTCGGGACGAAATTTTCTAAAGTAGGGGAGACTGTGACAACTTGCACCCTTCACTCTTCATAAATGTGCATAATTGGTTCCTCAACTATTTCAAAATTTTCATTTTTAACCCTCGTATTTTAATAGGACCAAAATTCACAATTTAATAAAACTTATAATTTTTATAAGTAAAAGTATGCACGTTTTATACTCACATCTACACCCGAGCACGTATGTTTCAGACCTTGATACTCAAAGCCCTTAATTTTCGATCCTAAAACAACTTAGAAACAGAAGGAAACAAGTCTATAACTTAAAATTGATTAAATTAGAAAAATTGTTTTTTTAGCCCTCGCGGTCCGGTAAGACAGTCTTAGTCAAAGTCCTAGTCAAAGTCTCAGTCAAAGTCCTAGTCAATGTCCTAGTCAAAGTCTTAGTCAAACAGTCAAAGTCATAGTCAAATATTCAATTCATCATAAAACCTTACTTTATGGTGTTGACCAATTTTAATGGCTAATTGAATCCAAAACTAGTATAAAAACCCACCTATGACCCATTACACTTTGCACCTCTAAATCAATTGTTTCAATTCGATTAAACTCTCCCTCATACCTTTCTTCTAGAGTATATTACTTCTACATTTGAAGCTTTGATTATAAGCTCTTGTAATTGGCGAATTGGAAGCTTGATATTTTTCCTATTCGGTTTCTGACTAGTTTCGTTGTTGAATCTTTGGATTGCTCTCATTTTCACGCTCGCTTAGTCATCTAGTCATTTGGCGAAAGTGAGTATTTCCTATCCCCTTTTTGCTTTTATTCATTTTTGGGGTGTTACATGTACGCTTATACAAATTACAAATACAAGTTTACATTTTTACAATACAATTCTAGTACTATGTGCATTTGCTTACAAACGTGCTTTATGCTTAGACATTACATGTAGAATACATTTGTACTTAGTGAAATCATTAACATTGTACAAGCCAACCTTAACATTGGATAGCGCTATTGGATTGACAACCCGCCTAGGTTGATTCTCCCCCTTTTTCATCGGAGAATCCGTGGTCATTGTTAAGTTATTATCCATTTATTGGATAAGTACACCGCTGTTCATTTAGTACATTATACAGTCACAGGATTGATTTCGCTCATTTGTATGATACATAGTTTACATAATTGCACTGTAGCTTTGCACTTGAATTGTATAACATTTTTTTTCCAACTTATTATATGTATTAAATCTAGGAATGCTCACCAACATTTCATATGTTGACAAAACTTATTTTGTACATGTTTCAGGTGCAGTTTGATCTTAGTACTATAGCATTGGATTTTAGTGCTTGCTTTTAATAAGTTATTTCAATTTTCATGTTTCGTTCAGACTTTTGTATTTTTCCCATTTCATCTATGTAAGACAATTTAAATTATTCAATAATATATTTACATTTTAGTGCCATGTGCTTTTGAACAATCGTCACTACGTGACACCTCGATGATTCCGCCATCGGTTGGGGTGTTACATCTGTCTCCCTCTTTGCTTCTGATCGGCGATCGCTAAACAAAGAAGAGGAACCTGTGACGTTGACCAGTCACAATTCACAAACAATTGAACAAATACAACAAAACTCCAAAAGGTAATTAGGTAAATGTGATTATGTGAATATTTTTCTTGAACGGCCAACAAATCAATCCCGAGCACTTTCAAAGTGCCCACTGGACAAAGGAGTACCCCGAGAGTAATCCGGATCCACCAGTAATTTCACACCAATTCCCGGGGGAAACCCGCCGCCCGAAGGCCCACTGCGGTCAAACTCGACCCACCCGCAGCATTTTAGTATTACTATTTTTGGTATACGAGTCGACCCGAACCGAACCGACCCGGGCCACCTGATGGATAAACGACCTATATAAGGTCTATGATTCCGCACCCCATGAAAAAAAATCCTGGGTCCGCCACTGTCTCCTTCCTTTCTGTGTGCCACCTCGGTCGGTGACATATCTGCTTGCTCAGTTCCATCACTGCAGGCTCTGTGTCGCTTCTTCGTCGGCAACCATGACCTCCGGCCTCCTCATCCAGGTTGTCGGTTGTTCTCAGCTGTATACACACCCCCATCTTTGTGTTCTTCAACGTTACCGGTGATTCCTGTTATGACACACGTTGTTACCGGGTTAATTTGAGAAACCCTAGGTGGCGGCGGTGATTGGGGTTTTGTATTTCGACGGTTTTTGAGCTCCTAAACCTGGTTGTGGTCGTGCTGGACGTCGATTATCATGGCGGCGCTATGTCGTCTGAGAAGGAAGATTATACCGGTAAGAGTTGGTGTAGTTTAAGATGTGTTTTGTGTGATTGAATTGTTGTTAGGAAAATTGTTTGAACTGTTGATGTTAATAGGCTGGTAAATGGATTTAATTTAGCTTCATTAGCTTGCTATTAGGGTTAAATGGTTTAAGATATTAATGTCAATAATCTGGTAAATCGATTGAATTTAGTTTGATTAAATTGTTTTTGGGGTTTAAGCGGTTTAAGAGAATCGTATGGACTGTCAAGTGTTTGTAAACTGGTAAATTGATTGAACTCAGTACTAACGGAAATATGAATGATAATGGAGTTAACGCCTGGTACTGAAACTTTAGTATTTACATTTTTTAATAACCTAGGTGGTGGTCTTATTTGGAAATAAATAGAAAATACAATGTGCTGAAACTTATAGTATTTACTGTGACACCCGGCAAATTCTGGTTAACAACGTTGTCTAGATGAAAGTCTACCTTAGCGAGTCACGCGTATATTGTACTTAACTGGGTTAGTTAAGTCGGGTTATGGTTCGGGAACTATTGGTTAGTCTAGAAGATCATTGGATGTTGGTCTAGAGGTTCGTTAGATGTCAGTCCTTAACCAAGTGTACAAACGGTGACGATTTGTAGGATCGTCAGGGCATACGGAACGTACGAGTCTCGAGTCCCGGGAATTGGTGAACGAGTGTGAAAATGTGTATTTACTTGTATTATGTGTTTACAATCATTATGTGACTTGTCGGTACGTGAATATGTGTTAACATATGTTAAAACGGGGTTTAACGCGCAAAACGCACAAAACCAACCCCTATAGGCGATTAGGAAGCCTAATCACCTATAGGGGAGGCGAGTAGGAGACCCTAAGGGCGATTAGGGGCCTACTCGTGTGAAGGTTTAGGCGAGTAGGCCTAATTGTGTGAACCTTCATGCGATTAGCAGCCCTAATCGCGTGTAAGGGCTGCATACTCGCTAGTTACGTGCTGGACGACTAAAAACGACTATAAATACCATACTTAACCTCCTAAACTTCATTATACCAACCCTAGTCGTCCCATAACCCGCCCCAACACATAAACAACCTCTGGAAGGCGATTTTTGATCAAAACACAAGGTTTCAAGCTTGAATCATCATACTTTCATAATCCTAAGGTTTGATTTTCATCCATAACTCTTTATAAACGTTTTTAATCAATCCCTAATGGTCCAGACCTGTTCTTAAACGAAAAAGCTTTCTGAAAATCGTCAATAAGGGTTGTTAATCGGATTATAACTAATATACATGCGTTATGGGTGTGTATGATTAAAAAGCTAGGATTTTTATGATTCATGATGATGATTTGATATGTTATTATGTTAGATCAGAATTGATATTGATAGTATGATGATAGAAATCTCAGTAATTGGATATTAGGGTTATGATTACGCGTGTTAGTACGATGTTGCATGCTATGTGAATGGTGTTTGGATTACTTGGTTGCATGCAGGACTGATTATACGAGGTTAAACGAAGGATTTTGGGTTAAACATGTTTAGGATAGTGTTTGGGATGATATTGGGTGGTTACACACGTTCTGGATCTGATTTGGAGCGTTAAACGCGCGAAAAACCGGAACAGCAAGGTTACAGGCGAGTAGCATTCCTAATCGCCTATGTTATAGGCGAGTAGGGTGCTAATCGCCTATAACTCAGGCGAGTAGAGGCCTACTCGTGTGACAGTAGGGGTGATTAGCCCTAATTGCTAGTAAGTTCATGTGATTAGCCCTAATTGCTAGTAAGTTCATGTGATTAGCCCTAATTGCTAGTAAGTTCATGTGATTAGCCCTAATTGCTAGTAAGTTCATGTGATTACCTCCTAATCGCCTATAATAGAGGCGAGTAGGGTTCCTAATTGCTAGTTGACCAACCTAAATGCTAGTTGACTTTTCCTAATCGCGTGTACTGCTGCTGTAAGTGGAAATTAGCATTCCGAGACCCGATTTAACATGTAGTAACATGCTAGGAACCCCGTAACATGTATAATAACTTGGTAACATATATTTGGATGTAATTCGGTGATACGTGAACTATGTGCTATAACTTGTTGTGCGTTAACGTATGTTAAGTGTGAATGCGTTATTGTATGTTGTGGAGCGTAAACATAACACGGGGAGTCTCGGGTCACCAATGGGATGTCAAGTCTTGTACTTTGGGTCAGTTAAACAGTCACGGTGTTTTCAAACGAACTTGGTTATGGTCTGGACATCTAGGGACTAGTTAACCTGCGGGTTATTAGTCTAAGTACTTGTAACTGTCGTATGTTAGGTCGCCGCTTTACGGGACTAGCATAGCAGCTGAGTTTACTCGGGTTAAGGAGTAACGCAACTTAAGGTGAGTTTACGGCCCCTCTTTTAACTGGTTTCACTTTTTGGGGGAGAAAACATGTGTTAAACTTATGTTTTGGTAACAACTGTCATACTATGGGTTTCTATGGTTTACTATACGATCTTTGGAAGTCCCGGGGGAAACCATGAATGTGCGGGTTAGCACAACGGGGAAATGTGAATAGATCTATTGGGAGTGACCAACCCCGCTCGTCGGCTTGGAGGGCCGGGCGAGTGCATATTGTCTCAAACAGGAACAACAGGAACATTTGGTACTTTTCGGGCACAACATCTGGTATTCGAGTTAGTAATGGTTTTCCAATCGTGGTAGTAACAAAACGTACGCCTAGCTAGCGTATACTGGTTTTCGATTTATTATAGTATGGACAGGTGGACTTGGTACTTGGATACAAAACCTGTAAACTCACCAGCATTTTTGTGCTGACGTAAACTTTTACATGTTTTCTCAGGTCGCTAAGGTAGCACGACTGGACTAGGGCGCACGCGTCTGCACGGCGTCTAACTAGGGTTGCATGGTCTTTTGAACGTTGAACTATTATTTCATTGTTGAGATACTGTTTTTGAATAAGCTTCCGCTGTAAACGGGATTTTAAACTATGTTTTGAAATTGCATTTATATTCATTTAGACTTGTTTATTGTGATCGTTGGTTTGGATCCTGGTTTGTCATGCGCCTCGCGGTAAAACTCCGCAAGTGGATTTTGAGGGTGTGACAGATTGGTATCAGAGCCAATGGTTATAGTGAACTAGGACTGCATGTAGAGTCTAGTCTATAGCCGAGTCGCACACACTAGACGATCACATGGTACTAAACGTTATAGTGGTTTACGTATGGTCTTGTCGGGGTGTCTCTAAATCATTGGTCTTTCTACGTTACATCATCCGTTCTATCTTAGGTTGGGTTACTTGTTTTCTAGGCAGTGTAGTCTGTTGGAGTAACTCGCGTGCTCTTGAGATTTGTCCAAGGCTCGGACATCTCCCCTTTCGCACTCCAATAGAAACACTTGTCATGAACTACCGTAGTATTACGGTGTGTAGCTAGGAGTCTATGTTCGGTGATTTGAACTTTGAACTAGGAGAACACTGGGAGGACCATGTAGAGCGGTTTATCATTTTGGGTGCACACAAAATCATAAACCGAAATGCATGGAAGCCCTAGTGAGCTCTGGGTTTGAGGGGATAGTCCTGGATTGGATCTAGCTTTGATCTTGTGAACATTAGTGGTTATTTTTAACTGCGAAACTAAATTTTCTCGTTCTTTCTGCCAGAATCATGTCTGGAGTGCGTGGAGGACGTGGAGGTGGTCGCAATGGTGGACGTGGTGGTGGTCGCGGTGGTGCTGGTGGTCGTGGTGGAGGTATTAACCTATCGCAGGCTGATCTGAACAACTTGCTCCAAGCTGCCTTTCAGTTAGGGCACAACGGTGGTGGTAAGTTGATTTATCCATTTTCTTTGCCTCATTGGTGAACCTTGTTTACGTTACTTGTGGTTTCTCATACGTTTCATTTCAGGTGGTCCTGTTGACCCACCCCCACCCATGTGCACCTACAAGATGTTCCGGGACTGTAAGCCCCAGGAATTCTCTGGCACTGAGGGTGCGGTGAGCTTGCTTAGGTGGTTGGAGAAAGTGGAGTCAGTATTTCTGATGTGTAACTGTCTCCCAGAAGACCGGGTAAAGTATGCAGCTGCGTTATTCCAGGATGTGGCATTGACTTGGTGGAATGGTATCACCCAGAATATGGGTATTGGGGAGGCATATGCTATGCCATGGGAGAATTTTGTGCAGTTGCTGAAGCGTGAGTATTGTCCGAGGGAAGAGGTACAGAAGCTGGAGCATGAGGTGTGGAACCTCAAGATGACTGGGTCGGAAATTGAGAAGTATACTGTGAGGCGGAATGAGTTGGCAGTGCTGTGTCCCGATCTGCATGTGCCAGAATACCGTAGGATTGAGCACTATGTCTCAGGGTTAGTACCGGAAATTGCAGGGTTAGTGGCTGCAGGAAATCATCCTACGTATGCAGAGGTAGTTCGATCGGCCCATAGGATGACCAACTTAAAAGTGAATGAGGGTATTTTGCCTGCGAAGGGTTCGACTGTTAAGGCCCCAGAGAACAACAAGCGCAAGTGGGAAAGTGACGGGAAAGGATCTGGGTCTGCACAGCAGGGTAAAAGGGTTGATAATGGGGGTTCTTCTTCTTCGGGTAACAAGCAGGGTGGTTATGCGGGAAAACTGCCCAAATGCAACAAGTGTGGACGCCATCATCAAGGGAACTGCGACAGTAACCGTTGTCACCGCTGCCAGCGAATTGGGCATTATGCTAAAGATTGTCGGGTTACACTTCCATCGACTCAGGCTCCAACTAACAGCTCAGCTCCGACTACTCAAGGGACTACAGGAAGACAAAGGTGCTACAACTGTGGCGACACTGGGCATTACAAGAAGGATTGCCCAAAACTGAAGCAGGGTGGAAACAACAGTAATGGGAACAACGGGGGCGGCGGCAGAAATGCACGTGCCTTCGTCATTGGAGCCGCTGAGGCTAGACAGGACCCTGACACAGTCACCGGTACGTTTCTTCTCAATAATCGTTCTGTTAGCGTATTATTTGATTCTGGTGCCGACAAGAGTTTTGTATCCATGGATGTTAGTCGACTGCTAGATGTAGTACCCGTACCATTAGAAACCAAGTATATTATTGAGTTGGCTGACGGTAAAACGATTGAAGCTACTAGTGTCCTTCGGGAGTGTCAATTAGAGTTGTCGGGTTTATCGTTCCCCATCGACCTTATGCCGGTACCGTTGGGTAGTTTTGACGTTGTAGTAGGAATGGATTGGTTATCTTTGTATCGCGCGGAGATTGTCTGTTACGATAAGGTTATTCGGATTCCTCTCCCTGATGGAGAATTCCTTTCTGTGTACGGTATCAAGGGTGGTGTTCCACTAAACATCATCTCTAGCATGAAAGCCCTTAAGTGTCTTCGAAAGGGTTATCCAGCCGTTTTGGCGCTTTTATTAGTTTCCTCTAGTGATGAGAAGAAGATCGACGACATTCCGGTGGTACGCGAGTTTCCTGATGTTTTTCCCGATGATTTATCTGGTCTTCCTCCTCATCGTCAAGTCGAGTTCGGTATTGATCTTGTACCAGGGGCTGCTCCTATTGCTCGGGCCCCCTACCGTCTTGCACCTCCCGAGATGCAGGAATTGTCTAGTCAGTTACAGGAACTCTTGGACAAGGGTTTCATCCGGCCAAGTTCTTCCCCTTGGGGAGCCCCGATTCTATTTGTTAAGAAGAAGGATGGAAGTTTCCGATTGTGTGTGGACTATAGAGAACTGAACAAATTGACCGTCAAGAACCGTTATCCTCTTCCACGTATTGATGATCTATTCGACCAGCTTCAGGGTTCTAGTTATTATTCCAAGATCGACTTGAGGTCCGGTTATCACCAGCTGCGCGTCAGGGAGGCTGACGTTGCCAAGACTGCCTTTCGAACACGTTATGGCCATTTCGAATTCTTGGTCATGCCTTTCGGTCTCACGAACGCACCGGCGGTTTTCATGGACTTGATGAACCGCGTCTGTAAACCATATCTGGATAAGTTCGTCATTGTGTTTATTGATGACATTCTGATCTACTCCAAGAACGAGACCGAACACGAGGAACATCTGCGGTTAGTTTTGGAACTCTTGCGACGGGAACAACTATACGCCAAGTTCTCAAAGTGTGACTTTTGGTTACGCGAAGTTCAATTCCTAGGACATGTGGTTAATGAACTAGGAATTCATGTCGATCCAGCTAAAATCGAAGCGATCAAGGACTGGGGAGCACCAAAGACGCCAACTGAGGTGCGGCAATTCCTAGGCCTTGCGGGCTATTATCGTCGTTTCATTCAGGGGTTCTCGAAGATTGCTCAACCCCTCACCACTCTCACTCAGAAGGATAGGAAGTTCGACTGGGGTGAACCACAAGAGTCAGCGTTTGAAGAACTGAAGTCTAAACTGTGTTCTGCTCCTATTTTGTCTTTACCTGAGGGCCCTGATGATTTTGTTGTTTACTGTGATGCTTCTATTCATGGTCTCGGTTGCGTGTTGATGCAACGCGAGAAAGTGATTGCGTATGCTTCTCGACAACTCAAAGTGCACGAGAAGAACTACACAACTCATGATTTAGAGTTAGGTGCCGTGGTATTCGCGTTGAAAATTTGGAGACATTACTTGTACGGTACCAAATGCACCATCTACACCGATCACAAGAGTCTCCAACACATTTTCGACCAACAACATTTGAACATACGGCAGTGTCGTTGGATCGAACTTTTGAACGACTATGATTGTGCTATTAAGTACCATCCTGGCAAGGCGAATGTTGTAGCAGACGCCTTGAGTAGGAAGGAATCTACTAAACCTCGTCGCGTTCGGGCATTGCAGCTCACCATTCATTCATCCTTACCTGATCAACTCCGTTCTGCCCAGTTAGAAGCTTTGAAGGAGGAAAACCTTAAAGCTGAAACTATGCACGGTGCCGACAAGCACCTAGAGCGAAGGCCTGATGGCCTGCACTATTTCGCAGAACGTATATGGGTTCCTTTATTCGGGGGACTACGGGAGCTTGTCCTTGATGAGGCTCATAAGTCCTGGTATTCTATTCATCCTGGTTCGGATAAGATGTACCAAGATCTGAAGGTGCTTTACTGGTGGCCAAACATGAGGTCGGACATAGCCTCATACGTGAGCAAGTGCTTGACCTGTGCTAAGGTCAAGGTGGAATACCAGAAACCGTCGGGTCTCTTGCAACAACCTGAAATTCCGGAATGGAAATGGGAACGGATTACTATGGATTTTGTCACACAACTTCCTAAATCACCAAGCGGGAATGACAAGATATGGGTGATTGTCGATCGGTTGACGAAGTCAGCTCATTTTCTTGCTATTAAGGAGACCGACACCATGGATCGTTTGGCTCGTCTTTACTTGAAAGAAGTTGTTTCTAAGCACGGGGTACCAGTTTCTATTATCTCGGATCGTGACTCCCATTTTACTTCTCACTTCTGGAAGTCTTTGCACAAGGCTTTGGGTACCCAACTAGACATGAGTACGGCTTACCATCCACAGACTGGCGGTCAGAGTGAGCGTACGTTTCAAACTTTAGAAGACATGCTGCGGGCGTGTGTGATCGATTTTGGCAAGGGCTGGGAAGCTCATCTGCCGTTAGTAGAATTCTCGTACAATAACAGTTATCACACGAGCATCAAGGCGGCTCCGTTCGAAGCACTGTACGGACGGAAATGCCGTTCTCCTCTTTGTTGGGCTGAAGTGGGTGAGAGTCAACTCACTGGGCCTGAACTAGTGTACGAAACTTCGGAAAAGATCGTACAGATTCGTAACCGGTTGGCAGCGGCACGGGACCGGCAAAAGAGTTATGCCGATCAGCGTCGCAAACCATTGGAATTCCAAGTCAATGACAAGGTACTTCTAAAAGTCTCACCGTGGAAGGGCGTCATACGCTTTGGGAAGCGTGGCAAACTCAACCCACGGTATGTCGGACCATTTACGATCCTGGAACGGATTGGACCGGTGGCATATCGTCTTGATTTACCGACGGAGCTCGGTAACGTACATAACGTCTTCCACGTGTCAAACTTGAAGAAGTGTCTGGCTGACGAGTCTCTCATCGTTCCACTAGAAGAGATCAAGGTTGATGATCGTCTTCGGATTGTGGAAGAACCTGTGGAGATCCTTGATTACAAGATTCGTAGCCTGCGTCACAGCAAGATTCGTATCGTTAAGGTTCGGTGGAACTCGAACCGGGGACCGGAATATACGTGGGAACGAGAGGATCAGATGAAGTCTAAGTATCCTCATCTTTTTCCTAAGGAAGCGTTTGAGTCGAGACATGTCTCTTCGGCAGCTGAATGAATCTCGGGGCGAGATTCCTTTTAACGTGGGGATGATGTGACAACTCGGGTAAATCTCTCTTTTGGTTTCTATCTTTTGTTTGTTTCCTTCGTTATTTCTTTTGTTCTTTTGGTACTTGTGCAATTTTCGGGACGAAAATTCTTTTAACGTGGGGATGATGTGACACCCGGCAAATTCTGGTTAACAACGTTGTCTAGATGAAAGTCTACCTTAGCGAGTCACGCGTATATTGTACTTAACTGGGTTAGTTAAGTCGGGTTATGGTTCGGGAACTATTGGTTAGTCTAGAAGATCATTGGATGTTGGTCTAGAGGTTCGTTAGATGTCAGTCCTTAACCAAGTGTACAAACGGTGACGATTTGTAGGATCGTCAGGGCATACGGAACGTACGAGTCTCGAGTCCCGGGAATTGGTGAACGAGTGTGAAAATGTGTATTTACTTGTATTATGTGTTTACAATCATTATGTGACTTGTCGGTACGTGAATATGTGTTAACATATGTTAAAACGGGGTTTAACGCGCAAAACGCACAAAACCAACCCCTATAGGCGATTAGGAAGCCTAATCACCTATAGGGGAGGCGAGTAGGAGACCCTAAGGGCGATTAGGGGCCTACTCGTGTGAAGGTTTAGGCGAGTAGGCCTAATTGTGTGAACCTTCATGCGATTAGCAGCCCTAATCGCGTGTAAGGGCTGCATACTCGCTAGTTACGTGCTGGACGACTAAAAACGACTATAAATACCATACTTAACCTCCTAAACTTCATTATACCAACCCTAGTCGTCCCATAACCCGCCCCAACACATAAACAACCTCTGGAAGGCGATTTTTGATCAAAACACAAGGTTTCAAGCTTGAATCATCATACTTTCATAATCCTAAGGTTTGATTTTCATCCATAACTCTTTATAAACGTTTTTAATCAATCCCTAATGGTCCAGACCTGTTCTTAAACGAAAAAGCTTTCTGAAAATCGTCAATAAGGGTTGTTAATCGGATTATAACTAATATACATGCGTTATGGGTGTGTATGATTAAAAAGCTAGGATTTTTATGATTCATGATGATGATTTGATATGTTATTATGTTAGATCAGAATTGATATTGATAGTATGATGATAGAAATCTCAGTAATTGGATATTAGGGTTATGATTACGCGTGTTAGTACGATGTTGCATGCTATGTGAATGGTGTTTGGATTACTTGGTTGCATGCAGGACTGATTATACGAGGTTAAACGAAGGATTTTGGGTTAAACATGTTTAGGATAGTGTTTGGGATGATATTGGGTGGTTACACACGTTCTGGATCTGATTTGGAGCGTTAAACGCGCGAAAAACCGGAACAGCAAGGTTACAGGCGAGTAGCATTCCTAATCGCCTATGTTATAGGCGAGTAGGGTGCTAATCGCCTATAACTCAGGCGAGTAGAGGCCTACTCGTGTGACAGTAGGGGTGATTAGCCCTAATTGCTAGTAAGTTCATGTGATTAGCCCTAATTGCTAGTAAGTTCATGTGATTAGCCCTAATTGCTAGTAAGTTCATGTGATTAGCCCTAATTGCTAGTAAGTTCATGTGATTACCTCCTAATCGCCTATAATAGAGGCGAGTAGGGTTCCTAATTGCTAGTTGACCAACCTAAATGCTAGTTGACTTTTCCTAATCGCGTGTACTGCTGCTGTAAGTGGAAATTAGCATTCCGAGACCCGATTTAACATGTAGTAACATGCTAGGAACCCCGTAACATGTATAATAACTTGGTAACATATATTTGGATGTAATTCGGTGATACGTGAACTATGTGCTATAACTTGTTGTGCGTTAACGTATGTTAAGTGTGAATGCGTTATTGTATGTTGTGGAGCGTAAACATAACACGGGGAGTCTCGGGTCACCAATGGGATGTCGAGTCTTGTACTTTGGGTCAGTTAAACAGTCACGGTGTTTTCAAACGAACTTGGTTATGGTCTGGACATCTAGGGACTAGTTAACCTGCGGGTTATTAGTCTAAGTACTTGTAACTGTCGTATGTTAGGTCGCCGCTTTACGGGACTAGCATAGCAGCTGAGTTTACTCGGGTTAAGGAGTAACGCAACTTAAGGTGAGTTTACGGCCCCTCTTTTAACTGGTTTCACTTTTTGGGGGAGAAAACATGTGTTAAACTTATGTTTTGGTAACAACTGTCATACTATGGGTTTCTATGGTTTACTATACGATCTTTGGAAGTCCCGGGGGAAACCATGAATGTGCGGGTTAGCACAACGGGGAAATGTGAATAGATCTATTGGGAGTGACCAACCCCGCTCGTCGGCTTGGAGGGCCGGGCGAGTGCATATTGTCTCAAACAGGAACAACAGGAACATTTGGTACTTTTCGGGCACAACATCTGGTATTCGAGTTAGTAATGGTTTTCCAATCGTGGTAGTAACAAAACGTACGCCTAGCTAGCGTATACTGGTTTTCGATTTATTATAGTATGGACAGGTGGACTTGGTACTTGGATACAAAACCTGTAAACTCACCAGCATTTTTGTGCTGACGTAAACTTTTACATGTTTTCTCAGGTCGCTAAGGTAGCACGACTGGACTAGGGCGCACGCGTCTGCACGGCGTCTAACTAGGGTTGCATGGTCTTTTGAACGTTGAATTATTATTTCATTGTTGAGATACTGTTTTTGAATAAGCTTCCGCTGTAAACGGGATTTTAAACTATGTTTTGAAATTGCATTTATATTCATTTAGACTTGTTTATTGTGATCGTTGGTTTGGATCCTGGTTTGTCATGCGCCTCGCGGTAAAATTCCGCAAGTGGATTTTGAGGGTGTGACATTTACATCTTTATTAACCCATGTGGTGTTCTTATATTGGGAAATAAATAGCAAATATTATAATCAGTTGGCTCTGTATATAGAGGATATGTATATGACTGACTTTTAGATATATATGACTAATAGTCAAACACATGTCAACTCCCTACAGGTAACTAAAATATCCGTAACCATGGTCTGCTTTGTATAGTTCTTTGTCGTTAGCGGTTGGTTGGGTAATAAGTCCTTTGACCCGTTAGCATCATCCTACAAGCCTATCGCCTAATACAACAACAACGCACAAAAACACTGGCCGATGTAGGAGCATATTATAGATAATTGCTTGAAACTCATTCCTTATCGTCTGCAAATAATTGGATATTACTATTTAATATTAAAATCATTATTACTGTTATTATTATGCTATGCATTTATCTTATTGATAGGATGGCTTATTACATCATCTCATGCTGCGGCTGTTTGCTGCCTGCGGTTGTGGTACGACTACTGATCCTGCAATCAGTTACCTAATTATGCGACGAACCCGTAACGATCTGTTGTACCACATGTTTCTGATCGTTTATGGCTACATTACAGGTTGGCGTGGCTTGCACCTTCGGCTATGATGACATACGCTTTTCGTAACAGATTATGCTCTCTAACTGTGACGGCAACATAATGTTGCAACCTGTTAGTTAGTGGCATGCCTTGCTTCGCCTCAGCCTACTATTGGTTGCTTTTTAACACACCTTGCTTCCCTTAAATGCAAATGACTTACCTAATTTAGGGCGATGACGACAATGTATGTGTATGGTACCATTTGTGCATCGTTGTGATGGCGATTTAGTGTTCGCAACCGGCTGATGTGATAAATGATCTTCCACATGTTGACTGAGCCCGTTGTTTCTCTACATGACCTCTACCAACCGCGTCTATGATGTTCGGCTATGAATTGCATTACTGCAAAAGATTGCCTACTGAGACGTTTGGTTAGATGCGTCTTCGCCCTTTTTCCGTTTTAGTACGTTAATCTATTACCAGTATATTATAATAAACATGGTTGAATTGCTGTTTCGAAGTGCTTGCGCTTTATAACTGGCATTAGTGGAAGCAATATATACCAGCTCTGTCGTGAACCACAGATAACGCGTTAACATGTCAGAACAACGTTTGGGCTATGTTGTATATGTCGTATAACAAAATCATCCATATGGGACTTACTTTTACTTGCAGGTGATTGTAGGTACCTTTTTCCTTGCAAATCAGAAGACTGCTAGAAGTTTTTGGTGACAGAATTGGGAAGCATTAGTAAGCAAAAAGACAGCCGTGGTATTTGAAATCTACTTATGAGCGCATTGATATTGGCTGCATTTTTTCTCAAACGGGGCACATAGGTTGTATTATTGAAACAGAGATGAATTTGAAGGCTTTACTTTAACAATTATGCATAGAAAAAACAGGTATGTTGACACATGACCTGATGTGTTCACGAATATTTATCATTGCACTACTGGGCACGATTTGACAAAGCTTCCGAGTGCGTATGATATATTCGGCGATAATGTTTTTCTTGAAAAGGCGGAAACATAGCTGATAGGATGCTGCCAGCATGGAATACGCCTTCTGGTATCCCTTACATTTTTATCAATTTGGCTCATGCTAATGCACATAATCCTGGTTGACAGGGGTGAGTTCTAAATTTTGTGAACCATTTTTCTCAGTTTGATGCATATTGACCTTGGATTTGACTTTTCAATCATAATTTATCTTTTGTAACTTAGGGTGATAATATTCTACCAGATTCTGAGACAGAGCAACTGGAATTTATTGCACTAAGACAAAGGATTAGAGATCCGAAGCATCAAGAAAAGGTTTGTGATTGTTCTCCTTAGCGTCACGTATAATGTAATATTATAAAAAAAATGCATGTTCAACCCGTAACAAAAGAATATTCTAAATTGATATTAAAGGTAGAGAATGTTATTTAGTTATAAACAAACTTTTCCTATTCTACCATTACTTTTGGGACCATGGAAGACAGGTACCAGTTATTCCATAAAAGTTTAATTTTTCATGCTATCGATGGTTTGATTTCAATCGAAATTTAATTTTGGGTGCAGTTTTTATGAGTATTTACTTAACTTTTTGATAGAGGAAAGTGGTTAAACATTATAAGTAAGATATTCTAGCATTAATATGCCCTTTGGGTAATTAAAAGTGATTATGATTTTAATTGGAAATATAAAACTAAGAAATGTGAAGATACCAAAATTTCGATACATAATTATTTTATGAAAATGCTATAGATTTACGTTCTTAAATGTGTGCATATGGATGAATTAGCATGCTTTGCACCAAGAATGATGGCATTACGGTCATCTGGTCATGGGTTCAAATAGTATTTTCTTTTGCGACAATCTTTCCTGCTGTCAAAAACATGATATCAAAACATATAAAGTACTTTTATTAATCCCAAACCAAAGTTTACACCCAAGAACTCAAACAAGAACACCAATACAGACTCAACTCTCACACCTTAACTCTCTGATCAAATAGACCACTGTCACCTAAACAAAGGATAAACACTAACAGATTTGGAACAAGATGTTCACAAATCACTAAACCCTAAAAGATGAACTGAGAGAACAATACAGAGAGAGTACAAAATATCTGGAAAACAAAAAGACTCGTAAAAACTTGTACGAGTGAAAAGAAATAAAGTATTTATAGTCAGACTCCAGCTTCGGAAAGAAGCACAACCGAAGCAACATCAGCCACAGGATGATACCAAGGATACACACTTTTAAATGATCTGAGACGTTGATCAGGAACGTATAGACAGCTCTGGGGATCGCCAGCGTGGCATGGACCACCATGGGCTGAGCTTTATTAATCATGGGCTGGACAATCTTAAACGTATTATTAAGCCCATGATCTTTTATTATCCAACGAAGCCCAAGTCTGAATTAATAAAAGACTGGCCCAACTCATGATTCTTGTACACGATCAGGAAAGCAGCACTATCAGCATTATCACGAACAATCAACATCCAGCAGGAATCATCTTCTAAGCCATCTACATCATCCTTGTATTACCTGCAAAATCTCTTATGCAAAATATAAAAGAACCTGACTTGTAAATTATGACCCATTTGATATTAAATTGACCTTAACCTTTCAACACCCCCCCCCCCATAATTTAATAGCCAAATGGGTTTTGTATGTTTAAAAACTTACACATTTGGTCATGAAGAGCAACACGAAGACCTTTTGTCATAATATCAGCAATTTGCCGATCAGAACTTATTTTAGACACATCAATTACACCTTTTGTGATTAATTCTCTCAAGAAGAACAGATCTAACTCAAAATGTTTTGTTTTATCAAAAAACACAGGATTAGCAGCAATGGACAATGCTGCACTATTGTCACAATACAATCTAACAGGTAAATCTACCTCAATGTGTAATTCAGCTAAAAGATTTTTCAACCAAATAACTTCACATGAAGTGGTACACATTGCTCTAAACTCTGCCTCAGCAGAAGATCTAGCTATTGTAGACTGCTTCTTGCTTTTCCAAGATATCAAATTTTCTCCTAGAAATATGCAGAAGCCGGTCACTGACTTTCTGGTGTTGGTACATTTAGCCCAATCAGAATCTGAGTAGGCTAAGAGGTTAAAATTTTCACTTTTCTTAAAGAAAATTCCTTTACCTGGAGCCAACTTAAGGTACCTTAACAACCTCAATGCAATCCTTGAATGACCTTCTGTAGGACTATGCATAAACTGGCTAAGGTAATGTACAGCATAGGAAATATCTGGTCTCGTATGAGACAGATAAATAAGTTTTCCTACTAATTGCTGATAGCCAGTTATATTTGCTAGCCTATCAGATTTCTCATTGCATAAGTTAGTTAAGGTATGATTTGGTTCCAAGGGATTGCTAACAGGTTTGCATGCCAACATGCCATACTCTGTTAGAAGATCAAGGCAGTATTTCCTTTGGGTCAAACAAATGCCTTCACCCAAAGACACTACTTCTAGTCCTAGAAAGTATTGTAACTCTCCAAGATCCTTGATCCTAAATTTGTCTTTAAGACACTGTTTAACCTCATTTATTTCTGTCACACTATCACCAGTCAAGACTATATCATCTACGTATACAAGCAATAATACCACAGATGACTTAGTAATCCTAAAAAACAAAGAGTAATCACATTTGCTCTGTTCAAAACCAAGAGCACACAAAACACTAACAAGCTTCTCATTCCACATTCTAGGAGCTTGTTTAAGGCCATATAGAGACTTATTCAATTTACACACTTTTGTTTCATTTTCAGAAAAGAAACCTTCAGGAAGTGTCATATAGACATCTTCATGAAGATCACCATAAAGGAAAGCATTATTGATATCTAATTGAAACATTTTCCAACTGTTTTGTACTGCAACAGCCATAACAGTTTTCACAGTAACAAATTTAACTATTGGAGAAAATGTTTCATCAAAATCTACTCCTTCTTTCTAACTATAGCCTTTGGCTACAAGTCTAGCCTTAAACCTTTCTATTTCACCACTAGACTTATACTTAATCTTGTATATCCACTTGCACCCCACAAGACTTCTTCCTTTTGGAAGATCTACTAGGGTCCAAGTGTTATTCCTATTCAATGCTTCTATTTCATCACTCATTGCACTGACCCAATTTGGATCAGTGGCAGCCTGTTTATAAGTCTTAGGTTCAACACTTTTATTTAACATACTTGCAAAGACTCTATTTTCACAAGTCAAGTTGGAGTAATTCACAAATCTTTCAACCCCATACTTGACCCTCCCTTCTACAACAAAATCATCTAATTTCTTTGGAAGACTAGACTCCCTAGAACTTTTTCTGACACTTTGAACTACAGAATCATTGCCCTCAGAGTTTGAAGTGTCCTCAAGTCCAGTCATCACATGTCCAGCCTTGTCAACTTCTTCACTGACTCTAGGATTTGGTGATGACAAAGTCTCACTATCCTGATTCCCAGTAAAGAAGGACTGCTGTTCATGTGTCCCCGAATCAGAACTACCTAAGCCCCTTCCATCATCATCGGGCTCTTCAGGACCTTTGGATGTTTGAGTTTGTGTTTCAGTTTCAAATATGTCAAAAAAATTTAATGAGTTAATTTCTGTAATATTATTATCATTAAACCTATGAAACACATCTTTATCTTTAAAAGGAAATATAGACTCATAAAACTTTACATCTCTAGAGTAAGAAATAACTTTTGACTCTAAACTATAAACCCTATATCCCTTTTTCTCATTTGAGTACCCAATAAACACACACTTTTCAGCCTTTTCACTAAGTTTATTGGAATTATTTAAAACTGTTGAGAAACACAAACATCCAAAAATCTTTAAGTGTCCTAGGAAGGGTTCAAAACCAAACATTAGTTCATAGGGGGTCTTTCCATCCAATACAGCAGAAGGGGTCCTATTAATCAAGTATGCAGCTGTCAGAACACAGGCAGACCAAAACCTAACAGGTAAGTTGCTTTGAAAAAGCAAAGATCTAGTGACATTTAAAAGATGCCTATGCTTCCTTTCTACAACCCCATTCTGCTGAGGTGTGTAAGCACAGGTAGTTTGATGAAATATTCCTAAGTTTTTACATAGACTAGACATTTGATTATTAACAAATTCCAAACCATTGTCACTTCTAAAACATTTGATATTTTTCTCAAACTGAGTTTTAACAATGTTAATAAATTCAACTATATTCTCAAAAACTTCACTCTTGTGCTTCATTAAGCACACCCAAACAGACCTAGAGAAATCATCCACAATAGTAAGGAAGTACTTAAAACCTTCCCTACTAGGAACCTTGTAAGGTCCCCAAACATCAAGGTGAACTAATTCACCTATACTACTGGACTTGTGATCACTCAAAGGGAATGGTTCCCGATGCTATTTTGCCTTGTGACAGATATCACAAGGTAAATCAGAGTGTTTAGAACCAATATGTCCAATAATAGGTTCTAACTTATGGACCACAATATCAGCAGGATGTCCTAGTCTAGCATGCCAAAGATCAAACAACTTATTAGAGACACCTACCTTATTACTAACATATGATCCACCACAAAAATATAAACCCTCAAGCTGACTACCAGTCACCAGGGTTTTCTTTGTTGACAAATCCTGAATATAGCAATTATGTTCATCAAAACCAACAAATAGGTGATTATCCTTTACTAGTTTATGAACAGATATAAGATTTACACAGTACTCAGGCACAACAAACACATCATGTAAAATCACATTGTTGCTCAGTTTTAGAGTCCCAATTTTAGTGACTAAAGCATTTGTACCATTTGGATGTCTTACTTGAATATTTAAGTCTGATACATCAATATAATCAGTCAATTCATGTTCACTAGTGACCATGTGTTGATTGGCTCCTGAGTCTATTATCCAGCTCACCCTTACCTTGTTCCCAGTTACATTAAAACAGAAAACAGGTTTAACACATGCATTAGCATAAAAAGGCAGATTAAACATGCTACCTGAAACATTATTACTCTGAGGTGCATCCAAACTCTTATCAGATATCAGACTTAACAACTTAGACACTTGCTCACTAGTCAAAGTAGACATTTGAACATCAGGTTTATCACAACAAATATTACTAGCATTTACCCTCCTGTTTTGCATTCCCCTAGCCTTAGCCCAAGGAGGATATCCAATCAGCTGAAAACATTTTTCAGCTGAGTGCCCAGTCTTATTACAGTGTGTACATTTTATGACTTGACCTACAGTTTTTTCATTCTTCTTAATAGTGTCTAATGACTGATTTGTTTTAACAAAAAAACCAACAGGTTGTCCTTTTTTAGAATCACCAAGAGAGTTTCTATGAGACTCCTCTCTTGACACAATTGAGAAAGCTTCTTTCACAGTAGGTAATGTATCTCTAATTAATAGACTAGACCTAACAGGTTGATACACACTGTCAAGTCCCATAAGGAACTGCATCAACTTAATCATACTGCTAAAATTATTAAACTCCCTAGCAGCATTACAAGTACAAGCAGGTAATTGCAAAATTTGATCAAGTTGTTTCCACATAATATTCAACTTGTGATAATATTCAGCTACAGTCATACCACTTTGACTAAATGAATTAATTCTTTGATACAAATCAAATACAACTGATCCATCAACTTTGTCATATGTTTCCTTAAGTTCAGCCCACACATCACTTGCTGACTTGGAAAACACATGACCCATATACAAGTCTTCACTAACAGAATTTAGAATCCAAGTTAAAACTATTGAGTTACATCTGTCCCATTGTCTAGCCAAGATATTATTTGTTTCAGATTTTAAACAAGTGTTGTCAATAAATCCCCATTTATTCTTTACTTGTAAAGCTAGTGTTAAAGCATTTGCCCATACAGAATAATTTTCTGAACCTCCTTAGTTTAATATTTATTATGGTCAAATTGCTAGAATCAGACGGATGTAAGTATAACGGATCACTTGCATCTAGTTTACTTATTAAAGTATCATTAGGGTTAACTATGTGACCTCCACCTCCAGCAGGTAAAGGATCCACGTTATCACCCATACTTTAAAAAGTATATCACAGAAAACAAGAACAGCAAATGACAATCACCAGAAAACCACAAGCCTTATGAAAGGAAAACAGAGAACAAAACAATCAAACAACACAATCAAAAAACAAACAAACAGACCAGACGCACAGGCGAAGCCAAGCCAGTGATCCAGATCAGTGGCACCTCACAAGGGTCCCACTGCAGGTCTTAACTTGGGAGCCTCTAACCCTAGACAGACACCCAACTTAATCAACTAAAGATGAGCCAACTCCGGTCCACCTATCCCGGACAGTGCTCCTAGACTCAACAAAATAAAGAACAAGAGAATGGAACAATCTCACCGAGGGGTTTGCCCAAGTTAGGGTTCGCCAATAACTCGTAATACTTAACCTTCACTTAGGGTTAAGTATCAGAGAGCAAAGAAGAACAGCAATCTCCTAGATCCAAGTTTTCCACAAGATCCAAAGCTTCTTGAATCAGATGAGAATGGGTACACAGCGGAAGAACAGACCAAGATCTATGATCAGATCGAGATACACTCCCCAAATCAATCAGTACAATCAGGACTTGATCTAAGACCTATCGCTCTGATACCATGTCAAAAACATGATATCAAAACATATAAAGTACTTTTATTAATCCCAAACCAAAGTTTACACCCAAGAACTCAAACAAGAACACCAATACAGACTCAACTCTCACACCTTAACTCTCTGATCAAATAGACCACTGTCACCTAAACAAAGGATAAACACTAACAGATTTGGAACAAGATGTTCACAAATCACTAAACCCTAAAAGATGAACTGAGAGAACAATACAGAGAGAGTACAAAATATCTGGAAAACAAAAAGACTCGTAAAAACTTGTACGAGTGAAAAGAAATAAAGTATTTATAGTCAGACTCCAGCTTTGAAAAGAAGCACAACCGAAGCAACATCAGCCACAGGATGATACCAAGGATACACACTTTTAAATGATCTGAGACGTTGATCAGGAACGTATAGACAGCTCTGGGGATCGCCAGCGTGGCATGGACCACCATGGGCTGAGCTTTATTAATCATGGGCTGGACAATCTTAAACGTATTATTAAGCCCATGATCTTTTATTATCCAACGAAGCCCAAGTCTGAATTAATAAAAGACTGGCCTAACTCATGATTCTTGTACACGATCAGGAAAGCAGCACTATCAGCATTATCACGAACAATCAACATCCAGCAGGAATCATCTTCTAAGCCATCTACATCATCCTTGTATTACCTGCAAAATCTCTTATGCAAAATATAAAAGAACCTGACTTGTAAATTATGACCCATTTGATATTAAATTGACCTTAACCTTTCAACACCTGCTATCGCTTTTTTTGTCTTCATGTAATTACCTTTTTCTTTCGTATATTTGCAGTTTACAGTACCGTATAATATCTACATTCTATACTGATTTGTTGCGGTTTCCGGACGCAGAAGAGCCGATAATTACAGCAGCCACACCGCTACGCATAGGCACATTCTAAGGTAAGACATACGTCACTTCACATTTCTTTTTCCCTCGACTTACTGCTCTATATGAAATAGTAGTTGTCTTGGTGTCTAAAATATGTGCATGTAAACCAAACATCCGGTAGCCCCCGCCGCCGCAACGCTCGGCGGGTATAAAACTAGCTACTAATATATTTGATTTGCAAGTTGCAACATGTAATTATAAATGCAACCACTTGTCTTTTGTATAACAAAAGTTTATTTATAGAAAATAAGTCGACATCAGTTAACAACGTGAATCATGCTGCATTATTATATAATACACATATAACATGTGAAGATAGAGTTGGATAATATCCACTACAAGATTTAGTGACACAAATAGTTATAAAATAGTAGGTAAAAGTTAGTGCTACTCATAAATTCAATATATTGCTAAAAGTAATTATTACCACCCCCTATTTTTATTATGAAAAGATTTCCTCACATAGATTATAACTTCACTACAAGATTATTAATAAAATCAAGTCTGATTTAGACGGACAACGGATTAAGACCCGAACCCCAAAACTTTTATATTTTATGTATACATTGTATTTAAAAGATTTTGAGATAAGAATGCCAAGTTAAATGAGTTACATTTCATGATGGAGAATCAGGTTCAAGTCTAACTTCTGCCATTTAATTTTTATATAATAGCGCAATTAAGGATAAATACCAACTTTACTTTGGTTGTAATTTTCATGCTTTTAAAACTGTTTGTATTGTCCCTTTTATTTTATTTTATTTTATTTTATGTTATTTTATTTTAATATATGATTTGATTTTGTCATCTACTTGTGAAGGTGGGAGGCGCTAGCATGTTTGGGTGGAGATGAAAGCACGATCCGACATCTTTAGAAGAAACTATAGAATTGACGGATTGTTTTAATATGTTTACGACAGTGAAGCTTTCTGAAAAGAAAGATTCATGGTTGTGACACGGTACCGGTTCAGATTTTTCAGCGGCATATGTTAAAGCTTGGATTACTTCAACGGATGTGCCAGTCATGGCGGCACAATTTGATTGGTGTAAATGGCTACCTCTTAAATGTAATGTTTTTATGTGGAGGGTGTTACTTGAAAGACTTCCGACTAAAGCAGCTTTGATCAAGAGGAATATTCAAGTGGAGAATAACAAATGCACTTTTTGTGACGACAGCGAGAAGACAACAGAACACATCTTCACGGGTTGTATCTTTTCGACTATAGTATGGCAGGCCATAGCGACGTGGTGCAGGTTTCCAGTATTATATGTGTGTGATTTAAAAGATCTTACGGATATATACAAGAACATGCAGCTCAACTCGGTGACAAAGGAAATGGTTCAAGGTTTGATGATTATAGGTTGTTGGAGAATATGGAAGGCTCGAAATGATCGTATTTTTAATGACAAGACTAAAATTGTGGAGTTATTGCCGATGTGAAGACTTACAGATATTTGTGGTATAAACATAGAAATAGGAATAGAATATGTACTTGGGAATAGTGGTGTAAACGTGATATGATGTAATTCTTTCAGGCTGCTTGGTCTCCGTCTTGGGGATCAAGTGTGTCGTTTTTTAATAAAGTTCAATTTTAAAAATAAACAAAAATCTAGCTACTTTTTTAAGTTGACAAATATCTAGTATATATTTTTTAAATGAAATCTAACCGTAAAGGATTTGTTTTTTAGAGTAAAGATCAAATAAAAAGTGATGTTTTTTTTTGTGAGAACTGTGAGAATCAGAGGGGGAATTTAATTATTTTTATAGAATTTTTTTTACCATGTGCTTAAACATACTTTCTAGATAAATAATACCAAAAAAAAATTAAATTTTTTTAGTGTAATTACGTCATTAAAGTAAATACATTAGTTTATAGTAGAGTAAATATGTAATTACTCTACAACAGTAATTACGTAATTACTTTACACCAAAATTTATTTATTTTTTGTTTTTTTTAGATTTCAATACTATAATACATGTTTAACAATATGGGAAAAAAATTTCGAAAAAAAAACCCTCCTTTGATTCTCACAGTTCTCAAAAAAAAAAAAAAAAAACCACTTTATACAGGATCTTTACTCTTGTTTTTTATGGCTCAACACGTTTTAGAAATTTGACGAACAAACCCTGAATAAAACCAACTATTTTGTTTACGAAAGGAACCCAAAAGATAAGGATCATAATGTACTTTGTTTTTACGTATAAACGTAGTTTGGTTGTGTAACAAAAGAGTATATGTTAATCTTAAATAAATCATCTATCTATATCTATATATCTATAATAAACCAAAGCATTTTTAATGAGATGTCATAATATTATGTAATCTCTCTTTTGAGAGATGCCACATAAGATGTGATGTGGCAACTCTAGACCAATTAAAAAAAAGAATAATTATGGTTTAAATATGATTTAACATAATCTATTAAATACCTAATCTACTAAATGTAATTATTAAAACTTTATTATTTTCTCTCTCATAACTTTTAAACGTTAATATCTTTTATATACGAGATTTTTTAAAGAAAAAAATTACACCAAATTAACAAGCGTTTTATTATCTTTCCAACGAGTACCATAGTACTATATAAAAAACGGAGAAAAAAAACGACTATTTTTTGTAACCCGATAGGTATTGTGTCAGGTTTGGAATTAGTTTAAAAAAAATTGTGGGTTTGGGTCGGGCCTGGGATTAGGTGATACCCGACCCAATTACCTTTTTTTATATTAGAATATGATAACTTATGGCAGAGATTTGTTTAAAATAATAATAATAATAATAATATTCACTTTACTTAGATTTCTCAACCCGGGACGCTCCCGGGGTATAAGCTAGTATATCAATAATCAATAATTGATTATAATCTATATCTATCTATACATATAATAAACCAAAGTCATTTTAATGACATGGCATTCAAAGAGGCATTATTCTTCATGAGTGTGCCATGTGTCATCCCATGTGGCATTGAGATATTTTAGGAAAACAAAAATTTTAAAAACAAAATTTGATTTTTTTCTCTTATCTCTTATGTTTCCTTCAACAATTTTTAAACGTTAATATATTTTATATACGACATTTTTTAAAGAAAAAAATTACGCCAAATTAACGAGCGTTTTATTATCTTTCCAACGAGTACCATAGTGTTATATAAAAAACGGAGAAAAAAACGACTATTTTTTTGTAGGGTTCTGTTCATACAGGAAAAAAACACAAAGTGTTCAGGTAAATCATTAATCATGTATAGACAAGTCACTAATTATGTTTCGGTAAATATGAATTCTATTTTCAACATGCGTTAGTATTGGAGTTATACATTGTTTTAGGTTAGATATTAATATTAGAGTTATACATTGTTTATTAATATTAGAGTTATACATTGTTTAAGGTTAGGCGTTAACATTGAAGATACATTTTTAATTGTTTTAGGTTAGGTTCTACCCGAAGCTTTCCTGCATGTAATTGTAAAGCGCATCATTCTATTTTATATGTAAGATTAATATGTCATATTAGATTTCTCAACCCCGGGAGGTCCCCGGGGTATAATCTAGTATTCAATATTCAATATGGCTATGATGTTAAAATTACTAAGAAAGAGGCCTTTATAAATATATGTATTTAAAACTATAATAATCGAATAAATTATGGCAATGGGTATGTTTGGCAAAGAGCTTTTAAGAGCTTTTAGGAGCTTCAAGCTTCAAGCTTTTAAGAAAAAATTCCTACTTAATAAAAAGCCTTGTTTGGCTGAAGGGGCTGGAAGCTTTTAGGTTAGAGAAAAAGCTCTACAGTGAAAAGCTACTAGTAGTAGCTTTTAAGAAAAAGCTCTACTAGCTACAAGCTTTTAGTTAGTAAATGACACAAATACCCATTCTATTTTAAAAATAAAATAAAAACCTTCTTTACAATCTTTTAATTATGACCATTTTGGTCATTTTATACATTTTATTAAAAGCTCCAGCTACTCTGCCAAACACCAAAGTATATTTAAAAAGCTTCCAGCTAACAGCTTCCAGCTACCAGCTTGCAGCTACCAGCTTGCAGCTTCCAGCTACCAGCTTGCAGCTTCCAGCTACCAGCCTCCAGCTAGTTTTGCCAAACATACCCAATATATCAAATATAACCAGGTTAATACATTTTCTTTTGTTTTGTAAATTCTTTGGTCGGGCCCAGATTAATGATAGCATTATAAAAAAATACTAACTTTCCAAGAAATAAGGTTCTTTAATAAAAAGTCTAAACACGTGTCTCGTGCAGTTTGTTAGCTACCTGTAAAGTCATATGAAGAAGTATATATTATTTTGAACATTATTTTTCCACATGTCAAAATAATTGATGGGTTTAAACTCAAGTAGAATAAAGTTGAAACGATGACCTAAAAGTCAAAAATGTGGCTTAAAAAGCCAGAGTGTGTGTCCACATCTAAGGCATACATTTTAACCTTATCATCTTATTGCTGTGCCGGGAAAAAAAAAATTATGAGGCAGTGATTGTGGAGATTTTATCAAACTTTTTAGGAATATCATCCTAATTTTTTTGCTTACAAATTACACCAACTTTTTTTTCTTTTAAGAGGGACTCCCTCCCCCTAATAATGTATATTAGCTCCACTATTTTATTTGAACGTTTCTTTCATTTTATATAGACTAATGATAATGATTTATAAAATTTATAAAAAACGGTCAATTAGAACTAAAAAAACGACTTTTCTTTCCAAAATAGCCATATTATGGTATTTAGTTTGTTAATATTTTTCTTTATGTTTTTAAACAACAAATGTTAATAAAAAATAAGAGTTAAATGCAATTTAAGCTCCTGTGGTTATACTCAATCCGTTTGTTGAGTGCCTAATATCGGAAATTAGTCCCCTATGCCTTTTTCGTTTCCATTCATAGTCAATCAAGTCCCTCCCCCAAACGAATATCCTTCAACCTTTATTTTAAGAGTGAAAAAACCACTTTACCCCTGG
This sequence comes from Ambrosia trifida, assembly GCA_028751855.1. Classification (NCBI taxonomy): domain Eukaryota; kingdom Viridiplantae; phylum Streptophyta; class Magnoliopsida; order Asterales; family Asteraceae; genus Ambrosia; species Ambrosia trifida. The sequence goes on along the minus strand of CM054123.1, from coordinate 106,864,615 downwards.
TTTTAAGAATATAATTAATAATTATTACTAGCTCAATCGCACATTCCACCACAACCGCCACCTCCTTCCACAATCGTTAAGACCTTGTTGACAAATCAGAATCACAATTGACACACAAGTTAATGGACTGGTCAATTTAATTCACTTTACATATTGTCAATTGGAAAAAGAAACAGATGATACCTTACAGGTAAGCTAAGTGGAAACATAATATTGATCAATATAATCCCATGAATTCCTAGTTACGTTTGCTTTGGATGGCCTCATCAACATAGAAGCATAGCGGAGATACAAGACGAGACCACATTCATGTCTCCGGCGAACCACATGGATTCTCCAGCGACATCCTCTTATCACAAGACACTAAACATGCCCCTTAAACAAACCTAACGTCGATGCTCACCTTCTTGGGACCAATGTTGTAAACAATGTCTTGGGCGCCGAGTACTCGTCGAGTAATCACTATAAGGTAGGCTGTTGAGGCAATTTTCTTCAACCCTGCCTCATTACTCGGAATTGATTTAACGCAATCAACCTTGGCTATAATTAGATCTATTTGGTTAACTCGGTCTGGACCAATGTTGTAAACAATGTCTCTCCACCTATGCGAAGTACTCCTAACTCCCCAGTCAACCGACCTGAGAACACCTAGCGACTTCTACAACCATGCATGGGACCCAAAATCATGAAACCGGTGACACCCACCCTCGGTCATGACACTGCCTCATTGTTGCCCCCTCACGTTTTCGGGACAAAAAAAAACGCCACCAAAAACAGTCTAACAACCTAGGTCTGACTTACCAAGTTCATCAGAGGGCGTCTTCAACGTCTGGTGATGATGGCCAGGGGCGAAGTATTGTTGTGGCCAGGGGTGGCCCTGGCCCCCCTGTTTTTTGGCGCAGTAGTGGAAATTTGCGATTTTCATAGGTAAATTGAGTCCGGGTTGAGTCCGGCCCCCGCCGATTTTCTACTACCAATCGAAAAAATTTGAGTTCGCCCCTCCCCCCCCCCAATTCCGAAGCCAAGCTGCGCCACTGATGATGGCAGTGAAAGTACAATGACGATATGGTAATGGCAGTCGGGGTGGCTTGGAGGTGTCGGGGGGGGGGGGGGGTCATTGTCATGGCTAAGTATAGTGGAGCTGCCCCCCCCCCCCCATATTTTTGACTCAATACTGAAAAAAATTCGTTTTTGTTCAAAAAAAAAATTTATACGTATTGAGACAGACCCTATTTCTTTTGGCTCGGCAGTGTACATTTTTCCGCCTTCGTCTAAAAAAATTTGTACATGTTGAGTCTAGCATCCCCGTTTTAAGGGTCCTGTAAGTCTGTAACTGTCCCTCCGCAAAATATATATATATATATATATATATATATATATATATATATATATATATATATATATAGGGGAGGGTTATCTTGAGAACGCTAAATATCGCGAGAACCGTGAGAACGAGTGAGAAAACTAATCAAAATCATTTTTTTTCAATACAAACCTAATTATAATTAAAATATAACATTAATAAATGAATTTTCTTTCCAAATAATTCATCTTTTCTTGCAAAAACACTTTAAAATTAACTTTTTACACATGTGTAAATAAAACAGTTTACACATGTATAAACAGTAAATTTACACATGTGTAAAAACAAATTATTTTCGTATACGTTTGAATTTTTACGCGTAAATTGTGTTTTTGAGATTGTATTTTAGTAATAAAGACAAGTGTAAAAAGAAATTTTGAATTTGAATGGTTTTAGATGCCATTCTCACGGTTCGCACGAAATATAGGTGTTCTCAAATTAACTTTCCCCTATATATATATATATATACACATATAGTGCAGGAGGTATGGTTGTGGTAGGGTTTTTAATAATAATAAAAATGTAAAAAGACTATAATACCCTCATCATTAAAAGACATATGACAAAAATACTCCAAAATTCTAACGGTTGTCTATTTGAAGGGGGACTCGATTGAATAAGATTGTAAACGACAAAGACTCATAAGATCAATTTTCAAAATCAAGGGCTTAACAAACAGTCTGCGTATAACCGAGGAGACTTGAATTGTATTTAGCTCAAAAATTAACATATAATCAAACATTCATATCTTTCTTCATCTATGAAAATCTTTTTAGCATGCATACAAAACTGACGGATTAAAATTTGATCATAGTAGTGCATTGTTAAGGGTCGGTTTATCCATTGCATTCTAAATACTTACGACATAAAAACATGTAAGCTAATTAGATATATACAACTTAAGACTTGACTAGTTTAGGAGAATCAACTTGTGAACTCGTGTTCATTCAGTACAACAGTTTTCGTAGCTATTTAGTTTATAAATCTATTGTCAAACTTTTGAATTTTGTCTAGATGATCTCTTAAAACTGACTTAATTGAGAGTATCAAATGACACATATCGCCTGTATTTTGGTAGAGGTGTACAGAAAAGCCGGGCCCAAAACCAGATCCGAGAAAAAAAAAAAAAAAAAAAGGAACCCGTTATTCTTATACCGGAGCCAGTTCCATATCTGAAACTGAGTATTAAAAAAACCCCGATTTGTGCACCTCTATATTTAGGTATGAAAATTGGGCTACAATACACGTACCAAAAATATAGTACTCAACTTGCTTGTGTTGGGCCACATGTCCAACTTCAAATCAAGAAAATTTCACAAAGAGAACCTTAGTGGGCTCACCTGCACCTTTGATGAATATGTATTGGGCCAAGCCTCCCTAGAAAAAGTGATTTTGGGCTTTTTATTTTGGACAGGGTTAAACGTAACCCCTGTATAATTGGACGGTTTGACCTTTTGAGTAGGGCTATATTTTTGTCATTAAGGAATGGGGAGGGAAAACTAGAAAAGAAGCCCTAAAAAAATGGGTTGGTGTAAGTTGTAGGGGTGTTCAAGTTAGGATTATCTGGTTTGAAATTTCGGATAGTGAACATTAATAGCCGAATACGAATTGGAAGTTATAAAAAAATCCGTTTCGTGCACATAATATAACCGTAATCGATTTGCAAATTTCAGCCTTGAAAACAAAAAGCATTCGGAAATCCACATCTAAATCCAATTAATTTGCTATTTTTTACTATATTAAAACTAAACATAGTGCTCAATATATATATATAGGGAAAGTATACACAGGAAACCCATCTCAGTTAAAGAAACCTTGCAAACCCAATACAAGGCTATGATTCAGCCACGTCATTTATTTTTACAACCCTTGCAAGGGCATTTTGGTCACTAAAATTTTGCAATTCTGCTTCTTCTGTGACAGTATCAGCTTCCCATGTTTTCTTTGATTCCCAACATCCCCACTCTCTCTCTCTCTTCTTTTCATCTCCTTAAAATATCTACTACATAATACTCCCCATCCATTCATCTTCTCTATAACACTCTTTCTCTCATTCATCTTCTTTCCAAGACTTTTCCTCCCTACTATGTTCAGGGGGGTCGTTCAGATCTGATGAACATGAAAGACGAGGTACAAATATGTTAAGGGGCCGTTCAGATTTTCGTTCGGCCAATGTTCAGGGGTCGTTCTGATCTGACCTTGTTCATATGTGTTCTTTCTCGTTAGAACTCATATAACCAGTCGATTATACACTTGAAGCTTTATTGAAGGAAGGTATCTATGGGCGAAGGGCTATTTTAAATCTCGTGATGCACTGCAGATCTGTAACACATATGCACTCTGGATCTGTAACATAGATGAACACATCCCTGATCTGTAACACAGATGAACACACTCCTGATCTGTAACACTGATGAACACACTTCTGATCTGTAACATAGACGCAAGTTCTTGACCGTTGATGGAGTTGTTGTGGGTCATGGGTTTTTTCTTGTTGTTAGGGGGTGGTGGGTGTACGGCGGCGATGGTTTCAGTCGTAGCCATCCGACATTATGAAAGTGTGGTATGGTAGGCTAGAAGAACAAGATTTGTCAAGCATAGAGGATGATGAGTGAAGTTAATACATCATGAAGGGTTTTAGCCTAAAGTTGGTGAGTGAAGTTGGTAGGTATATATATTTCATTTCTACTCATAGTGTACATGTTTCTCTTCTTTGTAATTTCTCTCTTTTTTTTTTTTTTTTTGTCTAATTTAGCTTTCTTTTTATTCCATTTCTACACACAGCAGGGATTATGAACCAACTTTTGGTTTATGATTTTTAACACTATTTCTTATATGTTTGTTTACAAATGCATTAATAACATTGTTTTTTTTTTTTATGATTTGTTAACATTATTTCTTGTAACAAAATGTATAGTTTAATGATTAACAGATTTTTATTATATTCTATTATTTATTTGATCATGTTACATAAATCTAACATCGGGAGTATAAATTGTAACATAGTAAAAAAGATGTAATATAAGCTGTAACATAATAAAAGTATAATTTGGAACATAGTAACAAAGTTGTATTCCACATCTTATTTTTTTTTATATATATAAACTTGTTTGTTAAAAAGAATAAAGTTCATTGTTACATATCTGTATACATGTAAAGTCGTTTGTTCAGGAAAAACAAAATTTACATATTCACAAAGTATAAGTTGTAACACAACAAGAAAAGTTGTAACATACTATGATGATTTTTGTTGGATTCACATGTATATTTTTAGTTATCTGAATCTAGACTATGTTACACAAAGAATAAGTTGTGACATAGTAACAAAAGTTTTAACATACTATGATGATTTCTTTTATTTATTAGTATTATTATTTGTTGATGTGCAGGTGGGTTTTTGATGAAGGGTGAGAAGAACATGAGATGATTTATTACAATGAACATTTTTTTTTTATTTGGGGCATGTTACTATTATTCTTTATTTTGTTACAATTGTACGTTTTAATCATTAATAGATTGTTATTATGTTTTATTATTTATTTAAATTTAATCAAATGTATTTTTTTTATTTCTTTGAATCCAGACTAGGTTACACAAAGTATAGGTTGTAACACAGTAACAAAGTTTGTAACACACTAGAAGTATAAGTTGTAACACAGTAACAAAAGTTGTAACATACTAGACGTATAAATTGTAACAACAACTCGTATATGTGACGTTTTGTTGTTAAAACGTATGTGATTTTCATTGTTATGCCAAACATTATAATTACATAGTTTAAAAATCCTAAAAACATTAGTTTTGTTTGTTGTTACATACTATTTAAATTGTGAGCCAAAGATGAGAGAAGAGTTAGGTTGTCTGCATGCAAAAGTGCTTTTATGTACTTAAAAATATAAATAAAAAGTAGTTGGTAATAAATATGAGAGATAATGAGGAGAGAGAATCGAAATGTTAAAGGTGAGAGGAAAGTAAAAAAGGTGGTACTATGTGACAGATGAAAGAGAATTACATATTATAATGTTCCATAAATACCCTTGTTGTACTTCTTGTTACATATTTTATTAAAAAAGTAAAATTTGTTTTCTAAAAAAATTATCAACCGTAGATTAGATGGAAAGAATGGTTGAGATGAGGTTTTCAGGGTTTCTTTAACTGGAGAGGGTTTTCAGAATATCCTCCCCCTATATATATAGGGGAGGATTAAATAAAAACCCACTCAAAACGAAGAAACTCGGTAAACTCTGACTTCCCGAACTTTTTATCATCTGAAAAAATTAGGGTATGTAATATACATGTTTTTAAGAGTTTTGAGCCAAAAAAAAAACAAAAAAGCGCCGAGTGGATATTTTAAAAAATAAATAAATAAGTTTTTTGTGTTACATATGTAACATGTCTGTTTTTGTGTATACGTAACACAAAAAAAAACTTATTTATTTTTTTTAAAAATATCCACTCGGCGCTTTTTTGATTTTTTTGGCTCAAAACTCTTAAAATCATGTATATTACATACCATAATTTTTTCAGATGATAAAAAGCTCGGGAAGTTAGAGTTTACCGAGTTTCTTCGTTTTAGAGGGTTTTTTGTGGATACTTAGCCTATTATTCTTTTTTTGGTTCTCGAATATCGGATAATCGATTATCTGAATTTTTTAGAAACCATACCCAAATCCGAAAATGATTATCCAATTTTCGAATATCTAAATTTTCAAATACAAAATTTCTTATATTTCGGGTACGGTTCCAAATCGTTATTTTTTTTTAACACCCCTAGTAAGTTGTGTGCCTTATATTAGAAAGAAAAAAAAAAGGTTAGGGGTTTCAAATTTTGTACAATGTAGAATGTTTTGTATAATGTAGAATGCAGGTGGCCGGTTATATATTTATTCTTAAAATCTAGTAAAAGAAAAAAAATTGTTGGGTTCTGTTTATAGAGAATAATCGGACCAGCTCTTGTGGACCACCCGGTATTTTTTTATTTTTTTAAAAACTTAGTTTAGTGGAAATCCTTGTACAACCCTAATCTAGCGGTCCCAAGTTCGAATCCCTACCCACACAGTGGTGTCCTCCTTGTCTAAGCTCAAATTGTCACGGGAAATTTTTTGTGGTGTGCATGGATCGATTCGGTACTTTTTTGTGGACCACCTGGTATACAATTGGTTGTTGAACTCGTCCATCAGTGACCATTAGGATGCTTACAAGCTATGATACCAAAGGACGTAGATCATCATCATACTCAGTTAATTTCATCAATAGCAAAGCTAAGGTAGGATCTGAGGAGGGTAAGATGTAGACAACCTTACCTCTACCCCATACGAATAGAGAGGTTGCTTCTAGTAAGACCCACGACTCAATAATAGTTTTGCATCAAGCTTTGGACATAAGGCACATAACACTCGTGACACGCCCGATTGGTGCATGTATCTCCTTTTGTTTTGGCTATCAACACCTCACATGATGCATGATTAATCATCCACCGTTTTAACATTATTTTCGAAAATTCATAAGATAACGTCAATATTAGTGAAATTTTACTTTAACCCTACAATGACCCACACCTATATAAATTATATGCCCACACCACAAATGGGACATCGCAAAATGGGCATGGGAGACCAATAGTAAGATAACGTCAATACTAGTCCCTCTTGAAAAGAATAAAATTCTACGAAGAGTTAATAGCCAAAATCGTCCCTGAGGTTTGGGCACTTTTGCCATTTCAGTCCAAAACCCAAACCGTTTAAATCTGGGTCCTTCTACTTTACATTTTTTGCCACATTCGTCCCTGACAGTAACCCAGTTAAATATTAACGTTAAGTTTGGGGGTATTTCTGACTTTTTACCTACCCTTTTATTTTTTAATATTTTTATTTAATAAGTGGGACCCAACTCTCCCACCTTCTTCTACTCTAAACATGCCACCATCACACACCACCACCACCACCACCATAGCCTCCAACCTTCACCCTCACACAACCACCCTATCTGGAACTCAGTTTCAAGCTCCTTCACCTGTAACAATCCCCAATTTAATAATAATAATAATAATAAAAGGAAACCATAAACCCGTCTTCCACATTCCATCATCACCACTAAACCCGTATTCCATCTCATCCTTCAACATTGTAACCTGTAAACCCTTCAATCGGTATTCGTCTAGCGTCGTCAAGCACCCACACAAAACCACCGCCATCCCTAATCGTAACCCTAACCTCAGCCGTCACCATCATCAATCATACCACCATCATCATTGAAGTCATCCTCTTTTCTGGTTACCATTGTCATCATCAATCGTAACCCTAGCCTCAGCCGACGCCTCCTTTTCTGGTTACTCCTCCGATCTACTCTCTCTCTCTCTCTACCATTCTTTCTCGCCTCTGTTACTTTCTCTCTTCATCGGGTCTCTCTCTCTCTCTCTGTCTCTCTCTCTCTATAGCTTCTCTTTATTTCTTTCTTGTCTCTCTCCTGCTCCACCGGGGCTCCGCCCATCTCTATCTCTCTGCTCTCTCCTCTCTCTCTCTCTCTCTCTCTCTCTCTATATATCTATCTCTGCTCTCTCTCTCTCCCTTAAAGTAAAGGTTTTTGTTTTTATTTTTTTTCTTGTATTTATTTAGCCTTTAAATACAAAATGTCTAAAATGCCATCGATTTTGTAGGTAAAAAGTAAAAAATGCCCCCAGAGTTAACGAGATAAGTTACCTGGGTTAGTTTCAGGGACGAATGTGGCAAAAAATATAAAGTAGAAGGACCCAGATTTAAAAGGTTTGGGTTTTGAACTGAAGTGGCAAAAGTGCCCAAACCTCATGGACGATTTTGGCTATTAACTCTTCTACGAAAGTTTGTTAACTTTTGAATGGATAATACAAATACAAAAGGAGCACTTATGTAGGAATCTTTTAAATTTGGCATGTATTGCCAAAATCTTTGAAATCAAAAATTATTTTAACAAATTAAAATTGAGAGCATAAATAAAGGCGTAAATCATGATAATCAATGATTTACATGCTATTACTTAAAATAGGAAAAAAGATTGACGAAATTGGGGAAAACAGTTAATTGACGAAATCAAAGCCTTAAATCAAGGAATTCAAACTTGACAGCTGGGCCAAACCACCTTCGGTTGTTTGCCATATGATCCGGCTTGTCGAGACCTTTTCGTCGCTTGCTTGTGGGACAAACCGCCTACGGCTGTTTGCCATATGATCCGGCTCGTCAAGGCCTTTCCGTCGCCTGTTTGTGGACCCCGTAGATCCTATCATAGCCCAACTTATGATCATTTAAAGTTTGCACCATTTCTGTCATGTTGTCCCTCATCTAGCTAAGCCATGTATCATCCGGTTCTTGAACCCGCACCCGTTCCTTATCACGTAGTCGGCATCTATAGTATTGACCCCATTGATTTTTAACTCATGTGTTGGTTGATCCTACCACCCGTATTTCATATTCTCAAGAGTCGGCCATAAAACATTAAAAAATGTGAACATTTCTACGCTATTTGATGATACACCTCATTATTATTATTACTATTATTATTAACATATAAGATACCCAGCCACCCTGCTGCCTCAACTCTTTGTTTCAAATCAAACATTACAATGTTTTCTCCAAGATCACTCGTATTTATGCTGCTAACCATCTTCTTTACGTTGGTTCATCCTCAAATGCAACACGCTTCAGATAAACAGTTGGTTGACTTTCCATCTTCAAAGGTGATTAGTGGAGATGTTGGTAGGGGAATTGAGCGAATTCTTGTTGAAACCGCGGTCGGTGATGGCAACTCGTCTATGATCTTGGCGGATAAGAGGACACGAAGGAGAGATCCTAGCAATGATTTTAAGTACTACACTGGTGGATGGAATATTAGTGACCAACATTACATTTATGTAAGTCTACACTTTATTTTTGCTTAAAGATTATTCTTAGTTCCATGTAACTTTCCTATTTCGTTTTAATGAAAAAACGATCTAATTAGCATTAAAAAAAATCAAATATTCGAAAAAACGATATTAATGTTGTGTGGTGCGACAACTCGCAAAATAGTCATCATACAACCTTTAGAATAATGTAGTTTTTATTTTACTTTGTGGGTATTTAATTATTTATTATTACTACCTCCGTCCCTATTTAAATGTCGTTGGTCTAAAAACACACATTTTAAAAAATCTTTTGTTTGTATGTGGTAAAATGACAATAATATCTTCAAAAGTGGTGATTGTGTTTTGTCTTTTATGGGCAAAACTGGAAATTGTATTTCTATTTTTGGAAATGGACATTTAATTTGGGACAACAGAAAATGGAAAGATAGACATTTAAATAGGGACGGAGTGAGTATTATTTTACTTTGTGGGTAGTATTATTTTTTATTAAAGTTAGTGTTGGTTATGTTGGCCAAAATTAATATTTCATGCACATTTTCTATATTATATTTTTAGTATTGTTGATATGATTTAACAAAATTTTATATATTCTAATCTTTGACTCTGATAAATAATGACATCCTTCCACGTTCAAGCAATTTTCTATGTTTGAACACAAGTTACACACTCATTTAAAGATTGTTTGACTTGGAATAAATTATTTCTGGTTCATGATTATTATTATTATTTAATAACTTTAATTTGGTTTGTACAGTCTGTATTGTTTACTGCTGCCCCTCTGTTTGCTATTGCTGTAATCTGGTTTGTTGGATGTGGTGTATCCTTGCTTCTAATATGTTGCTGCTACTGCTGCTGTAGAAGAAGCTCTAATGATTATTCGAAAACCGCATATGCATTTTGTCTTTGTGTTATGTCCCTATTCACCATTTCAGCCATGTAAGATACTTTTCACATATACATTAGCTAGTTGAATCCTTATTCGGACGTGGACAGTAGATATGTTTTGTTAATAAATAATGTCGGCCGCAAGTTAGGCTGTTTACAAAATGTTGAAACTGACTGAAACCAAAGCATGTCTGCAGGTTTGGTGGGTTTGCAATATGTATACAGTCAATTCACACTTCACAGTTTAGTTTTGATGGTTTAAAAGTTTAGAATTTGGTTTACGGTTTTAAATTTTGGAACCGGTCATGTAACCAAACCGGCCTTTGTTATTTTTTTTTATTTTTTATTTTTACATTTTAGAAAAATATGAAGTTATGCACATACTTATCATTTTTATGAAATTATTACAATATTGTGTTTAAAAAAATAACAATTTGTCCAAAACCGCTATAATATAGTTATGGTCTGACCCAGAATTTTCATCAACGCTTGCCCTTGGTTTAAAAAAGCGCGCCTGAGGCGCGCTTTAAGCGTTTGAGGCGCGAGGCGTTTAGAAAAACGTTTTTTTTTTTTTGCCAAAAAGCACTGGACTACATGAAGCGCCGCCTCAAGCGCTTGAGGCGTGCGCTACAGTAGTGCTACAGTAGCGCCTCAGCCCCAAAAACCCTTTTAAACTACTTTATTTGGCCGCTACAGTAGTGCCTCGTCGTTTTTATGTTTTGAATATGCTTTTTAAGTGTTCTAAGGGTGTTTTATAATCATGTTTTTGTGCTTATGATTGATTAACATGTAGAAACTGTCATATTGACATATATAAATATTTTTTTTTATAATTTTTTTAATACTATACGTGAAGCTCTCGCCTCGCGCTTTAAGCCCCGCGCTTCGGATTTTGGAACCAAAACGCCTCAGAGCGCCTCACGCTTTTTTAAACCAAGCGCTTGCCAAACACGTTTTGGGCACATTGGTTGTGGATGATAGGAGAACTCCACAGTATAATCATGTTTGGGTGGGTAAGATTCTAGAAACATCTTCTCACAGGCAACCAAAAATAAATACGTGAGCTCCTAGTGTGGGCAAAACGGACAATATTGGTTGTTATGAGGAGGAGGATATTTTGGTTTATGTGTGTGTTTTGTGCCATTTGGTCTCATTGGTGGTGTGATTTGTGTTCCAGTGTAGGATGTGTTATTTTGTACACGGGTCAAGGGAAGTTCCACGAGAGCACGACAGACACATTGGACTATGTCGTGCGTCAATCCAATGATACGGTTTACAGCCTCAAAAATGTGTCTTCCATTCTTTCTGCATCAAAAGACATTGCAATAGATCAGGTTTCATTACCTTCAAATGTCAAAACCAACATTAATAGAGTTCATAGCATGATCAATGATGCTGCGTCAAAACTCCAATTCGAGACCAGAAAGAATGAGAAGGATATCAAAAATGTTTTGAAGGATGTGTAAGTGTTATTAATGCTGTGTGTCCTCACAGATGCATCAAAGCTCTAACCTGTTTGTAATATACTTGTTTTTTTCTTCTGCAGAAGGCTTGCGCTTATAATCATTGCTGCGGTTATGCTTCTTGTAGCTCTCCTTGGTTTTTGTAAGCCTAAAGATCCATTTTTCTTTTCTTTTGGTTTTCTTTTTTTTTTTTTTTTTTTTTTTTTTTTTTTTTTTTTTTTTTTTTTTTTGCGAATACTCACGTTCTTGGATTCTTGCAGTGTTCTCCCTGCTCGGATTACAGTTTCTTGTTTACATGTAAGTGATCATTATTAGTTTCTTTAATCAAGATCTTATCTTTATGTGTTTTTCTTGATCTTAATCTCCATTGCAGCTTGGTGATTCTTGGTTGGATTCTCGTCACGGCTACATTGATATTATGTGGCATATTTCTAGCACTCCACAAGTATGTGAATGCGACTCGTTACCCAATTGGTTTGACCCGCCCATCTTGTCACCTCTAGTTATTTACTTTTTAGTCTTTTGGCTTACGACGTCTAGTTCTATCTAAAGATTGGAACTAACTACAACCGTTTCGCATGATTGTAGTATTGTGGGAGACACTTGCATTGCAATGAACGAGTGGGTTGAAAACCCGATGGCTCATACCGCTTTAGACGATATTCTCCCATGTGTCGATAATGCAACCGCTCAAGAAACCATGTCTCAAAGCAAAGAAGTTGAATTTCAATTAGTGGATATGGTTAATAACATCATTAACAACATCTCCAACATCAATCCACAACCATCATTTCCTAGATCGCTTAATTACAATCAATCTGGTCCGTTGGTTCCCACCCTATGTAATCCTTTAACCGCTGACAAAACAAATCGAACATGTCAAGCCGGTGAACTACATTTCGACAATGCCACCAAGGTAACAAAATAATTATCTTTATACAATTGACATATATTAACATCTATGCCAATAAGTAGGAACCTACTTATTGGGCCTACCATTTGAACTATAAAGCCCGGTCCAACAAGAGCTAGTTTGGACCTTATACATGTGGTCATTGCAACCAGGTTCACATATGCCTACCCTACTTTGGACCCAAACTTAGCCCAAAGTTAAAAAAAAAAAAAAGGACTAAACAATATCTCATATTGAGCCTAATCATAGCCCAATAAAGAATAAAATCCAAACAATATTATGTAATATTTGAAGACCTTACATTTGATGCATGATGTGTAGGTATGGAGGAACTATGTGTGTCAAGTGTCTTCAAATGATATTTGTACAACCACGGGGCGGTTAACCCCAAAGATGTATCAACAAATGTCGGTTGCAGTCAATGTGACCGACGGGTTGACCAAATATGGCCAATTTATGACAGGATTATTGGATTGTAGCTTTGTAAGAGAGACTTTTATTGAAATTCACAAGGACCATTGTCCGGACTTGAACCGATTCAGTGAATGGGTGTACATTGGTTTAGCCGTGGTGTCGGCCGCAGTCATGCTTTCGTTGGTGTTGTGGGTATTGTATGGACGTGCGAAAAAGCATCGGAAATACAACAAACTTATGACTGAATCTGAACCAAATCTGGCAGCATTACCTCGACAATGGAAGTAAAATGATTTGCTGAAATTATTCTACAAATGTAACATAAACTGTGAAGAATTTGTTTTTTAAATGATATCTAGATAATTTTTTTTTCTTTTTAACATTTTAGTATGTTCTAAGAATAAAGGTGTTGTATACTTTTTTAACTACTGATATTAACATTTTAATTTTTATATATTCCAAAAATAACCGTGTTATAAAAGTTGGTGTCTTAAGAAAATTATCATAGCCTCGTAGGATATGAAAATTATCATAGCCCCAAATGTCAAACAATTACTCCGGAAAGTAAGTGACGGTCATTTCACAGCTGTTGTCAAGGTGCTGTGTTCTAGTTGGGTTGCCCCTTTTGGGGATTCTACCATGAAGGCATCCATTAATATACATCCGGTGTTGCCTCCTCCGTCCTTGCCCTCTAACTCTGACGTCATGCCCGCCCTTGTTGTGGATGGGGACTGTGTGCTTGAATGTGTTCGATCTTTCCTTAAAGGGACCTCTTGTGGAAGGGACGGGTTGAGGGCCTAACATTTGTTGGACGCCCTTAGCGGAGAGGGGTCAGTGACTTTCACGGGTTTGCTCTCAGCTATTACTGAAGTCGTCAATTTATGGCTAGGGGGTTGTGTCCCATGTAGGGGTGTAAACGAGCCGAGCCGAGCCCGAGCCTGACTGGGCTCGAGCTCGGCTCGTTATGGTTTTATGAAGCTCAAGCTCGGCTAGGTTCGAGCCTACAATCTTGAGCTCGAGCTCGGCTCGGCTCGAGGTGATTTGAGAACAATCTCAAACGAGCTCAAAGCTCGGCTCGAGATCGCAAAAGCTCGGCTCGCGAGTGTTATTAAATGGGCCTATGAAATAAGGAATTGAGCTTTGGATATGTGGGCTATAAATTATAAGAGATATATAAATAACTTATAATTATGTTTGGGCTCGTCTAGGCTCGCGAGCCCAATCGAGCTTTGTATCTAGGGCTCGAGCTCGGGCTCGATAACTAAACGAGCCATATTTCAGGCTCAGGCTCGAAATCGGGCTCGTGAAAGCTCGGCTCGTTCGGGCTTTTACCGAGCCGATCCCGGGTAGCTCTCAAGCCGCTACGTGTCATTTACACCCCTAGTCCCATGGTACTTGCTGAATTTATTGCTTCAGCCCCCTTACCCCTCTTCTGAAACCTGATAATGGGATTTGACCTATTGCAATATGGCCATTAGACGCAGACTAGTATCTATAGTGGCTATGAGAAAGGTTTGCAACGAAATGGCAAAGTACCTGTTGGACTTTCAATTTAGGGTAAGGACTCCTAAGACTATCCTCATTCACAAGCTACAACATAACCCAATCCAACTTTTTAAAAAACTAATTTCTCTCTCCTCCACTTACACAACCCAACCAAACCCATTTTTTCACTCTCATTAAAAACCCAACCTTCACAATATTTTATAAAATAAATAAATGTAATTTATATTTTTGGTTTTTTATTAATACTTACTAGAAATACAAAAAATAGTTAGTTTATTTTTAAAAAATTAAGTTATTAAATTTAAAAATATTAAAAAAAGAAAAAAAATTATATTCATCAAACATACTTAATTAAATAGACAAACCAAATTACACCCGTAGCATGAAATATAAAATTACGCTTATAAACAATACAAACTACATAATTATTCATCATCATCAAACTTTTGCCATATATGATCAATCAAATCGTTTTTAGATAATGTTAGATTTTTTAGATAATAGGAAAAATATGAATGATTGTTAATATTATTTTATATTAAAAATACATTTTTTAAAAGTTAAAACGAACTCTGTTTTTAGTAAAATTTATACCGTCATATTCATTAAAAAAAACTGATCAAGACTGTATTTTTTATATTTTTTTTAAATGTTAATTATAAAAAGTTATTAAAGAAAAACAAGTTTTATTTATAACTAATTAGTTAAAATAAAAAAGAAAAACATAATGTACGATAATATACCCAATCTTGTTTGCAATCTAGTTTGCTTCACCGATCTGATCATTGCTTTTATCCATTTTTTTTTTTTTTTTTAATTTCTAAATAGTGTCACCACCATTTTGAGATTACCAATGAGAATGGTCTAATGGGGGCAGAGGTAACTCGTTTCATGTGGACGATTCTTTGGCTATGTTTACTGTGGATTTCTCAAATGCATTCAACATGATCAATCGCACTGTTCTTCTTCGTGAGGTTCATTAGCACTGCCCATCTATTTATCTTTGGGTCCGGTTTTTATATGCCCAGACAACTAGATTATACGTTGGTAATGATTGTATAGAGGCTACAGGGAACACTTTAGGTCCCCCTCCTATTCATCATAAACCTTTATGCAAATAGTTTAGATAATTAATTAAGTATACTAATCTATGGGTGCAATTTAGACTTAAGACTTAGGAGTCTCCATCAACATCACGTGATACGCACGCTACTTCTAAAGCGAGTGATAGTATTTAACCCACTAATAAACCGACTTTAGCCTATATATAAGACTGTAAGGAGTGGAAGCGTGGAAGGGGCGGGAAGGGGGGTAACACCGCCGCAGAAGGGGCGTGGAAGTGGCGTGGGGCTGGGGGCGGGAGAGGCTTCACCGGCGTGGGGCTTGGGGTGGGGGTGAGGTGGCAGCGATCTATTGGTCAGGTTTTTTTTTTTTTTTTTTTTTAACTTTAACACAATATAATATTATTTCCTTCCCCCCCTCTTCCCCCCCTTCCACTCCCCACAATTATTTTCCCCCCCACAAGGGTCCCACAAGTGCTACATGGCGCTTCATCCCCCTCTTTCCCGCCCCCCACTCCTTATAGTCTAAAGCCACTAAACTTAACATTAATCATATGCTTTTGCCATCATCCTATCCTATCTCATAAGTCATAACACAACAAAACTATATATTCTATCATGTCTGTAAGATGATGAAATACTTGATTGATTCCCATTGAACATAGGGTTACAATATATAAAGATAATTCGGGCCCGTGGGTTCAATATAAAAACCCTAAATACTATATTTCAATACTCCCCCGCAGTCAGAGCGGGAGAGAATCATATGCTCAGACTGGAAAACAATAGCATAAATAGAGAAAACAATAATGAGAAAAACTAGTCTCAGTCTCGGTTCTTGACTTTTAGTCCCAAAGTATGCATTCATCTTGACTTTGCCAAAAAAAAATGTCGCATATTCTTTGATTCTTGACTATAGCTCAATCCACAACTCCCCCAACTTTGTTTCTTGGTTCCTGGAATGATAAACATGACTGGCTAGATTCCAATCAAGTGGCGGTTGGCGAGACAAAAGAGGGATGAAGCGCCGCTGAAAAAAAAAAAGAAAACAAAAACAAATCGACAACCGATGATCGTGGTCATGCGACGGTGTGTCAAATTAAGAGAGATGGAAAGTCCGGTGACCGTGGTCAGGCCGGGGAATTCGAAAAAAAAAAAAAGAGAGAGAGGAAAAAGAGATATGAGATCCGAAGAACAAAGAGAGAGATCCGATCAAACCGTAATTTGATCGGTGACAAGTTGAACCAATATAGTCTACAACTTGGGGGAACGAATTGAGCAAAAGATGGAAATAGATCGACATCTTCCTTGCCATTCTAGGAGATAAAGAAAGCAAATTGGACGATTCAGTTAATTGGGCCATGGAATTAACTAGATTGTGGTAAGATGCTATCAAAAGGGGATTGTGAAAAACTTCACACCCGTCTTAAGTTATGGACGAAAAAGAAAAGCCCTTTGAAATAACTTGATAATGGAATAATAAAAATAGCAGAAAAGAAGATTTGGAAATAACTTTGGCGGCTAAGTTTTCGAAAAATTAAACAGATTATATCCTTTTGATGGCAAACATTTACATGAACTAAAGAAAATCGAGAACCGAAACCGGTACTTTATTTAGAACGAAAAATAAAAACAAAGGTGGGACAGGGCGGCGGCGGTGGCGGCACACCGCCCTGTCTAGGGTATGAACTCGGTGGCGACGGCTAGGGTTTGTATTTTTCTAGTGGTGCAGCGGAAACGGTATAGAGCCTAGAGCGGCTCTGATACCATGTAAGATGATGAAATACTTGATTGATTCCCATTGAACATAGGGTTACAATATATAAAGATAATTCGGGCCCGTGGGCTCAATATAAAAACCCTAAATACTATATTTCAATAATGTCATCTTCAACCACCAAATCTAACAGAAGAACATGTTCCAACAGTATCATCTCGTCCTCATCGCCTAAAGACAAGAGTACTAAGAAGAAGACGTGCATGTGTTCTCCAACGACACATCCTGGATCGTTTCGGTGTAGTTTGCACAAGAATATGAGTAAGAGTAATGATAATAATCGTGCGACGCCATATCGGGTGCATGGATTGTATGTTCCACGATCAGCAATGACGAATTCGGTTGTGAGGAATGTTAGGAGTGTGGAACGTGAGTTGGTGAAGCGTGCATTGATTCGTCCCTCGTCGCAACAGCAGAGAAGGCGCGGTGTGTTTCGTCCTAGGCCTAGTCGGCTCTCGGTTATGTCCAAAGCCGAAGAGTGATCATTTTTTGTACAGTTGCAACCAGTGGCGAATCCAGGAATGACTTTTAGGGGATTCTTTTAGTAGATTTTCACTAATTTTTCAACTTTTTCCATTAAAATTTTTATTTTTATTTTTTCCAAATCGAGGGGGTTTCCGGGAACCCCTAGAACCCCCTCTGAATCCGCCACTGGTTGCAACATAACGTTTTTAGTACGATGGTTTTTTCTAGTAGTTTTTTTTAGATGTTTGCATGTGTATATTTTTCTTTTTAAAGTACTCCAAAGGAAGGTGATAACTATGGTTCTTGAATGCGTATGTGGTTTATAATTAAGAAGTCTATCGATTATTTAAATTTCAGAAAGATTTTGTTTATAAAGAATCTTATACGTTGGTTAGATGGCTAGAGGTGAGGGAAGACGTTATCGAATAATATTTTGCCACGTTGACGCTTACATGGCACTAGCTCGCAGCCGCGGGTTGATCGCTTGATCCCGTTGTGGGTCAAGGTGAGTGACCTGTTTCACCTCGCTAGCCCACACGATATGGGTCGCCTCCGCTCGCTCACACAGTCATTCACGTGTAGGTGTTGTGATTCCGGCGATCCACGTGGCTTGGAAGCTCTATCGCGCACCACAACATACAGTATTAGAAAATAGATTTAACTTTTTATGTTAAGAAAATTAATGAAATATGTTTCTAGTGAGAACCTTTAAGAATTCAGTTTATAGAATTATAAAAGTTATACAAGTATATGTTTGGTGAAAAGATGGTTGATTTAGTTTAAAATATATTTTTTAATATAGTCTAATATATATAATCTTTTTCTTTTTTATTGGCCAAATTTTATTAACCAATATAACAACTAGCAAGGAGCTAGAACAACTAAACACACGAAAACAAAGATAAACAGAAGACAAAAGACTGTAACCGCTAAACTAGCCAAAGTTAAACATATTCCACACGTGTTTATCAAAGGTAGTAAGTGTTTGTCCGATTATTGATCCAAAGAAACCCCAACGATTTAATCTCCTGAATGATGCAAATAACTCCCACCTTTTTGTTATTGAAGATTAGATTATTCATCGCCTTCCATATGGACCAACAAGCCATTAATATGACCGACTGCACCGTTCTTCTAGTAATCTTTGACCTGTTTGTGAACTCATGTAAACTCAAAACATCCTTAACCAATATCTGGTGGTATGTATTACGAATCCTACATGCAACATCATTTTCAACAACTAAGCATCTACACGTCTCAATATCAACTTCACAACATCCCACAATCTCATTTTCCCGTTTCTACTTACGACTCTGTACCCGAAACCCAACCGCAAGATATTGATGAACCGACAGGTAAAAAAGAGAAGTCATAAGAAGAAAAATGAGGAGGAGAAGAAAGCCGTTGAAAGGGCCCCTCAAAAATGGGTTGAGACGAAAGAAATCGATTTCATATCGCTTTAAAACATTGGGCTGGGCTGAGGTTATTTATTGGGCCAGGGATTTCAATGGAGTAACTGGTTCTTGGGCTAGGCAAGGCCACTCTTGGACCTCTTGACTGCCGGCTCTTGGTGTTTGGATGAGGAATTGATTTTTTTATTTATTAATTTTTTTTCAAAATCGTCGTATTTCAAATTAACAAAGTGATAAATATGGTTAGTTATCTATCTATTTATATATATAAAAGAAAACGTATATGCTGACGTGGCGTGCAATAGAAGCCTCAATCTTCTCTTGATAGTGCCACGTGGCATCATAATGGAGAGTTTTTGGTGTTTTTGAATTGTTTCCTTTTTTAATTAAATTAAGTTATTTTAGGAAAAAAGAATTTAAAAATAAATTTAAAATTCTCTCTCATAATTTTTAAACGTTTATATCTTTTATATACGAGATTTTTTAAAGAAAAAAATTACACCAAATTTACGAGCGTTTTATTATATTTACAACGAGTACCATAGTGCTATATAAAAAACGGAGAAAAATCGACTATTTTTTGTGGGGTTTCGTTCATACAGAAAAAAAAAACACATAAAGTGTTTATGTTATCACGTAAAATTAGATTTTGTGGGGAATATGAGTTATTAATGAAGAGAATACTATAAACATGCAATGATTGAGAGATTTTGTGGTTAGTTAACTTGAGCCATTTGCAATAGGTTATCACGTAAAATTAAATTTTTCAACCCCGGGACCCTCCCGGGGTAATTAGCTAGTAAATAAATATAGGTAAATAGATATTCCAAAAAATGTAAAAAAAATATTAAACTATCACACCACGATAGTCAAACCGCTTGAATCTCAAGCTATTCACACTGACAAACTTGTTTTGACTTAAACGGTGAACAGTGTTAAAACAGCCCTAATAAAATTCACCATGCTGAACAAAGAATCGATTTATAGTTGTGATATTAATACACTAAAAACAAATTTAGACCATCGTTAGAACCTATACATGTATATAGCTTCAACCGTATTGAATTAAAAATAAATGATAATTTAAATTAAAAGAGCCGTATTACTAGGCCTTGTGGTTGTGCCACTGTGTGACGGCAGAGAGTTTCGACTCTTGTTGTTATGCAACTAGTATCAAGTGGTATTAGAGGTTATGCTTCTTCCGAGGACACGGTTTGGGCATGCTAATAAGGTGTTATGCCCTCTATGGAGAAACCCGCCAATAGGTTTTCAAACCGGGGTTGGTTTCGCAAACTGACCTGCGGTGACCCAACCATTGTAAAAAAAAAAAAAAAAAAGTCGTTGTTTTAAAAACATATTATGGGTATGTTTGGCAATGAGCTTTTAAGAGCTTTTAGGAGCTTCAAGCTTCAAGCTTTTAAGAAAAAACTCCTACTTAATAAAAAGTCTTGTTTGGTTGAAGGGGCTGGAAGCTTTTAGGTTAGAGAAAAAGCTCTACAGTGAAAAGCTACTAGTAGTAGCTTTTAAGAAAAAGCTCTACTAGCTACAAGCTTTTAGTTAGTAAATGACACAAATACCCATTCTATTTTAAAAATAAAATAAAAACCTTCTTTACAATCTTTTAATTATGACCATTTTGGTCATTTTATACATTTTATTAAAAGCTCCAGCTACTCTGCCAAACACTAAAATATATTTAAAAAGCTTCCAGCTACCAGCTTGCAGCTACCAGCTTGCAGCTTACAGCTACCAGCCTCCAGCTAATTTTGCCAAACATACCCTATAAGTTAAATTAAAATATTCAATTTTCAAAGGCTAGATTGAAATCTTTTCCAACAACCTGTCTAGTATGGCACAATATTAAAAGATGAAATATGACACCTGCTAAAATATCAATTTATAGAGAAATTGCTCCAATTGAAAAAGAAGACAAAATATGTAGTAGGTAAACCGAATTTATTAATTATACTAGTTTTAAGTATTTTTGTTAAGATTCTATTTATGATTAATTTATCGGTCGTATTGAAAAAAAAAAAGAAATAGTATGCACGAGATGTAGCTCAAGATAAGATACCTTTGTATCATGCAATTCAATATTCTTTCTTCTTTTTGCAATAGGGAAAAAAAAAAGCAACCCTTGCAATTTTACTTGCTTGTTTTTTTCTTCAATCTTGATGAAATAAAGACAGATAAGTTTAATATAAAAATAAAAAATTACGTTTTCGTTATTCATAAGCGTCACAAAACCATGGTAGGTACGAGAAAATTCACAAGAATAATTCCCATTTTTTGTTTTATATTTCTTTATGTAGCTTTCATTGGTTATTCTTTGAATAATTCGACCAAAAACGTCACTGAAAACGACTAACATTGCCAATTTTTAATTGTTGTGTTGTCTCTACCAACTCATTAGCTCATATGCATAATTGACCTGTTTAATATCACATCAAATTTAAGTAGGCAAATTACAAAAACCACATAACTCAACCATGTATACTTTAAGGGTGGGGAATGGACATTTTCTATTTTTCTAATAAAAATACATTAAAAATGTTAAAATATACATATCATTGGTAATTCATGCTGGATCAGTCGTTTATGGGTTAGTTTGTATCTGGGCCTGGCCTATCTTTATGTGGGCCTGGTTTGTGGGCTGGCAAGACGTCTTGCCTTTGGTGTTTGAACTGGTTCACTTAAAGGTTCATTTATCAGTTCAATATGTATACGTATTGGTTTAGATATTTGTGCAGGTGATGATCGTGGCCGTTGATGTGTTTTAATCTCACTCGTTGATTTGGCATCTTCTCACGAAGCTTCTGGAGCTCCATATAAAAGCTCTCTATGTTGTTTATTTTATTCATATGTGTGTGTGTATTCGTCTGGTTATTCTCTCGTCTTCTTCATTGTTGTTCTAGGGTTTGTACCCTAAGTCTTTCTATTTGTCTGTATTTGTTCTGGTGATCTGCTGATAATCATCAGCAGATCTTATTGATACTTTGTATCTTTTATATAAAGTCTCAGTGATTGCTGAGACTTAGGGTTTGGGGGGTAATTTTTGGTTTGGGTTAATAAGAGCTTTCAGTCACCGTTTTGTCGCTATTTCTTCTGTTCTTGAGTTGTTGTTTGTGATATTGTGATTTGTTAGTTAGATTCATAAATTTCTACATGGTATCAGAGCCTTAGGCTCTTGATCTGTGTTGTTTTACCGAGTCTTCCGCTGTGGTATTGATTTCTGGGTTATCTTGTTCTTTGGTCTTGTTCTTGGTCATTAGGGTTTTGATCTGATTCATAGATCTTGACCTTAATCTGGTGTCTGTCTTTGTTGATCTGATCTCATAATATAGATCTGGTCTATTATTTTCTTGTGTATTGTGTTTTTCTTTGCAGGTACTTGAGGTCAACTGTTGTTGGCTTTGGGATTGCTTTGGTGACTTTGTGTGGAGTTTTGATTTGCTTCAATTGCTCCCATAACTCAGCACCCTAAGTGAAGGTGCTGGTTGTGGGTTGGAGAAACCCTAACTTGGGTTCCCCCTCACTGTGAGATCGTTCTGTCTTGGTTCTTTTGTCTTGTGTGTCTAGGCGTCTTGACCGGGTTAGGGTGGACCGGTATTGTTGTGTCTCTGTGCTTGTCTGGGTGCTACTTGTTTGTTCTTGATTGTTTTTTGGTTCTTGTCTAGTTCTTTTTTTTTTCTTTCTATTCATATATAGTTGTAACAGAACTCCTGTGTTAAGATCTGGGTGGGCACCCTTGAGTGATGAACCCACTATCTGAACACTGACACAGCTTCGTTCTGATTAGGATCTTCTTGTTTCTGAATTGGATTGCTACTGCAATCTGATTTCTTCTGTGTTTGTCTATCCTTGTTTGTGTGGTTGTTTGCTTATCTAGATGGGTGATACAGGTGGGGATGGTGTTGTCACCAATCCTGCTGGTAGTGGTGGAAGTACAGAGAATACCTTAATCAGTAAACTTGATATAGGTGATCCTCTGTACATCCACCCTAGTGACACTAGTACTTTGTCTATTATCACTATCACATTAAAAGGGACAGATAACTATAATGTCTGGTCTAACTCTATGAAACTGGCTTTAGAAGCTAAAAATAAGTTTGGATTTATTGATGGGTCTGTCACTAGGTCTGTTACTGATGAGGTACTAGGGAAACAATGGGATAGGTGCAACTCTGTTGTCCTTACCTGGTTACTCAATTCCATTAGTGAGGAACTATTCTTGGGTCAAGTCTTCTCAAAACTTGCTAGAGATGTCTGGCTTGATTTGAGAGAGACTTATGATAAGGTGGATGGTTCTGTGGTTTTCAACTTGCATCAAAAGATAAATTCATTAAGTCAAAGTGGTTGTTCTGTGTCTGAATATTACCACAAGCTTAACACAATGTGGAAGCAACTTGATTCCATCATTCAGTTGCCTCCATGTTCATGTGCTGCTGCTGGTAAATTCAACGATTTTAACTGTCTAATAAAATTGATGCAATTTCTTATGGGTTTAGATGATGTGTATCAACAAGTTAGGTCAAATCTTTTGATGCAAGACCCCCTTCCATCTGTTAAAACTGCCTTCTCTATTGTCTCTAGAGAAGAGTCTCATAGGGGTCTTTCTGTTGGAAGCAAGGGCACTAATGTGGCCTTTGTGACCAAGGGAAGTCTGCCTACTGACAATAGGAAGGGGTTTAACAGAGGTCCTAACCCCAACTTGAAATGCACCCACTGTAACAGAATAGGACATACAGTGGACAGGTGTTTTGAGTTGATAGGTTATCCACCAGGGGTTAAAAAGACTGTTCCAAACAGACAGTCTAATCAGTCTAACCAGTCTTTTAAATCTAATATGTCTAGTAATGTGGTTAGTGGTAAGAGTTCCTCTTCTGGTTCTGCTTCTACTCTTCCTTTCTCTCCTGAACAGATTTCAAAGCTCATGAATCTGATCAGTGAAAAGAGTAACAATGAAGCTCAGAATTCTAAAACAGGAGGTGAGAGTGTTATCATCTCTGGTTTCTCTTGTATGTCTAGGATATCTAGATTAGAAAGCATCTTTCAAAACTGGTCTAATTGCTCTAGCTTTGTTAAATATGCTATCAGCCATGGTTGGATCACTGATTCAGGGGCTAATCAGCATATGACTAAGGTGTTGTTTGTTTTTTCTGCAGGAAAAGGTCTGCAGTCTGCGGACCACATCTGCAGACATCTGCAGGAGAAGAGGTGGACCAAAGGTCTGCAGTCTGCAAGAAAAAGACTGTTTGTTTGTTAACGTTTGCAGGCTGCTGAAATAAACTTAAATTTAAATAAACTGAGTTTTTACAGCAGTCTGGTGGTAGACGGTGGTGGTGGTGGGTGGACCGTGGTGGTGGTGGGTGGTGGTGGACGGTGGTGGGTGGTGGGTGGTGGTAGTGGTGGTGGTGGACGGTGGTGGGTGGTGGTGGGTAGTGGTAATGGTGGTGGGTGGACGGTGGTGGTGATGGACGGTGGTAGTGGTGAACGGTGGTGGGTGGTGTGGTGGACGGTGGTGGGTGGTGGGTGGTGGTGGTGGTGAACGGTGGTGGTGGACGATGCTAGGTGGTGGTGGTGGGTGGGTGACGGTGGTGGTAGTGGGTGGTGGGTGGTGGTGGATGGTGGTGGGTGGTGGTAATGGTGGTGGGTGGTGGTAATGGTGGTGGATGGACGGTGGTGGTGGTGAACGGTGGTGGGTGGTGGTGGGTGGTGGTGGTGGTGGACGGTGGTGGTGATGGACGGTGGTGGTAGTGAACGGTGGTGGTGGACGATGCTAGGTGGTGGTGGTGGGTGGGTGACGGTGGTGCATGGTGGTGGTGGTGGTGGTGGGTGAGGAGAAGAGAAGAGGAGAAGACCTTTGAAGACCTTAGAAGACTTTGGTCCAAGTCTGCACCAAGAAGAGGTCAGGAAGAGCTTTTGGAGTGAAATGTCTTCCGAAAAACAAACAGTCTGCCCGCCCCAAACGTCTGCCCGCATCTGCGCGGCGCAGACAAAAGAAGTCAGAAGTGCTTTTGGGAGAAAAACAAACACCACCTAAGAGTGATGAATGTATGTTTAACTGTATAGACGTAGGTGACTATGATATACAAGTTAAACATCCAAATGGAACTTGTGCCAAAGTAACTAAGATTGGTGATGTTAAATTGGCAGAAGGTGTTGTGCTGAAAGATGTCTTTCTAGTTCCTGATTATTGTGTTAATCTCATGTCTGTTCATAAATTAGCCAAAGATAATAAGTTATCTGTGCTATTTGATGAACATAGTTGTTATGTCCAGGATTCCAAATCCAAGAGAGTCCTGGTGACTGGTAGACAAAATGATGGCTTATACTTTGTTGGAAAAGATGTGAGTAGTCATAATGTTTGTTTTAATAGTATTAATGATAGGGATCTGTGGCATAGCAGATTGGGGCATCCATCTGATCAAGTCTTAGCCATTTTAAAAACTGACTTAGGAATAAATAAAACTGAGTCTAAATTGTGTGAAATTTGTCACAAATCAAAACAAGTTAGAGTTCCCTTCCCTATTAGTGAACATAAAACAAAGCATATAGGTGATCTCATACATCTTGATGTATGGGGTCCTTATAGAGTCACTAGCAGGGAAGGTTATAAGTATTTCCTGACTGTTGTAGATGACTACACCAGAACTGTGTGGTGTTACATGATGAAAAGTAAAAGTGAAGTCTTTGAAAACATTGTTGCCTTTTATGAGTTGTTAAAAACACAGTTTGAAACTTGTGTAAAAATGTTCAGAAGTGATAATGGTACTGAATTCATTAATAAACAAGTGGAGTCTTTTTGTGTGTCTAAAGGCATTATACATCAAACATCATGTGTGTACACACCACAACAAAATGGTGTTGTTGAAAGAAAACATAGACATTTACTTAATATGGCTAGAGCTTTACTTTTTCAGAGTGGTTTGCCTCTTAGGTTCTGGTCTGATTGTGTATTAACTGCTACTTATTTAATAAACAGGGTTCCCTCTTCTGTTCTGTCTGGTAGGAGTCCGTATGAGGTAATGTTTGGGTTCCCCCCAAAACTTAGTCACCTTAGGAATTTTGGGTGTCTCTGTTTCAACACTGTCCTTGATGATCCGGATAAACTTTCTAGTAGGGCAGATAAGTGTGTGTTAATTGGATACTCAAACTTTAAAAAAGGGTATAAGTTGTGGTGTCTTGAAACCAAAACTATTGAGTATTCTAGAGATGTTAGGTTTTATGAGGATATCTATCCTTATAAACAAAAAGTTTTACAAACTGAAGTAACTAATGGTAACAACAATGGTCTTACAACCTTAAACTTTTTTGACAGTGTTGACTTAGATGAGACTCATATTTCTAGTGTGACTAACAACCTTCCCAATGATGAAAGGGGAACCACATGTACTCATGTAGATTCCACTAGTCAGCAACCAGGGTCTACTCCCAGGTCTGCTGGGGGGGTAGACCATCCTCTAGATGGACAGCAGCCTGGCAGACCAGGTTGCAGTGACCCTGAGGGTGCTGACCATGATGTTGGGACTACAAATGTTGATACTAACCCATCTGAGGGAAGTACTAGGCAGTCTAGTAGAGTGTCTAATTTGCCTAGAAAGTTTAGTGACTATATTGTTGAAGGAAAAGTTAAGTTTGGGGTGGAAAAAGTGGTCAATTACTCCAACTTAACTTCTGATAATTATTGCTTTGTGTCTAGTGTTAATAAATCTATTGAGCCTTCATCTTATAGTCAAGCCTCAAAAGATTCCAATTGGGTTGAGGCTATGAACAATGAGATGGAAGCTCTTTATAGGAATAACACCTGGGTTGTCACTGATCTACCTCCTGGTAGAAAGGCAATCGGGTGTAAGTGGATCTATAAAATCAAGTATAGATCCAATGGTGAGATAGATAGGTATAAAGCCAGGTTGGTAGCCAAAGGCTATAACCAAAGAGAGGGCTTAGATTTTGGAGAAACCTTTTCTCCTGTTGTCAAAATGGTCACAGTTAGGTGTGTGATCAGCCTTGCTGTTCAAAATAATTGGACATTATTCCAATTAGACATCAACAATGCCTTCTTGTATGGGTCCATTTCTGAGGATGTTTACATGCAACTTCCTGAAGGGTACTCTTCAGGAAGTGAATCTAAGGTGTGTAAACTTGTTAAGTCCTTGTATGGACTCAAACAGGCTCCACGAAAGTGGAATGAGAAACTTGTTGATGTTCTTAAGACTATTGGATTTGTTCAAAGTGTATGTGACTATTCTATGTTTGTTAAATCAAACAAAGATGTGTTTATTGTTTTACTTGTCTATGTTGATGATATTGTGATCACTGGAAACAGTGAAAAGGAAATAAACAATATCAAAACTATGTTAAAGGAAAGTTTTCAAATTAAAGATTTGGGAAAGTTAAAATATTTCCTTGGTATTGAAGTTTTGTATTCACAAAGTGGTATATGTCTAAACCAAAGGAAGTATTGTCTAGATTTACTTAGTGATTTTGGGTATCTTGGTTGTAAGCCTGTCAGTGTCCCTATAGAGCAGCATTCTATAGTTTCTGCAAAAAATGATAAAAATGTTAAGTGTCTTCAGGATGTAACTGGGTTTCAAAGATTAATAGGAAAATTAATCTATTTGTCTTTGACCCGTCCTGATATAAGCTATGCAGTACAATACCTCAGTCAGTTTATGCATAAACCAACTGAGAGTGTGCTGCAGATTGCTTTGAGACTTCTCAGGTATTTAAAACATGCTCCTGGGAAAGGTATTTTGTTTAAAAAGAGTCAAGAATTTTGTTTGACAGCATTCTCAGATGCTGATTGGGCAAAATGTTTGACTACCAGAAAGTCAGTTACAGGTTTTAGTGTGTTTCTTGGTGACAATCTTGTGTCATGGAAAAGCAAGAAACAAAACACTATAGCTCGATCTTCAGCCGAGGCTGAGTACCGAGCTATGTGTTCCACAACCTGTGAACTTATTTGGATCTCAAACTTGTTAAAAGAACTTGGGGTTACAAGTAAGTTACCTTTAAAGTTATATAGTGATAGTAAGTCAGCTATATCCATAGCTGAGAACCCAGTTTTTCATGATCGAACAAAGCACTTTGAGATTGATCTACATTTCCTAAGGAAAAAGATCAGTTCAGGTTTTGTTCAAGCTATCAAGGTTTCTTCAGATCAGCAAGTTGCTGATATATTCACTAAAGGTTTGTATAGTGCTCAGCATCAGTACTTGTGTTCCAAACTTGGTCTTATGGACATGTTCCAGCAGTCGAATTAAGGGGGTGTGTTAAAATATACATATCATTGGTAATTCATGCTGGATCAGTCGTTTATGGGTTAGTTTGTATCTGGGCCTGGCCTATCTTTATGTGGGCCTGGCCTATCTTTATGTGGGCCTGGCTTGTGGGCTGGCAAGACGTCTTGCCTTTGGTGTTTGAACTGGTTCACTTAAAGGTTCATTTATCAGTTCAATATGTATACGTATTGGTTTAGATATTTGTGCAGGTGATGATCGTGGCCGTTGATGTGTTTTAATCTCACTCGTTGATTTGGCATCTTCTCACGAAGCTTCTGGAGCTCCATATAAAAGCTCTCTATGTTGTTTATTTTATTCATATGTGTGTGTGTATTCGTCTGGTTATTCTCTCGTCTTCTTCATTGTTGTTCTAGGGTTTGTACCCTAAGTCTTTCTATTTGTCTGTATTTGTTCTGGTGATCTGCTGATAATCATCAGCAGATCTTATTGATACTTTGTATCTTTTATATAAAGTCTCAGTGATTGCTGAGACTTAGGGTTTGGGGGGTAATTTTTGGTTTGGGTTAATAAGAGCTTTCAGTCACCGTTTTGTCGCTATTTCTTCTGTTCTTGAGTTGTTGTTTGTGATATTGTGATTTGTTAGTTAGATTCATAAATTTCTATAAAAAACAAAAATTTACATACGAACAAAAAAAAGGCTTTATGGAGGTGATCGGGTAAGTAAACCTTAGGTAATGGCGTAATGCCTTACAACATTTCATGCCGCCATATGACTAAACAATTTTCGTTATCTTCTAAATGTTTTTAGTAATTAGTTATGGTATTAATAGTTAGTTATATTTAAGACCGACTTCTTTCGTACCATTTAAATCCCTTCACTTATACACTGTATTCACGAGTTTATTAAAGGAAAAAAAGTGAAATAAAACGGAGAGAAAATAAAAAATATGTGTGTTCTAAGGTTTTATTAAAGGAAGGAAGTGGAAAGAAAAGGAAGGAAGTATAAGAAAAATTATTTTAACTTTCCTCCCAAAATATAAGGAAAGGAAAGGAAGGGAAAGAAAAATAAATAAAATGTTAATCATTTACTAGTTTACCCTCATACTTAAATTACTATAATATATAATGGGGGTATAACTGTAAAATTAAACCTTTCTTTTCTCTTCTTTTAACTCGGGAACACATAAAGTTTCTTTTCTTTCCCTTTGAACTTGGGAACACAAAATGAAGTTAGGGTATAAGGGGTGCTACTAGATTTATCTTTTTCCTTCACTGATTTCAACTAATCCTGCACTGTCACGTCACTTCACTGATTCAGTTTTTTTGTATGCAGCACTCCACTGATTCACTTCACTGAAATCTTTATTTTTTATTATTTTTTAAAAAGAAACATTAATTTAACATATTAATTAAACATATTATTAAACTAAATAAAATAAAATTACAATATTAAAAGGAATAAAAAATAGAAATACAAAAACACATAAATTAAAAATAAACTAAATAAAAGAAAAACTATTCGGAGTCCTCCTCGTCGAGATGCGGTAGATCAAGTCCGTCTAGATGTTCCACGAGATCATTTCGAAGTCGGAAATGCGTATCGGAGTCTGTCAACTCCGCAAGTGCTTATCCGTCGAAGAACGGTTGGATTGGGAGATCGTGTATGTGGACCGGTGATATCGCACGCCCCTCGTCTTTAATTATCATGTTGTGCAATATCATGCACGTATAGACGATGACGCTACACCTAGCAACGGTTTTGGGCCTCAAGGGTCGTGCGGTAATTCCCCGTTTCCCCTTTAATACTCCGAACGCTCTCTTAACATCCTTCCTTGCCGACTCTTGCACCTTAACGAATTTCTTTTCCTTAGGGTTGGTGGGATATCGAAACGCTTTGACAAACGTTGACAAGGTTGGGTATATGCCATCGGTAAGATAATATCCACGTTTATATAAGTGGCCATTTAAAGTAAATGGACACTGTGGCGCCGTTCCGTTCCGTTTCGTTGGGTAAGAAACACTGGGGATTGTTGGAGGACATTTATGTCGTTCAGTGAACCGGGGGGGACAAAGAATCCATGCCAAAACCAAAGATCTTGCGAAGCAACGGCTTCTAGCATGATCGTAGGGTATTGGTGATCGCCTCGCATATACTGTCCTCGTAATTCCCTAGGACATGCTCGCCACACTAAATGAGTGCAGTCAATGCTACCGATCATGCCGGGAAGGTGATGTCTTTCGTCGTGTGCCTCATACAAACATGCAATGTCGTGGCTTGTTGGTCTTCGTAAATACTCTGCCCCGTATAACTTAATGACGGCATTGCAAAAAAATTGTAAACATTCGCATGAAGTCCTCTCAGACATACATAAATACTCATCGTATTCGTCTGGAGGATTACCGGTTGCGAGTTGTTTCACAGCTGAAGATACTTTTTGCATGGGCATAAAACTCTTTCTAAACCGGCCGTCCATGCTCTCTCTGAACCATGCGAAGTTTGCTTCAACATCTGCTACAATTTTCAGAAATAGACGCCTCGACATGCGATACCGTAGTTTAAACTGTGCGTCGGTGTATTTTGGTACTTCGGCAAAGTAGTCATTTATTAACCGTGCATTGCCTCCCTCGCGATCACGTGGCACGTATTGTTTCTTAGATGTTGCTGTGTCTTCCTCTGCCCGCCGTGCAAGGTCCGTCAGAAACTCAAGGCTATCGCTTGATTGTAAGATCGGGTGGACCTCGAGCGGAGGAACGATTAGTTGAATATCTTCTACGTCAATATCAGACATTTTTTAGAAGTATTGACTAAGATTTCTATGTTTTTGATTCAAAACCGTGGGAATGAATTGTATTTATAAACCTAAAGCTAAAAACGGTCACAAAAATATGACCGTTTGAAAGTCAAACACATTTAACAAACATAAAACGGTCAAAAAAGGAATAAATATTACCTAAAAGTTTGCACCGTCCCACACTACCAACCCGTTAGATGGAACTAGAAAAAGGTCCACGGGAGCCCTATCAGCACGGGTGGCGGCGGTGTTACCGTGCTGGTAGTGAGGTACCCGTGCCCACTTCTGGTAGCGCCCTGTCCCCCCTTATATATTTCCTTTTCCTTTTTTTCTTTTCTCTCATAAATTTCATTTCACTCTTTTCTTTTCGTTAATAAACTCGGGAACATAGCGTAACTCTAAGTTGATAGTCTCTACCATAGTTTTCACGTTGCATTGTGGTGTGGATATAATATGAAACAGGCTTACATATGGAATATTAACCATCATGTTCGGTTTCAAAAACCTCACTTTGATTATTAACCATTACGTAATGAAAATTAAAAAGTATTGGATTTAAATAACCATGACTATAATCAATAGGTCACTACTAGTCTCAACTAACGAAACACGTGTCCGCAGTCTCACATTTTAAAATATTGGCCACCAACGGACTATAACTAAAAAAAAGTTGTTCCATTTATATAATCAGTTAGTATTTTGTTAGTCATATTCCGTTAGTGGTCAATATGTTAAAATGTGAGACCGCCAACACATATTTCGTTAGTTGAGACCAGTGATAGACAATTACTAATAGTTGAAATTATTTAAATTTAATAAACATATTACCAATATCATCATCCTTTGAAACATAGTCCAATCACGTCCTAAAGCCACTTCCTTTATTATAGTGCTTACTAAATCATTCGGGTTAGGACTATTTGGATCTAAGGCTGTTTGGTGTGGTGACAACCTCTCGCAACTCCTCCAAACTTCACATCAACGCCATGTCATTTTCTTCTTCCCCTTCTTCAAACCAGGGAAATGGTTCCCCTGCCATTTTTTTTATTATTTTTTCGAAGGAAAAAGACAAAAAAAAAATCAATCCAAAAAGAAGTCAGGGAGAACGGTGATATTCCACCGAGTTCAGCAAAAATTCAAGGGGGGAGGGGGGGGGGGGGTTACCCTCAGGGGAGTTGCCCACCTCATCCTCATTGAGATCCTCCCCGAGTCCACACCAAACAGACTAAGCAATCTTTAGAGAACTAACAAGTGAGCAAAAAGAATTATTTTGTAAAAGTAAGGCAGTTTTTTTTTTTTTTTTGAAAGGTAAATTTCATTCAAAAAAACATCACGAGCGGTCCTCAAAGCAAGGACCCCCGGGCTACAACAATCGGATTACATCACATCAAGAGGGAATTTATACCAAACATTCCAATCAACATTTTTTAATCTAGATTTGTTTTTGAACCAGAAATACGATGTCATTTTGATGCTTTCCAAAACTTGAACCGGGCATCGCCGAATGTCTTTGAAAATTCTTGCATTGCGTTCATTCCAAATCTCCCACAATGTAGTGATAACTAAACCCCTAAGAATTTACCTGCTATTCTTCGAAACCGTATTCCCAGAACTGATCTGCAGGAAATCCTGCACAGCAAAAGCGAAAACGGGCGGAAGACGACACCAGGATTCGAAACGGCTCCATAACTCTGCTGCAAACGAACATCCAATAAACAAATGATCCGACGTTTCCTCTTCCACATCGCACAGATTACAACAAAGATTAGGCAAAACGACACCACGTTTATGAAGCTCCTTCTTTGTTGGTATCCGATTTATCATGGCGCGCCAAACCAAAATCTTGCATTTCATAGGACTCCAACCTTTCCAATGCATTCTGATGTTCGAAACCGGTTGCTGACCTTCTTGCATTAACCTTTTCACTCTGCAAACCGTGAACAGCCCCTCCTTATCTGCAGTCCATACCCATTTATCGATTCCCCCTTCCAATCAAACTCATAAATATCCGTCAATAAACCAAACAGCTCATTCAGCTCTTCTACAGAATTGGGATTCCTACGCCAATCTCAAAAAAGCACTTTAACACCATCTCGAACCCGTATTCTAGCTGAAACAACAGTCCACTTGTGTCGCTCATGTCTAAACAGATTTGGGTACAAGATGCGAAGAGGGGTACTTGACAGCCACGGATCCACCCAAAAGTTTATAGTTGATCCGTCTCCTAGAACCCCCAAGAAATAACTACCAAGCGTATTACCATTTGTTAATTTTCTTTCCCCCACTTTCACAATATGCTTCCAACAACCGCTCGCCGATGGAGAGCATGGTAAAAACGTCCAAGTTCTACTAGAACCATGGCAATTAATGACCATTTTTTTCCATAAACTATTCTCACCCTTTTTAAAACGCCAAAACCATTTTAGAAGTAACGCATCATTCACATCCGTTAAATTAGCAACTCCTAAGCCACCCGCCTTCTTAGGAGAAGTGATAATATTCCAAGCAACCCAATTGATTTTTTTCTCTTCACTACACCCCGCCTATAAGAATCGTCTCATGATGGTCTCCATACTTTCTATCACCACCTTTGGCGCTTTATACAAAGAAAGATAATATATAGGTAAATTCTCTAACACCGATTTAAGAAGAACCAAACGACCCCCAATAGATAATAATTTAGCTTTCCAAGCGGATAGGCGCTTTCGTATCACCTCAATAAACGAATTCCAATTAGCAATTCTCGACATTTTAACACCAACTTTAATACCCAAATAAACGAAAGGGAACGACCCACGCTTACATCCCAACACTTCCATCATGCTATCCACTTCCCCGTCATCCGTACTAACCCCAAAAAGATTAGACTTGTTTAAATTTATACGAAATCCGGAGCATAAATAAAACACTCTAAGAATACGAGCCATAACTTGGACATTCTCCCGTGACCATTCACCCATGATGAGCGCATCGTCCGCAAAGAAAAGATGGGTAATATCCAAATCGCCCGAGTATACCAAGAGCTTTAGCTTTCTCCAACATCCAAGAAAGGCACTCTATGACAATTAAAAATAAGAACGGGGAAAGAGGATCACCTTGGCAAAGACCCTTCTCACTAGCAAACTGGAAAGTAGGAGACCCATTGACAAGAACCGAAGCTCGAGCCGACTCAAGTATGCCTTTGATCCACCTGCACCAAATAGGGGGAAATCCCATCTGAGACAATAATGAAATAAAAAAAAACCAATTGACATTGTCGTAAGCTTTCTCAAAATCAATCTTCAACAAGAAAGCTTTTTTATTTCTTTTCTTCAAACACTCCAATACTTCATTCACCACAAGGGGCCCATCGAGGATGAAACGGTCTTATAAGAAAGCGGATTGGGTATCTGAAATCAACTTGCCCAAAATCTTTTTTAGGCGATTAACAAGGACTTTTGAGATCACTTTGCTAATTACCCCAATAAGAGTAATGGGTCTGTAGTCTTTAAGACCGACCGGCGAGTTGACCTTGGGAATCAAAGTAATAAAAGCCGACCCACACCCCATATTAATTGTACCCGAATCATAAAACTCCACCATAATGCAAAAAAAATCCTCTTCAAGAACATCCCAAAACCGCTTAATAAAACTGAAATTAAAGCCGTCCGGGCCCAGGGCTTTACTAGACCCGCAGTCAAACACTGCCTCTCTAATCTCATGTTTAGTGAACATAGAGGACAACATCTGACTATCATCCAACTCAACCTGTTTTATCCCTTCACACACTAATAAAGGACGAAAAGAAAATATTTTTTTCGCCATTGTAAAACCGGGAAAGAGAATAATTAAAGTGACATTAACATTAAGATCACTAATATTTTTCCTAAAGAAAATAACTTTTTTTTACCTTTGTACAACCCGGAGAGAGAGCAACGTTACGCTCTTAGCGAACCTTCATCCACAAGGAGACGCAATGTTCACCTCAGCCCCGCAAGCCACATAGACTTTCTCGTTTCCGCAAACTCTCCCACAAGTATAAAACATGCCATACTCACTATTTTCCCATCTTGAGCTAAACTCAGTGGCGCAACTTCATAGGAGCAGGGGCGAAATTTTCGCTCAGAACTTCTGATTATACAGTATTCTTATAGTTTTTTTTTTTTACGTATACGATTTCACTTAAGTTTCACCACTGGTTAAACAAGTAAACAACCAACGTATTAGTACCGTAATTTTTTTTGAACGACCAACGAAATTCACCAAGAACTCCATTCAGAGTCCTTTCTCAGTCAAATCAGGACCCCTTCCACTCGGCATAGCCAGACATGTAAGGGAGTTTGTGGTTTCACCAAGTCCACCAGTTCCGGGGAAAACCCGACTATCCACCCGCCCGAAAGCATGACAATAGAATAATCAGTAAGACCCGACGCTCTAAAAAATCAAACCCATAACCTTTCAGTCATGGGTCTTCTATCATTAAACTTCCATACCCCCTCCGGCCTCCACCATAAGGTTGTTTGTTATTAGTACCGTAATTGATTTGAAAACGTACCTCCCAATGGTCCTTGTTTTGAAAAACAAATGCATTGCAAAGTGCCAAGTGGTAGGTACAATAACAATAAAGTAACAATCTTGTTTGTTCAAGTCTTGAGCTTGTTCAAACATCAAAACACAATCTTGAAAACAAAACAACAATCTTGTTCAGTTGTCCCACAGACCACACTTTCCACATAAATCCCACCCTTTTACCCGTTTTATAACTCACACTAACAATAATAATAATAATATTAATCTCATTAACAATCTTGTTGAAAACGATGCCGGCTCAAAAAGCAGGAAGCCGGCCACCATGGGTGGGACTAGCAGCAGCTGTGTGGGTCCTGATCGCCTCAGGAAACGCCTACTCTT
Organism: Ambrosia trifida; assembly: GCA_028751855.1. Taxonomy (NCBI): domain Eukaryota; kingdom Viridiplantae; phylum Streptophyta; class Magnoliopsida; order Asterales; family Asteraceae; genus Ambrosia; species Ambrosia trifida. The sequence goes on along the minus strand of CM054123.1, from coordinate 106,828,553 downwards.
TCCCTCTGTACTCACATGCTTTAAAGGTTGTATTGGGTCTGTCTCAACAGCAGCTTACTATTCTTGGTGTGGCTAATGATTTGGGGGAAAATGTTGGGATACTTCCTGGGATTGCTTCTAATAAGTACCCACCTTGGGTTGTTCTTTTGGTTGGTGTTCTGGCTTCTTTCTTTGGCTATGGTGTCATCTGGCTTGCTGTTAGTCAGACTGTTCTTAATATGCCTTATTGGGTTGTAAGTTTTTTTTTTTTTTTTTATTATTATTTTTGTTTGAAAGTTTTGATTTTTTGCATGCCCTTTTTGTCTTTAGAGTATAATCATGAGGTTAGAGATGTTAATATGTAATATGTGTGTGTCTTGACTTTGTTTATGGTTATGATAATTGATAGCTATTATTAGTGACTATTTATGGGTTTAGGGTTTATTCAATTATCAGAAATTGGGTAGTTGTCTTTAATCTTTATGTGTTTACTGCATTTATGCAAGGTTGTAGAAGGCGCTAGGCAAGCGGTGGGGTCTAGCCCAGGGACTAGTTGGGACTAGGCGGAATTAGGCGTTTTGGAATTTTTATACTTATTTTATATATATGTTAAGATACACATATATGCACAGATTTAGGTGTTTTTTGAAAACATGTTAAGATATATACACATAATAATTAGAAATTTGCGGAATTAAAAAAAAAAAGCGCCTAGGGTCGCCTAGGACCGTTTAATCCCCGCCTAATCCCAAAAACGCCTAGGACTCAGCCTAGGTCCTTATTCCAATTTTGCCTTCCGACTAGCGCCTAGGTGGCCGCCTAGGCCGACTTTTACAACACTGCATTTATGAATGAAAAATATGCACAATCTTTATTGGTTTGTATTGTTTGAGGCAGATGACACTTTTGAGTGTTTGAATGAAAGAAAGTGTTTATGCTTTGTAATAAGTTATTTTCAGTATGCAATTTTAGATTTGCTTATTTCAGATTTTCAGTTTAAATTCAGTTTTTATCTTTAGTATGACACAAGTAGTCTTCAGTATGGATTCAAATTTGCACACTTACCCCTAGGATGATATTAGCCGGTTTTAGCAAAAGCTTGTAACACCCTAGACAAATCTACATTAGTCATGGAGAAGGTAGATGTCAAGTTCATAACCATGGATGAACTTGAGGGTAAAACAAACAATTTTGGTTGGTATGAGGGCCCGATGTTAAGCGTGCTTAGGTGGCAATAATCCGAGGATGAGTGCTCTTTTTCCAAGTTTCCACTCGGTACAAAAATAAATCAAATTCGTGAGCTCTTTGAGGGCAAAATAGACAATACTGGTTGGTATGAGGGCCCCGATGTTACATTACTTAATTTCTGAATTTGGTTATAAGCAAAAGCTATTTTAAATAAACCATAGAACATCTTGATTAATTGATTTCGTATCTGACCATGATACGGATCAATGGATCATAAAAACTAAATAACCATTTACAGGTTTAGTTTCTTCAACTACAAAGATTTTAAATATCTTGCAATTTTTAATTTTATTTTCAGCTGTGGCTTGCACTCGTTGTTGCGACTAACAGCAGTGCATGGTTGGGGACCGCCGTACTTGTTACCAACATGAGGAACTTCCCACTAAGTAGGGGCACGGTTGCTGGTATTCTCAAAGGTTATGTTGGCTTAAGTGCTGCGGTTTTCACTGAGGTTTATACTATGGTTCTAAAAGGATCGGCTTCTAGTTTACTACTACTTTTTACACTCGGGATTCCTATCATATGTTTGGTTTTAATGTACTACGTTAGACCTTGTACTCCTGCGTCTGAGGTCGACCCATCAGAAACCGCCTATTTTCTCTTCACTCAAGGGGCTAGTGTGCTTCTTGCAGTCTTTCTTCTAACCACCACAATATTAAAAGAAGTTTTAACTTTAAGTGATGCATTATCGTACACGTTCATCGGGATAATGGTGGTTCTTTTAATGGCTCCACTTGCGATTCCCGTTAAAATGACGTTATTTCCTTCTAGCAAGAAGCTTGATCGACCGGCTGGCTCGTCAGACAATCTGACTGCGACAGATCCGTTGCTAACTCAGTCCACTTCAGAACCGAGTCTTACGAATCTGAATGATCGTGAAGACATGTCAGAGGTGGATGTGCTTCTTGCTGTTGGTGAAGGAGCGGTTAAAATTAAGAAGAAAAGAAGACCTAGAAGAGGTGAAGATTTTACTTTTCGTGAAGCGATTGTAAAAGCTGATTTCTGGCTTTTATGGTTGATTAATTTTCTTGGCGTCGGTTCTGGAGTTACGGTTCTTAATAATCTTGCCCAGATTGGGGTTTCGCTTGGGGTCAACGATACTACAACGTTGTTGAGTTTATTCAGTTTTTGCAACTTTCTTGGTCGTCTTGGAGGCGGGGTTGTTTCGGAATACTTCGTAAGGTAAAATCTTGAATCTTTATCATCAATATGACTAGGGGTGTAAACGAGCCGAGCCTGACTGGGCTCGAAGTCGGCTTGTCATGATTTTATGAAGCTCGAGCTCGGCTCGGCTCGATTCGAGCCTTATACTTTGAATTCGAACTCGGCTTGAAAGTAAAACCCAAGGGCTCGAGCTCGGCTCGACTCGGCTCGGCTCGAAATAATTATAGAACAATTGAAAAGGAGCTAAAAGCTCGGCTTAAGTTCGACTCGCCAATGTTAAATAGTGGGTGTACTATATATAAAATAATAATAATAATATAAAATTTGTTTGGACTCGTTTAGGCTCGCGAGCCTAAACGGTCTTTGTATGAAAAGGTCGAGCTCGAGCTCGATAGCTAAACGAGTCATGTTTCAAGCTCGGGCTCGGGCTCGTTCGAGCTTTTTACCGATCCGATCACGAGTAGCTCTCGAGCCGTTGCGCATCATTTACACCCCTAAATATGACCAAAAAAAGCATACTTTTTGAAACTTTTAATGATAAAGTAACTAAAAGTTTATGTTATTTTTTATTTTCAGGTTAAATACAATCCCACGTACGTTTTTGACAACGATAACACAAGTTATCATGGTAATGACTTATCTTTTATATGCATCAGCTCTTAATGGGACGCTATATGTTGCGACAGCGTTTCTTGGAATCTGTTACGGTGTTCAGTTTGGTGTTATGATTCCAACTTCATCCGAGCTTTTTGGGTTAAAAAATTTCGGTTTAATCTTCAATTTCATGGGGCTAGGAAACCCGATTGGCGCTCTTTTATTCTCTGGGATGCTTGCTGGTTATGTGTATGATACAGCGGAAGCTAAGCAAGGCGGGTCAACATGCATGGGCCCGGATTGTTTCAGGCTCACATTCTTTGTTCTTGCAGGTGTGTGTTGTTTAAGTTCAGTTTTGAGCGTAATATTAACCATCAGGATTAGGCCCGTTTACCAAATGCTTTATGCTGGTGGTTCGTTTCGCTTGCCACAAAGCTCGGGTCATTGAAGATCCGGGCTTTGTGTGACTTGATCAAGAAAAATGTTAATGTTTGCACGATTTTGAAAGTTGCAGCTTAACCAAACTATGTAGTGATGATGTGTAATCAAACCGCTATTTACATTTGGCGGTGCTGACATATAGCATGAACCTTATTTTTAAGTGTTCAATGTGTGAGTTTCTTGAACTTATGTTTAGTACCCTGTGCAACAGGGATTGTGATTTCATATATTGTTTGTGCTTATGACTTGCGAGTGGTGTTCACGCGTAGTTTGGCCTATTTTGATGAAAATTTTGGGTCAAACTGCTAACTATAGTTTCAAAAAATGAAACGGTTTTCAAACCGTAACCTCTAAATCAAAATGTATAAACATTAAACTGGTAAAACTGGCCGAGTTACTTTGGTTTTCGACACACATGAACACCACAAAATACGAAAACTTTGTGATTATGACAATTCCGTGCAACAATTGATTGTTGATGCTTGAAGAGGCATAGTCGAATATAATTTTTTTATTCGTGTGATTTCTGTTAGTTATGACCGATGACCATCACATTACAAATGCGAAAATGTAACTAAACAATCCAACATAAAAATTTCAAAGCATGTGTTGACTTGACCCAAATGCACATTCCATGAAATTGTACACAAGGTGGGCCGTGGGCCACATCTAGCTCACCGTAACATATACTCAAAAGATTTTCAGTCAACCTTGATCAAGATACAATTTTTATTACATAAAGTGTGACCCTTTATCGTTTACAAGAGGCGAAAATAGATGAACATAACTCGCGGATGAAGATGATTGCTAAAAAGATCAAGTGGGTTTCAAATTCTGAAACATGGTGTCCCATTTAATCTCTTTAACACCACCATTGAACCGATAACCATCGCCTTGATCAAAACTTGCATCATGATCACCAAAACCGCGGCCTTTCTTTTCTTGATCACAAGGGTAAGCCAATGGGTTGGAAAACTTGATCATGCTATTGGACTTATGATCGCCATTAGTGAGCAAAAGAGTAGGAGTAGATTGTTTAAAGGTCACAAATGTCTTGTTTCTCTTTAACCTATTATCTTTCCATCTTGAACCGTTATTCTTACAAACCACAACCAAAGCTGAGTCATCCCTGTGCACCCATGTCCGGATGTAACTAGCCAAGGTGCTCTTCGTTTTCTTGATGGCGACTATGAGCTTTGAGACAGGTTGTGAACCGTTTGGCCCTTTGTGTTTCCTAGCAAGCTTGAGTATCTCTAACCTATGTTTGGCTATAGAGATCCCCATGCTTTGAAGTAACTCATGGTTGAAGTATGTTATATCATCTTCATCGAGCTCGTTTCGAGAGAAAGCCATACCATATTCATAAACAAGTGAAGGTTCAAGGCTGGTTTTTGAAAGCCATGAAAACCAATCAATGGACTGATGCATTTTTTTGCCACTAAAATGAATGTGTGTTGATTTGAATAGAGGAATGAAAGTTATTTGTATGAAGATTGTAGTGAATGGTAATGAGGAGAGGGCATATATGACTTTTCCTAGTCTTGTACTCTTGTAAAATGCCAAAAAAGAAAATAAGGTTTGTGGGGTTTGTGTTCAACATTATAAGGGGGTGACTTGTAAAGTGTTTGGAGTGAAGGAAGGGGTCAAATGGCATCAATCACCATCATGGTCGCGGGCTCAGTGTGTAGGGAATTCATGTGTCTAGGTCGAGCCGCGAATTATGTGTCTTTTAACCTTAGGTTTTAACGAAGTAAATAATGTAAACGATTTTTTTTTTTAAACGACGATTAAAGTAATATCAAATTGATGAATCGATTCTTCACGGTTTATTTTTCTAACAATACATTTTCGATAGCTATCATCGCCAATTCGCAAAGTTTTATTCTTTTTAACTTAAGCTGGTTAAGGTTTCATGAGTGTTAACTAGTGGACTAATGGTTAAGTTACCTAAGTGTGCTAATAGCCTAATAGGCTTGAGTTTTAGACTTTGGAGTTATAATGGGCCTATTAGAAACTAACAAATTTTCCCCACTCTTTTAATGTTCCACATTTAACCAACTCTTATACAGTAACCAATGCAGATTGTTTTTTGACGGGAGCACAAATCAAGTAAATTAACAAAGTGAAAATTAATAAAAATGTAAAAATTTTGGTAAAAGCATTTGAAACCTATATTATTGTCTATCGCAGTTTGTACTATATACATTGACCAACTATTTAGACTTTTTTATTGGATTTTACTTAACTACCTTTCATTCTCTTCACACATCTTCTTCACACCTCTTTAACATCACTTACAAGTTCTTAACACTCACACAAATCGAAAGTATTTTTAGTGAACACGGTCCAACCATACTTAATGTGCCTCTCTAGATAATTGGGCTCGGGCCAGGAGTCCTCCCCGCACCCCCTCATAACTGGCTCTAAGCCCGTTACCCATTATATATGCGGAGGGTCTCATGAGCCCATGACTCATTGAGACCCTCCTTTTACTAACTTTTAAAATACAAGTTTCCATTTGTTAATTTTCGGGTTTAAAACGTTGATTATTGTATGCATCCATCATGGCCACTGCTTCCATAAGCTTCTTTTTAGATCATTTTAGCATCACAAATCTACAAATGTGAAAATTGGTCAACACATATGACTCGGTATCTTGCCCGAATAAAGGTAACCCACTAACCCGATATGGCAGTTGAACAATAAACCAAAACACATAAAACATTAGTGATTCGACCAACTTTATTCATCTTTTGAGGCGACCGACCTTCAAGCAAACGCATTCGACATTATTGGAATCACAACCAAAAGATCAAGAATCAGGCATCATTCTCAGCGGTTCAGTTTCGCCTCTAACGAGTTTAATAACCGCCAAAACAAAAGCAACCACCACAACGCGTTGCCTAACCGTTGATCAAGCACACCTATATATATCGTTCAACTAACCGGACATCGCATCACCCATTATGATCAAATAAAGCACCCTCTAGTAATACTCTAGCTGGTCTACCAAATGCTTGTTCAACAAATTTACCATAAGAAATGCCTTACAGTCAGCTCCTAATTGTTAAAAATAAAGATATAAAATTGTGATTCAACCTTTTGGGCCGAATACCGTTGGTCTGGATATGTTTTTATCTGTTTCAGGAAATATGGGCTTATATTAAAGCCTGCTTGTGATTTGGGCTTATGAAGGATTTGGCCCAGTTGTGGCTCAGTTGTGCTCGAGATATAATAGTCACCGTTGGATTGTGATCCGTGTGCTTTTGATCAACGGCTGAGATTATTAATTTTGTGTTTGTTCTACGAAGCTTCCAGGAGCTGTATAAAAGGGTGTCTCTCTCCTCATTTGAGAATTTAGCTCAGATATTTTTGTATTCGTCTCTTTTGTATCCTCTGGTCTTGTATACCTTTTCTAGGGTTTCTGTATTCTTGTTCTTGTAAGGATTTATTGTATTTCCTTAGTTAGTCAATCAACTGGTCTTAATAACCAGTAGATTGCTAACCTTGTATCGTTTTATAGATCTCTATAATTTTAGAGATCTAGGGTTTGGTCTGGGTACTTTTGGGTTGGTTAATAATAATATTTGTCACCTGTTTTGTCGCTATCTCTTTCTGTTGATTATTGTTCTTGAGTTTATTGTGATTGTTTTACATTTTATTGTTGATTCATAGTTTTTAACATGGTATCAGAGCTATAGGCTCTGTTATCATCGTCTTGTGTCGATTTCTGGTGTCTTCCGCTGCATATCTGAGCTATTTAGGTCTAGATCTCACAAATAAAGTGTTATGTTAAGGATCTGATCTAAAATCATAGATCTGATTCTTAGTTTGTCTTCTTGGTTAATAGATCTGATCTGGTTGATAGATCTTGTCTGTTACCCTTTCTTTTTGGTCTGTTGTTGTCTGTGTTGCAGGTTTGTATTTGGTCAACTATTGTTGGCTTGTTCTTGGTTGCCTGATTTGGAGGTGATTGCTGGATTTGGATTAAAATTTAGCTTCAATTGCACCCACAAAACTATACCCTAAGTGAAGGTATAGGTTGTGGGTTTGGCGAAACCCTAACTTGGGTTCCCCCTCACTGTGAGATCGTTCTTACTCTATTGTCTGTCTTGTTGTGTCTAGTGGCTTCTGACCGGGTTAGGGTGGACCGGTGTTGTGCCAACAACTTGGAGTCTTGCTTGTATTGTCTGTTTGTCTTGTTTGTTGTCTATTGTTTTAAGTATCTTACATTTTTAGATTAAAAGATCTCCTGTGTTAAGATCTGGGTGGGCACCTATGAGTGATGAACCCACTATCTGACCCCTGACACAGCTTCGATCTCTTAGGATTGGTTTTGTTTCTGTCTTGAGTTGTCTGTCTTGGTTAGCTATTGGCTAATCTGTCTTGTGGCTATTTGGTTCCTTGTCTGTCTGTTATTGTGTGATTACTTGTTTGTATTATCATGAGTGGTACTGAGGATTCATCTCACCCTGTTGGTCCCACCAATGGTGGACATGGAGATGACTCTAACTCAGGGGCTCTCTTAGTTGGAACCTTGATTAGTAAATTGGACATAAGTGACCCTTTGTATTTACATCCTAGTGACACTAGTAGTTTGACTGTTATTACAATAAAACTTAAAGGAACAGAGAATTACTCTGTGTGGTCTAACTCTATGAAACTAGCATTACAAGCTAAAAACAAGTTAGGTTTCATAGATGGGTCAACTGCTAGGCCATTAGAAGATGAGGTCTTAATGAGACAATGGGATAGGTGTAATTCTGTTGTGCTGTCTTGGTTACTTAATTCTGTTAGTGAAGAACTCTTTCTTGGACAAGTTTTCTCAAAACTAGCCACTGAAGTGTGGATAGATTTGAAGGAAACATATGACAAAGTGGATGGGTCAGTTGTATACAACTTGTATCAAAAGATCAATTCACTTAGTCAAAATGGGAGTTCTGTGTCTGAGTATTACCACAAACTTAACACAATGTGGAAACAGTTTGATTCTATTGTGCAGCTACCTTCTTGTAGTTGCCAGGCTGCAAGGGAGTTCAACTCCTTTAGCAGTTTGATAAAACTGTTTCAGTTTCTTATGGGTCTGGATGAGATATACCAACCAGTTAGAACAACCTTGTTAACCAGGGATCCTTTACCTGACATTAAAACTGCCTACTCTGTGGTCTCAAGGGAAGAGTCACATAGAGGCAGTGGAAGTGTTAAGGGAAGTAATGTTGCTTTTGTGTCAAAATCTAATCAAAGTTTTGAAAACAGAAGAAAAAATATTAATAGAGGACCTAATCCAAATTTAAAATGTTCTCACTGTAATATGTTAGGTCACACTGTTGACAGATGTTATGAACTGGTTGGGTATCCACCTGGTTTTAGGAAGAAAGTTGTTGGTCAGGGTGGTAAGGCTAACATGTCTTCCAATGTTTCTAACAATAAACAGTCTGTGTCTAGTTCTAGTTCTAGTTCTACTGGTTTGCCTTTCTCACCTGAGCAGATATCAAAGCTTATGCATCTGATCAGTGATAAAGGAGGAGTTGAGTCTCAAAGCACTAATTCTGGAGGTAGTAGTGTCTTTGTTAAAGGTTTTTCATGTATGTCTAAAATTTCAAATCTTGAAAAAATCTTTAAAAATTTTTCAAGTTGTTCAAGTTTTGTTAAAGCTGCAATAAGTCTTGGTTGGATCACTGATTCAGGTGCCAACCAACACATGACCAGTAGTGAAAAAGAAATGTATAATTGTGTTGATGTGTCTGATTATGATATTCAGGTTAAACACCCTAATGGTACTAGTGCTAAAGTGTCTAAGATAGGAGATATAAAACTTGCTGATGGTGTCATTTTGTATGATGTATTTCTTGTCCCTGAATACTGTGTCAATCTTATGTCTGTACATAAGCTTGCCAGGGACAATAGATTAAGTGTTTTGTTTGATGAAGAAAATTGTTTTGTCTAGGATTCCAAGTCCAAGAGAATCCTGGTGACTGGTAAACAAAGTGATGGCTTGTACTTTGTAGGAAAGAATGTGAGTGTCAATAATACTTGTTTTAATAGTGTAAATGATGCCAATCTTTGGCATAGCAGGCTTGGTCATCCCTCTGATCAAGTACTTGCTGTGTTAAGGAAAGATTTGCATATTGGTCTTAGGGATTCTCAACCTTGTGAAGTCTGTCACAAGGCCAAACAAGTGAGAGTTCCCTTTCCCATTAGTGATCATAAAACTAAACATATTGGTGAGCTTATTCACCTTGATGTTTGGGGTCCTTATAGGATCACTAGTAGGGAAGGATACAAGTATTTTTTGACAGTTGTTGATGATTATTCCAGAACAGTCTGGTGTTATATGTTAAAAAATAAGGGAGAAGTGTTTGAAAATTTCAAAGTGTTTTATGAATTAGTAAAAACACAGTTTAAAGTTAGGATTAAAACAATAAGGAGTGATAATGGCACTGAATTTATAAATCATCAAATGAAATTCTTTTGTGCTAATAATGGAATAATTCATCAAACAACGTGTGCCTATACTCCTCAGCAAAATGGACTTGCTGAGAGGAAGCATAGGCATCTTCTTAATATGGCTAGATCTTTGTTGTTTCAAAGTGGTTTACCACTTAGGTTTTGGTCTGATTGTGTCTTGACTTCTACTTATTTGATTAACAGGATTCCCTCATCTGTCTTGTTAGGTAAGAGTCCCTATGAGTTGGTCTATGGGTTTCCCCCCACTATCAGTCACATTAAAAACTTTGGGTGTCTATGTTTTAATACTGTCTTAAATAATCCAGATAAGTTGTCTGAAAGGTCTGAAAAATGTGTTTTGATAGGGTATTCAAATTTCAAAAAAGGGTATAAACTTTGGAATCTTGAGTCTAAAACTGAAGAGTATTCCAGGGATGTAAAATTTTATGAAGAGATATTTCCTTTTAAACAATTACCTGAAACAGTTGTTTCAGATAATGAAGTTAATAATCTAAACTTTTTTGATTGTTTTGAGTCTGTTCAAACTGAGTTTTTAAGTGTGACTGAACAAGAGAAGATTCCCAATGATGAAGGGGGAAACAATGATGCTCAGGAATGTCTAACTAGTGTGCAACCAGGAAATCCTCCCAGGACTGCTGGGGGGGTAGACCTTGGTCAGCAGCCTAACAGTCCTGGTTGCAGGACTCCTGGTAGGGCAGACCAGGATGTTGGACATCCAAATGAAGAGTATAACCCATCTGAGGGAACAAGTAGGAGGTCTGAACGAGTGTCTAATATGCCTAGGAAGTTTAATGATTATATTGTTGAAGGTAGGGTTAAGTATGGTGTTGAAAAGGTTGTGAGTTACTCAAACTTGTCTGTTGATAGTTTTTGTTTTGTGACAAGTCTTAATAAGACTTCTGAACCCACTTCATATTCAGAAGCCTCAAAAGATCCCAAGTGGGTTGAGGCTATGAATCTTGAAATGGAGGCTTTGTATAGGAATAAGACTTGGGAACTTACTGAGTTACCCAAGGGTAGAAAACCCATTGGTTGTAAATGGGTTTATAAGGTCAAATACAAAGCCAATGGTGAGGTTGAGAGGTATAAAGCTAGGCTTGTAGCTAAAGGCTATAACCAAAGAGAGGGTATAGATTTTGGTGAAACCTTTTCACCAGTAGTTAAGATGGTTACTGTGAGATGTGTCTTAAGTATTGCTGTCCAAAACAATTGGGAGTTATTCCAATTGGACATTAATAATGCCTTTCTTTATGGAACCATAACTGAGGAAGTTTATATGGTTCCTCCAGAAGGGTATTGTTCTCCTAATGATAATAAAGTTTGTAAGTTAGTAAAGTCATTGTATGGGTTAAAACAAGCACCCAGACAATGGAATGAAAAACTTACAAAGGTCTTACTAGGTATTGGTTTTAACCAAAGTGTTTGTGATCATTCTTTATTTGTTAAGAATAAAGATGATGTATTCATTGTCTTATTAGTATATGTTGATGACATTGTTATAACAGGAAACAATGTTAAAGAAATTGAAAAAATAAAAAAGTTTTTAAGTCAAAGTTTTCAAATAAAAGACTTGGGAAAACTTAAGTATTTCTTAGGTATAGAAGTGTTATATGAAAACAATTCTATTTGTCTTTCACAAAGGAAATACTGTCTTGAGTTATTAAGTGATTTTGGATATTTGGGGTGCAAACCTGTTAATACACCCATTGAGTTAAGTCATATTGTTAATAGTAAAACTGGAAAAAATGGGACAGTTATTGAAAATATTAATGGTTTTCAAAAACTAATAGGGAAGTTGATATATCTGTCTATTACCAGACCGGATATAAGTTATGCTGTGCAGTTCTTGAGTCAGTTCATGCATAAACCTACCAAAGGTCATTTGCAAATTGCACTCAGGTTGCTTAGGTACCTTAAATTGTCTCCTGGAAAAGGAATACAATTTAAGAAGTCAGAAAGTTTTGAGTTATCAGGTTTTGTTGACTCAGACTGGGCTAAGTGCCTTGAAACCAGAAAATCTGTTACTGGTTATTGTATTTTCCTTGGTCAGTCTTTGGTGTCTTGGAAAAGCAAGAAACAGAGTACAATAGCCAGGTCTACTGCAGAAGCAGAATACCGAGCTATGTGCTCTGCTACTTGTGAGATTATGTGGATATTAAATTTGTTAAAGGAATTACATGTACAATGTAAAGTTCCTGTTAGTTTAAGCTGTGATAGTAAAGCTGCAATATCTATTGCAGCAAACCCTGTTTTCCATGAACGAACAAAACATTTTGAAATCGATCTTCATTTTATTAGAGAAAAAATTAGTAATGGTATAATTGAAACCATTAAAATTAGCTCTGAGGATCAAATTGCTGATGTTTTGACAAAGGGGTTAAATGGGTCAAAACATGATCAAATGTGTAAGTTGCTTGGTTTAGCTGACTTGTTTCAAAAGGTTTGAATCAAGGGGGCATGTTAAAAATAAAGATATAAAATTGTGATTCAACCTTTTGGGCCGAATACCGTTGGTCTGGATATGTTTTTATCTGTTTCAGGAAATATGGGCTTATATTAAAGCCTGCTTGTGATTTGGGCTTATGAAGGATTTGGCCCAGTTGTGGCTCAGTTGTGCTCGAGATATAATAGTCACCGTTGGATTGTGATCCGTGTGCTTTTGATCAACGGCTGAGATTATTAATTTTGTGTTTGTTCTACGAAGCTTCCAGGAGCTGTATAAAAGGGTGTCTCTCTCCTCATTTGAGAGTTTAGCTCAGATATTTTTGTATTCGTCTCTTTTGTATCCTCTGGTCTTGTATACCTTTTCTAGGGTTTCTGTATTCTTGTTCTTGTAAGGATTTATTGTATTTCCTTAGTTAGTCAATCAACTGGTCTTAATAACCAGTAGATTGCTAACCTTGTATCGTTTTATAGATCTCTATAATTTTAGAGATCTAGGGTTTGGTCTGGGTACTTTTGGGTTGGTTAATAATAATATTTGTCACCTGTTTTGTCGCTATCTCTTTCTGTTGATTATTGTTCTTGAGTTTATTGTGATTGTTTTACATTTTATTGTTGATTCATAGTTTTTAACACTAATACATCCTCATCACATATAAATTCAAAGAACTCTCATTTGTAGAAAAATTAAGGTTTTTATTAATATATTCAAAATAATCATATAACTGCAATTCCACAAAAGAATCTTGAGATACAAGGGAATAATTACTCTTATGGTTAACATGTTGACCGATATATAACTATTTGGGCCAATATCCGGCTAGTTCGCTTCTTACTTGGTAGAGACATGTGCCTATGAGAAAGGAGGTTATAGGTTCAAATCTAAGCAATGAATGGTTTAGGATTACTTGTATAAAATAGGGGTGTTCAAAAAATCCAAAATCTGAAAAAACCGAATCCGAATTCTTATTCGGATTGGATTTATCTGAATATCCGCATAAGAATTTGGATTCGGATCGGAGTCAGATTTAAGATTTAAAAAAATCGGATTATTCGGGTTATTTAGATATCCAAATAACCTAAATAAGTATTAATAGTCTTTTTGTAAGGGGAGCCTAGCCGATGATTAATAGTTAAAAATGTATCCAACCCATGATTAATATTCAAACATTTGTAGCACAATAGCCTGTGTCCCCATGACTAAACATAATTCAGTTCACAACTTGTATTTGTGTTTAAGATTTTTTATTTCGAATTATGATTGAGACTGTGTTTGAAGTTTAAACTTTGTTTTTGTGTTATAAGACTATGTTTAAACTTTAAAGACTAGTTTCCATTTTCCGGTCTTTGTATGTTTTAACTTTTAAGACTAACTTCTATTTTCCAGTTTTAAGACATCGTTTTAAATAAATTGTTTTACGGTTTAAATTGGATTATTTGGATATCCGTTCGAATTTATCCAAATCCGATTCGATTGATTTGAGATCATTCGGATCAAATGAGAAGATTTCCAATTCGGATCGGATTTCGGATAGGTTCTTAAATTTTTCAAATCCAAATAACCCGTTATCCAAATTTGTACTAAAAGTTTATTTTATTTTATTTTTTTTTAAAAAGCACTAAAAGTTTATTTTTATGGTCATCAAACTTCAAACCTAAACTTTTATGCTCAAATAATGCCCAACTATATTGTTTTGAGTTATTTCTAGTCGTGATTACATTCACGTTAATCGACCCACAACTAACCCTCTATAACCTTCAAACCCATTAACTAAAACCTCCATATCAATCGATTATGGTTATTTATTAATAGACATATCGACTATGGTTATGGTGTTGGACCAAAACAGACCCTTACACACCCCTACCCTTGCAACACACACGTCTCTCTTTTTCTCTCCTCTGCAACACACACACACATTGATAAGTACCACTCAGTAACCATACGCGGGTAGCCCTACCTGATCACACTTAATGTATATGATGATTAAGTTGCAATTTTTTGACAGACGGGTAACAAACTGTGTCGCTGCCCTATTTTGAGTTTCAAACTCTATCTAGCTGAAAATAAACCCTTGTTCCTCAAGGTCGAGGAATTACCGTGAATGACCTTTTGCACCCGATTCAGAAAGCCAACAGCCTCGGGAGTGAGAGATTCCAATGTATCTAAGGCAAAGGACGAATACATGTTGATTCTCAGTACAGATCGTTTTGTGCTTGGCAGTCTTCTTTGACTTTGCCTTCAGAATTTCTTGTCTCGACACAAACACGGTTCATCGGAGACCTATCAAAGGAGACACTTCTAGTAAAGTCCACACAAACATGTTTTTCGTTCATCAAACCAAACATAGGGGTGTAAATGACACGTAGCGGCTCGAGAACCACCCGGGATCGGCTCGGTAAAAAGCTCGAACGGGCCGAGCCTTAACGAGCCCGAGCCTGAAATATGGCTGGTTTAGTTATCGAGCCCGAGCTCGAGCCCTAGATACAAAGCTCGATTTGGCTCGCGAGCCTAAACGAGCCCAAACATAATTATAAGTTATTTATATATCTCTTATAATTTATAGCTCACATCTTCAAAGCCCAAGTCCTTATTTCATATGCCCATTTAATAACACTCGCAAGCCGAGCTTTTGCAATCTCGAGCCGAGCTTTGAGCTCGTTTGAGATTGTTCTTAAATCACATCGAGTCGAGTTGAGTCGAGTCGAGCTCGAGCTTTTGATTTTGCTAGCGAGCCGAGCTCGAGCTTCATAAAACCATAACGAGCCAAGCTCGAGCTCAGTCAGACTCAAGCTCGACTCGGCTCGGCTCGTTTACACCCAAAACCAAACATGAGAACATCCCCGGTAAGGTCAACAATTTTTTATTTTTTTTTTTGTGATTCAAAAAAAAAGTTCAAGATACAATTTTATTTATTATATCCAACGTCTATTTTTCGTTAGATAAAAGACCTTTTTCCTTTATTTATACTCTCCTTTGAATCTTTCTTTTGTGTTTCACATTTATTTCGTTATTTATATTATTTGTAGGATGGGTTTAACCGGTGGAGTGTGTAACTCATCAGCTCGTCTGAAAGGCCATCCACATCGGCTCAGACCAAGCCAAGCTAAGCCGTTTATTTGAATATGTCAGCTTAATGGGGACCGGGTATTTAAATTAGGAAAACATGAAGACAAAAACTTCATTATCAAAAAACGGTCCCATCATTGGCTCTACATATCCTATTCTCCACACGATACGATAATAAATTCATCTAAGTCTCATCTCAACACGATATATATTCAATTTAAATCATCCATGTGATGTGATTGCCAACCTAACTCACTAATTAAATTATGTCTATTATTTTTATATATTTATAGATATAGATATAGATATACTCATATTTGTTAACTATCAACGAAACATGACCAACTGGCTATCCGGGATTACCGGTTTACAAAAACACATCATACGTCCATAATAGACAAAGTGTTGGGTAGTCCGAGGCTCCGAGCCCACCGTAAAATTCCCAAACCGGGAAAAAACCTGTCTACTCAAAGGTTGTTATGATAAAACCCGAGTGAGATCAGATTCAAACTTCATTTTGTATACCACTCCACCACAAAGGTTGAGAAATATCAAACTCACTCATTAGAAATGTGGTGGATTATACAAGTCTCACTCTCTCTCGTTCTTTCTTTCTTTCTTATTTATTTATTTTTTTTATCAGAATCTTACTTTAAAAAAAAAAAGAAAGAGAGAAAATAGGTACTTGACAAAATTTCATATGATATACGAAATAATTTTACGTATTTATATAACAAGTTTTTGTTAATATTTTAATAAAAGAATACTTATTAATGTTAATAGATTATTTCCTGAAACATCCAAAAAAAATGAAAAATAGTCATACTTTTTAATCTGACATTATACAAAATCCAAATACAAGTGAATTATTCTACATCGCCAAACTCAGTTATCTATTAAAAAAAGTTGATACCAATGATTTAATAATTACGTAATTAACTTAAATAGAAGTGGATGATTCAACTCATGGACATGTGATGTGAGATGAATTAGTGTAGAGTCTTCGCTTAATTTTTCTTAACGTTAACTTTCATTCAAAAACACTAGACAAGTTCTCGAAAACCAAACCACATGTTGATACCAAACCCAGCCTGGATGATCGACAAATGATCAAAAACTTTGACATAGACTTCAAACTTTTTCATGACTTTCTTTTTTCTTTTAGTTTTGGATTCTTATTTATCCCACCCTAGTTTTCCGGTATGCAACTTATATTGGTTGCTAGAGAATTTGGAAGCTCGGAACGATTAGATCTTCAACGGAAGGAAGCTAACGTGGAGAATGTTGTGTCAGATGTGAAGTCCTACGGTTTCTTGTGGTATAGACATAAAAGTTAGAACTTACGTTTAAGAGTTTTAGTTTAAATTTAATCTGATGTAATATGTTTTTTTTAGGGCTGCTTGCTTAAAAAAAAAAGAACCAAAATCAAGTCCATAACTTTACTAGAATAGTTCAAAAGAGAAAAAAAAAAGTGCTGGTTGTTTGAAAGTAATTTTCTAAGTATTTTTAGTTTTTAAAATTAATTATTATTATTAACAATCAGTGTTAGTAATACAACACAACAAATATTTAAAATAGCCAATTATTAATTATCCATTATTATTATTATAGTTACTTTTTCTTGTTCCCGTGTCACTTATATCAACTGATTAACATTATACTAATTATTAATAATAATGAAAAGAAAGAAAATATAAACCAGAAAGTGATAGTTTACTGTCCGACCTATTCATTTTCATCATATTTCCTCCACTCAAAATAGAATGAAAGAGAACGAAATAAAGGCAATTTTAATATTTATAGTTAAAGTTTGTTTCTCTTGTGTCCTTTTAATATTCTATAAATAAATAATAAGATATCGTAGAAAATGGATACAAGTCTGATATTTGTGGTGGCACAAAACAACTCCGGTGTGGACACTTACGGCTGTGATTAAAGATTGGGACCTTGTTAGGCTTTTTAACATTAAATCATGTTCCCTGATGTGGTTTTTTGTGTAACGTCAAATAAAAACCAAATTTTATTCAACAAATTTTGGAGGGTATTTAACAAAAAGTTTATTCAACAAAAATAAAATTTTAATATTAAATTAATTTTATTTTAAAATTTAAGTTAACTTAAAAACATTGAAATTAAATAAAGCAAACTAACACTTCGTCAATTTAAAAGAAACATTTAATTAAAAGTTATAAAGAAACTACAAGTCAAAATAAATAAACGAAAGATCCTCAATTGTTCCAACTGTAACGTTCTGGCCCAATCATAGGAATGTTTTTTAATCGAATGTTACCGTGCTCTGCTTTACACAAATTATTATTTTAAACACATTATTTCATGTTTGAACCCGAGACTTTGCTTTTAAACAATTTTCAATTATGATTTTTGATAAACTCCGGTGTTATTTTATATTGATGTTATCAAAAACCATAAATGAAAACTGTTTAAATTAATTTATTTAAACTACTAAAATATGTTAAAATGTGGTCAAGTTGATACATTTTATTGAGAGTTATTATTTATTTCTGGGTTAAGAATATTGCAGGATTGTGCTATTGGACTTGATGATATGGGCTCAGAAGGTTGTTCGTGATGTGGGCTTAGAAGATGATCGTGATTGGAGCCCAAGGAATATTACAAGGCTAAAGATGGTCCGGCCCGTGTAAATAAGTTCAGCTCACTTGATGTCTACGCTGGCAATCCATAAACCTAATTACAAAGCATAAATCTACGGCTTTGATTGGGATTAAGCGTGTTTTCGTTATCTCATCCAACGGCTATTGTAGGCTTGGGTGTGTTTCTTCCCAAGCCTAATATCCAGCTATAAATAGATGATTCTCTCACCCTGTTACAAGTTTACGTTCACTTGTATTCTCATATCACTCTCTGTACTTTCTCACTTTGTCTATTGAGCCTGTTCTAGATCTAGGGTTGTCATCAAGGTCTTTGTGTTAAAGACCTATCAGTTGTTCTCCTGTTAGATCGTTAGAATAGGGTATCATAGTGGTGGTGATTGATTGTATTTGTCATCAGTTGATGATCTTTTGGTTGTAAGGTTCATAATAATAATAATAACAATATATAATTTTTACATGGTATCAGAACTGAGGCTCTTGATTTAGGGTTCTTTCGTCGATTAGGGTTTCGTACGAGTTATTGTTGATCTCAGTCGTATCTACGATCAGATCTATTCTTCATAGATCAGATCTTCTTGTGTTCGGAAGGTTAAATCTGACTGTTTATTGGAGTCTTGAAGGAGGTTCATAAGATCAAGTTTGTACAAGGCTCGTGGAGATTCTTTACTGCGTCTTGAACTTGTAACCCTAAGTGAAGGTTACAGTTCTTGACTGGCTGGAAGGAGAACCCTAACTTGGGTTGGAGGCTGGTGAGATTGTTCTGGTTTTTTTGTTTGAATCTTGCATCATTAGGCATTTCTTGGCCGGGTTAGGGGGACCGATTTGATATTGACAAGATTGTTTAGGCATTCATTAGGGTTTGAATTCTGTTTTGTGCTTGATCTTGTTTGATTAACTGTTTTCTGGTTTTCTTGTGTATCTGGTTGTGTGAGTGTGTCTATTAGTTTGTGGTTCCCACATTAAGACCTGGCCTGGAACCCTTGAGTGATGAACCAGGTATCTGGACACTGACGTGGCTTCACCACTTAGGTGTTTGAGTTGTTTCCTATCTGATTAAATTGTGTTGTGAACTTTGTTTGTTACTTGTTTGTGTTTGTATTACTGGTTAACATGTTTGAGGGTCCTTCTACTACCTTAGTTAGTAAGTTAGAAGCCAGTGACCCTCTATACCTACATGCTAGTGACTCAGCTAATTTGACCATTGTTAGTGTTAAACTAAAGGGAACAGAAAATTACAATGTTTAGGCAAATGCAATGATTCTTGCATTGCAAGTTAAAAACAAACTAGGGTTTGTCAATGGTGAATGTATTAAACCTACTAATGATTATGTTCTTGAGAGACAATGGGAAAGATGTAACTCTATATTAACATGGATTTTAAACTCTATTTCTGAAGATCTATACTTAGGGCAAGTTTATTCTAAACTTGCTTCTGAAGTATGGAGAGATTTAAAAGAAACTTACAACAAGATTGATGATTCTATGATATTTGATTTATACAATAAAATCAATTCATTTTCTCAAAATGGCTCTTCAGTCTCTGATTACTATCACAAATTAAATGTAATGTGGAAAAGTTTAGATGAAATCCTTCAGCTACCTGCATGTACTTGTGATGCATCAAAAGAATTTAATGATTTCAATCATTTAATTAAGTTGATGCAATTCCTTATGGGCTTAGATAGTGTGTATCAGTCTGTTAGGACTAGTTTGTTGATAAGGGATCATCTTCCATCTGTAAAGGAAGCCTTTGCTGTTATTTCTAGGGAGGAGTCACATAGGAATTCAAATGTGACTTCAACCAAAGAACAAAGTCAGGATGTTGGTTTTTTTGCTAAGACTACTCAATCATTTTATAATAAAAGGAAGGTCATTAAGACTAGTGGTCAGGGTTTAAAATGTACTAATTGCAATAAAACTGGACATACAATTGACAAATGTTTTGAAATAATAGGTTATCCTTCATGGATGAGACCTAGGAATAATCAGGTTAAAAGAAACAATGTGAACAATAGTACTAGTAATATTGTTCTAAATGATTCTAATGGGTCTACTACTAGTCTTACTGCTGAACATGTTACAAAATTGTTGAGTTTGTTGAACACTAAGTCAGATGATCCTCAGCCCAGCTGTAATGCTGCTGGTAGGTTCACTGGTCCTTTCTGTTCAAATTCATTTATAAAGCCTATATACTATTTTGCAAGTCTAAATATAAATGGTAGAAGAATATGATGGATAATAGACTCAGGGGCCAACCAACATATGGTAATGAATGAAAATGGATTAATTAACATAATAGATGTGTCTGATTTAAATATTAAGGTCAGACATCCTAAAGGAACCAGTGATGTTGTAACTAAAATAGGGGATATAAAAATAAATGATTGAGTTACATTGTATGATTTATTTGTTGTACCTGATTACAACATCAATTTGATTTATGTTTATAAGTTAGCAAAGGATAGCAAACTTACTATGTGTTTTGATGAGGAAAAATGTTATGTTCAATATTCCTTAACCAAGAAACACCTGGTGACTGGTAGTCAAATGGATGGACTTTATTTTTGTGGTGAGTCTAAAGTTGTAATAAATACTAGTCATATTAATTCTGATTTAGTTGAGTTATGGCATGCTAGAATGGGTCATCCTTTTGAGAATGTGTTAAAAGTTTTAAAAAATGACTTAGGATTAAAAAATGTTTCCATTTCTCAACCTTGTGAAACATGCCATAAGGCTAAATAATATAGAGAACCCTTTCCTTTATCTGAACATAAAACCAAGGAATTAGGAGATCTAATTCACTTAGATGTATGGGGACCATATATGGTTAAAAGTAAAGAAGGTTATAGATACATCTTAACTGTTGTTAATGACTACACAAAGGCTGTTTGGGTTTTCTTAATGAAACATAAAGATGAGGTATTTGAAAACATTCAAGATTTAGTCATTTTGATTCAAACTCAGTTTAAGAAACAAGTTAAAATTTTGAGGAGTGACAATGGTTTAGAGTTTGTGAACAATCAAATGAAAGATTTTGTTAAAAAGAACGGTATTGTTCATCAAACAACTTGTGTGTATACTCCACAACAGAATGGAGTTGTTGAAAGAAAACATAGACATCTATTGAATGTTGCTAGATCTATTTTGTTTCAAAGTGGTTTTCCTTTGAGCTTTTGGTCTGAATGTGTTCTAACTGCCACTTACCTTATTAACAGGACCCCTACTTCTGTGTTGAATGGTAAAGCCCCTTATGAACTTGTAGATGGTTTTAAACCCCCTATATCTAATCTTAGGATCATGGGATGTTTGTGTTTCAGTACAGTCTTAAATAACAGTGATAAACTAAGTAGTCATGCTAAAAAATGTGTTCTTCTAGGTTATTCAAATGAGAAAAAGGATATAAGTTATGGAACCTAGAAACTAGAACTATTAGTTTTTCCAGAGATGTAAGGTTTTATGAAACTGTGTTTCCTTTTAAAGAAAATAAAACTTATGTTGGAAAAGAAACTGTTTTTGATAAAACCATTAATAATGAAAATTTCTTTGACTGTTTTGAACACAATACATCTAACTATCCTAGTGATGGGTCTATTCCCAATGATGAACAGGGGTAACACAAGAGACTGGTGCACATGGACTTCAGCAATCTGAATCAGCTGGTACTCCTGGTAGTGGTATGGCTGGTAATCAGCAATCCTCCAATAGTGCAGCAGATTCAGATAGGGCAGAAGGTGTGCATAGGGCTGATAATCAAATCCTATCTGAGGGAAATACTGAGCAGCAGTTAAATGCTGAATCCAGTATTAGAAGATCAACTAGGAACACCAATTTTCCAAAGAAATTCAATGATTTTGTTGTAGGTGGTAAAGTTAAATATGATCTTGAGAGAGTAGTAAATTATTCTAATCTCTCTTTAGAAAATGTTTGCTTTGTTACTACTCTAAACAAAAGTGTTGAACCAACAACTTTTTATAAGGCTTCTTGTGACCCCAATTGGGTCACAGCCATGAATGAGGAAATGGAAGCCTTAAATAGAAATAATACTTGGTCTCTAGTTGATTTGCCCTCTAGTAGGAAAGCTATAGGTAGCAAATGGGTATATAAAATAAAATACAAGTCAACAGGAGAAATTGAGAGGTATAAGGCTAGGTTAGTAGCCAAAGGGTTTAGTAAAAAAGGAGTGGATTTCAATGAGACCTTTTCACCTGTTGTGAAAATGGTTACTATTAGAACAGTCATTGCTTTAGCTATTCAAAATAGTTGGTCTTTGTTTCAGCTTGATGTCAACAATGCATTCTTGTATGGTAAGTTAAATGAAGATGTCTTCATAAAACCACCTGATAGTTATTTTTCTGATATTGAAAATAAAGTGTGTAAGTTGAATAAGTCATTGTATGGCTTAAAACAGGCGCCTAGGATGTGGAACTCCAAATTGGTTGGAGTTCTTAGGGAATTAGGTATTGAATAAAGTCAATGTGATCATTCTTTGTTTATTAAAAATGTGAATTATGTGTTTATTGTTTTACTGGTTTATGTTGATGATATAGTTATAACTGGTAATAGTTATGATGAGATTCTTTCTGTTAAAACTTTCTTAAATTCCAAGTTTCTGATCAAAGACATAGGATCTCTAAAGTATTTTTTAGGGATAGAAGTCATAGAGTCTAGTAAGGGACTTTGTTTGTCACAAAGGAAGTATTGCATAGAGTTGCTTGCTGAATATGGAATGACTGGTTGCAAACCAGTTAGTAGTCCTATTGAGCAACATTATGTAGTATCTACTTTGTGTGCAAAAGGAAAGGAGTCACTAGTTGATGTCATTGGATATCAAAAACTTGTTGGCAAACTTATCTATTTGTCCCACACCAGACCTGACATATCATATACAGTCCATGTACTTAGTCAGTATATGCATAAGCCTTCTAAGGCTCATCAGCAAATGGCCTTTAGGTTGTTAAGGTACTTAAAACTATCTCATGGAAAAGGGATAATTTTTAAGAAAAGTCCTAATTTTGAGTTAAAGGCTCTTTCTGACTCGGACTGGGGAAAATGCTCAGAGCCTAGGAAATCTGTTACAGGATTCTGTATATTCCTGGGTAATAGTTTAGTATCTTGGAAAAGTAAAAAGCAGGCTACAATTTCACAATCTTCAGCAGAAGCTGAGTTTCGTGCTATGTGCTCTACAACATGTGAGCTTATTTGGTTAGCCAATTTACTTTCTGAACTTGATGTTAAGGTAAAGTTTCCTATATCTCTTTACTGTGATAATAGTGCTGCTATGGCAATAGCAGCTAATCCAGTCTTACATGATAGGGTCAAACATTTTGAATTGGATCTATTTTTCTTACAAGATTATGTTTCTAAAGGTAAGATTCAAACTGTTAAAGTTTAGTCTAAAGAACAATTAGCAGATGTGTTTACTAAAGGTCTTCTCATTTCTCAACATGAATATTTGTGTCAAAAACTAAAGATGTATGATGTCTTTTGTCATCAACCTGAGGGGGGTGTTAAAATGTGGTCAGGTTGATACATTTTATTGAGAGTTATTATTTATTTCTCGGTTAAGAATATTGCAGGATTGTGCTGATTGCCATTGAGCTAAGGATGCTATTGGACTTGATGATATGGGCTCAGAAGGTTGTTTGTGATGTGGGCTTAGAAGATGATCGTGATTGGAGCCCAAGGAATCTTACAAGGCTAAAGATGGTCCGGCCCGTGTAAATAAGTCCAGCTCACTTGATGTCCACGCTGGCAATCCACGAACCTAATTACAAAGCATAAATCTACGGCTTTGATTGGGATTAAGTGTGTTTTCTTTATCTCATCCAACGACTATTGTAGGCTTGGGTGTGTTTCTTCCCAAGCCTAATATCCAGCCATAAATAGATGATTCTCTCACCCTGTTACAAGTTTACGTTCACTTGTATTCTCAGATCACTCTTTGTACTTTCTCACTTTGTCTATTGAGTTTGTTCTAGATCTAGGGTTGTCATCAAGGTCTTTGTGTTAAAGACCTATCAGTTGTTCTCCTATTAGATCGTTAGAATAGGGTATCATAGTGGTGGTGATTGATTGTATTTGTCATCAAGTGATGATCTTTTGGTTGTAAGGTTCATAGTAATAATAATAACAATCTATAATTTTTACAAAATCATTAATAAAAATAACATTAACATATTGTTTATTATTTTCTGCAAATAAATATATCACAAGTAATTATTAATATATTGTTCACCAAGATAAAAACTACCTATTTTGCCTTTTGTAACTGCTTTTGAGATGATCTTGGCCATCCAAATTTGTCAGTTATTTTTGAAAGTAAATCCTAGCCACAGTAATTTGGTAGTTATCATCAAAATTTGGCAGTTTTATTTTGGCTGAAGCAGTTTTAAGGTTACCACTTTTGTAGCTCCACGTTCATCTACTGTTTTGCTGAAGTTTTCCCTTTTTGTAACCTATTGTCTCTACAATATATCTAAACATATGAATACACAGATCCCTCCATCCCTTGTCCTTCTTTCCCATGAGTCCACTGCCACACTTAATCCCCTAAACTTCACCGCTGTCGTTGAGGTTGGGCCTCTTTATCTCCTATGTCGCCGTTTTCTTCTTATTCTACAGCTTCAGCCTTTCAAGCAACCAATAATGTCAAATACTTATGAAAACTATCACAAGAGGTTCAAGATTTGTCGAAAGGATGGTGGTCATATCTTTTCTGCTCTTCTTCTTAACCGTCATCCATCTCCACCGATTAGGTATTCTTCAATGCTCTACAAAAACTGAAAACGTACTAGTATTCTTCAACACTGTGAATTTCATCGATTCTTCAACACTTTCTTAATTTTATCTAGCATCTGAAGAGATTTCAGTGAAGGCTTATTGGTATACCAGTACTGATTGCAGAACTATTTTCACAGATTCTGAAGCCAATTAGTAAGTATTTCTCATTTTCCCCACTTTTTGTTTAATTGTTGTTAGTAATCGACGTGAATTTGTTTGATTTGGATTCGTTTCATTATTGTCAGTCATCAATTAGCACTTATCTATGATTTCCCCAATTTTTCAAGTAATTCATTTATGTAATTGGTTGTTTTTGTAGGAGTAAGACTTGGCAGATATGGGATAAAGAGAAGGTCACGGCTGGGGTATGGCTCCGCCTATATATGGCCCCCAAATTCATCTATGTTTCTGTAGTGTTATTGGACAATTTGGAGAAGACTAATTCAATTGGGTCAGTGTTTGGAACCCGAACCCGACCCCAGAAACTAGCGTACTCGATTTACCCGAACCCGACATACTGTTGTATCTGAAACGGCTGAACTTAATTGGGTCAGTGTTTGGAAAAAATAAAAGTAAGTTAGGTTCACCCGAATAACCAAAGTAGTTACAAATTCGGATAATTCTGGTTTTGTTTTATTAGGGTAGAGTTTGAGAGTTTTAGATTTCTTTTCTCTAGATAAGTGAGTTGTTTTGCAACCATATAAGTTGTTTTACAACCAATATGCAGCCATGTAAGTTGTTTCATCAATTTTGCAGCCTTTGTTTCATCACCAGATATGCGGCCATGACCGATAACCGAATAACCTGAATCTACAAGGGTACGTTATCGGATTATATTCCCACCATCTATAACCCGAGTCACCAGGCCCGATAAACTCGAAACCTTGTAAAATAACCCAAGGAACACCCTACTAAAAATAGTTTTCTTGTCATCATGTTATCCAAGGTAAAAACACCCTATTAAAAAACTTTCAGTGATAGCTGCAACTGCACCAAAGGTAGCAATTAGAGTATATAAGGTATTTAATAGTTAGTAATTTTGTTATGTAGAAACCAGGTCACTGAGAGAAGGACAGCG
Organism: Ambrosia trifida; assembly: GCA_028751855.1. Taxonomy (NCBI): domain Eukaryota; kingdom Viridiplantae; phylum Streptophyta; class Magnoliopsida; order Asterales; family Asteraceae; genus Ambrosia; species Ambrosia trifida. The sequence continues at coordinate 106,802,656 of CM054123.1, read as the reverse complement.
GCTGATACAACTCCAGTGGCAGCACGACCTCATCCACCTCGTGCAACTATGACACCAGCATAAGTAAAAGTTGTTTACATAAGCAATCCCAAACACCCCCTTATTGAAAAAGTGTAATTAGACTAACACCCCCTTAGCTAATACATATGTGTTCATATATTGTTTTTATGATCAAAACACGAACAATTAACCATTTTTTTTGTAGTGAGTCGCGATTGCTTGATAAGTAATTTGTGCTTGGAGATGTGTTGGCAAAAACTGAATTTTGGGCTACAAGAAAGGTTAGTTACTTGACAATTAATTAAGTTTATAATTAAAATCAAATCTCCTTAAATTCTACTGTCAACAAGCTTTTAAAGGAGTTCATTCCAAGGCTTTCACATGATGCAGATGGTCTTGTATTTTAGGTTCATAATCCACTCATACTCTGGAGGATGAATGGTATGTTTTTTCTTTTTCTTTTTTTTAATACTAGACTCCATTTTGTCACTATTTTTTTTAATTATTAGATGAACATTTTAGCGTAGTCACGAATTTAGATTGTGGGTCACTTTCTACCATGTTTATTTGATTATTGGGTATACATGAAGAAAATGGAAAAAAGTAGTGGTTTCATAGTTCTTCTATGCTTTATATTATATGTATGGCTCTTAAAACTTAAGAAAACTAATATATGTAATACCATTGTGTTTCAGTTATAAAGGCATAGGAACTGGACTCATTTGGAGGTCACTTGCACAATGTGTCGTGTTCTTATCCATTCAAGACAAGACATGAATATGAGTTTGGGATTCTGAAAAAAAGAACATGGCTACAATATTTTTGCGGGGAGCATGACAGAAAACGAGTATTGCATCACGAGAGGATTGATAAACTAACAAAAAAACGAGTATTTCACAAATTTTAGTCTATTTTGCCTTCAATATTTTTTTTTAACTATCTGTGAAATCTGATGTTAAGCCTCATGACAGTGTTCATGCATTATATTCAGCGAGTATTGCCTTAAGATTACTTATGCATTGATTATTGTGTTCTTAAAGAGGATACATTTTGCTAATTTTTATCTTAAACATATAGTGCTATGGTTTAACAAGTAGTTGCAAATTTATGCTGCATTACAAGTTTAATGTTGTATGCAACATTTTGGTTGAATGAATATATTTTTCCCTTTTAGTGGCACCTCATTCAATCAGCTTTAATCATGTTCAGACCCTTCTGGTATATTGATTGTCAAAATAACACGATATCAGAGAATCTAAACACAAAATACTCAAAACTTTTATTGAAAGACTTCAAGAAACAAAATACAAATCAAAAGGAATCAAATACACTTCAAAACTAAACCACTCTGATCGACAAGATCACAACACTATCTAGATGAAAAAGACTCAAATGAACATAAACGAGAACAAGATGTTCAAGCCTTCAACCCTAATCTAGATCAGAAAGTGTGAGAGTTTAGAGAGAGAGAGAAGAACAAGAATCTGACGTAAAAGTTGAATGAGAAGAAGCACAAGGCTTTTATAGGAGCTTCTCAGCTGCAGTCTTCGAGAGAGATCCAATGGCCAGGAATAAAGCACAAATAATAATCCAACGATCAGAAATAAAGTGTGTTAGTTGGCACGGATTGCCAACGTGGCAATCCATCTAAGAGACTGGGCCTATTTACTTGGGCTGAATCAACAAGACAAGTATAGTAATTATTGGGCCTGGACAATCTTTAATCAAACTGGACCAAGTGTTACTGACTTAAGCCCATATCCAGTATCCAGCACTTGGTCATGACTTCGAACCATCATCTAAGCAGCAACACAGCAACAATCAGCATATCAACCAGCAGCTATCAACATATCAACTCTTCTAAATCATCAAGTGCATCCATTACCTGAAAAGACTTATACAAAATATTCAAGTACAAACTAAATACAAGATACTAAAATTGAACCAAATGAGTTATACCACTCTCATTTTAACATTGATGTGCAGAATGGTATCAACTCTCATGTTGATTATTGATGTGCAGAGTGTTTTAATTGGTGCTGGCAGATTTTACATGAGCCACATGTGTAAACCATACATACATGAGTGTGTATTAGTCTAATACACCAGACCCATTTGTAATATGAACATTCCATTGAGACAATCATAAAGAAAAACTGAATTCTAAAGATTGAGTTTTTTTTTTTTTTTTTTTTTTTTTGAATGGCAACCTTTTATTACACATTTATTCCACCTCACCTTGCATTTGCAAGGATTTGAACCCACAACCTTACATTTGTAAGGGGGACACCATACCACTAGACCAAGATTGAGCTTATTCATTTAAATACATATTAAATATAGGAAAAATGGAAATAAATAATCCCAACTATTGACTATTGGCCAATAACAGTCTCAACTACGAAAATCACCAATATTGGTCCCAACTTTCGACATATTGGAAACCAACGGACCCAAACTAACGGAGGCTAACTCCGTTAGTGTGATGCTGACGTGACATGCTTAGGTGGCAAGATGATCATACGTGGCATCCTACGTGGCATGCCACATGGCAAAATAATCCTATGTGGCATCCTACGTGACATGCCACGTGGCAAAATGATCCTACATGGCATCCTACGTGGCATGCCATGTCAGCATCACACTAACGGAGTTAGCCTCCGTTAGTTTGGGTCCGTTGGTTTCCAATATGTCGAAAGTTGGGACCAATATTGGTGATTTTCGTAGTTGGGACTGTTATTGGCCAATAGTCAATAGTTGGGATTATTTATTTCCATTATTCCTTAAATATAATATGGATAAGAAAAGTTGGTGGCCTTCTATCGGTTTCATATAAATAACAAAATTTGAGTTAAATTATACAAAAACTAATCAACTTTTGCGTCTACTAATCACAATATGTAGTTCTGTCAATTGTTTTCTTTAATTTTGTTCATGTTACTGTTTGTTAAGTTATTTCGTTATGTTAGGCGTGCATTTTATTTGCAGTGAAATATACTACTTATAAAATTATGTGTTGCTCTTTATTGTTTATCGTTCTTTAATTAATCTAATGTATTCATCTTTTTCTCAAGACTATATCAACATTAGTAATGAATCATATATGCGTCAGCTATATAACTAAATTTGAGATATCATATACATGAATTAATAAACTTTCACGTTTTCTAATCCTCGTTCGAAAACCTGTCCCAACAGACGGGTATCTCACTAGTTAACAATAGTTAGTAACGTTTAAGGCTTTACCTCAGAAATCAGTGAGGATGTTTAACAATACTACAAAGTACAAAAGGATAAGAGTGTCTTTTTACAAGTGTGGATTGTCCACATATGTTTACACAGATTACTGGTAATAATTAAGATAAATTATTTACGACTAATTAGTTCAGAAAAAAAAAATCACCTTTTATATGTTGACTATACCAAATAAGGATAAGTGTATTTTAAGATACATCACAATCTTATCTTTATATAAATGTATACAAACTTCTAAACCTTATAAAAGTTGATAAATTGTCACATCAATATATTTTAAACGCTTTCACACACACGTGTGTGTATCGTTCTTAGCCAAAAGTTAAAAATAAATAAATTTGGAATAGCACACCAATCGGGACATTTATATGAAACCCAATGACAGAATATTGTTTAACAAACAACCGAGGTTTAACTCGGTTTGAACTTGAAGCTAAATGAGTCAGCTTAACATGACTCAAAAGTTTGTAACAAGTTGAAAGTTGAGTTCGTAGTTAGTTTGACTAAACAAGACAATTCTTATATTTTTAAATTATAATTAAGAGAAAGTATAGTACGGGTAGATACAACCCAAAAAGAAATTTTTTTTTTTTTTTTGGCATCAAATGATTGATAGATAAACGTAAAAAATTACATCAAGATAGCGGGCAGACGGGCAACAAGCTGCGCCGTCACCCCTTTCTGGACGGCAAACCCTAACCTCCTAAACACGAACCCATGCCCCCCGGAGTCGAGACACTGCTATGGATAACCCGTTGGACTCGGGTCATGAAACGGATGGCTTCCGGTGCCAAGGAGCCAAAGGTATCAAATGCCAGGGGTACAAAAACATGTTGGTTCTCCTCACAAGCTTTAGCATGCTTCTCAACCTTCTTCGCCTCTGCTTTCCGCACCGCTTGCCCGGCCACAAAACCCCTATCCCTCAAACCAACCAGGGGAGATACACCCGTTAGGTCGACACAAGCGTGTTTCCCCCCGGCCCACCCAAAGACAAGCAGGTCTGCTGGACGTAGGGTGGATCTCCCTTCTGCGGGGTCCGATAGGAAGTTCACAGGAGCTTCCTTTTTGGCTGAGATCCCAGCCCTTCTTAAAATGTCCCAAAGAACGTCCCGGACCCAGTCATGCCTATATTTGAAACCAGGCAACTCCTTACAGTGAACCGCGTGTTCCCCGTATTTGTCCAAGCATGCCTTACGGCAAATCGGACAGACTTCATCTTCATGGTACATGGGGATCACCAAACGATATTTAAGAATTGCCCTGTATTCAACCCCAGACATGGTTTGGCCCAAACATTCGATTGGGATAACATTAAGGAAATCTTGGGCATGGGGGCTTTGCAAGCATTCAATAACTGCCTTTTGGCGGGGGGACAGATCAAAAGCTTCACCCAGGCTCTGCGCGATTTTGCCAAAAAGAGCATTCGCCAAAGTTTTCTGAGGCTTTGGGGGGGCGGTGTCCTTGTTAGAAAAACCGCCAATATCAAAACCTGGGAGATAGTCATTTATCCTTTCGAGGGCCTGTACGTAGTCCAAGTCCATGTCGACAACCCCGCTATTCCTTAAGATATGGTCCTGGAGATTCCAAGATTGAGCTCGCGATGCCACAAAAGCATACACCCCAACATCCTTTGCTGAGAGGAGCCCTAGTCCTCCCAAACGCATCGGCAAGGACGCCAATCGCCACTGTAGGTCACCAAAGAACGGACCCCCACATACCACAATGTCTTCGATGGCTTCCCGAAGACCCTTGTCAAAACATGATACCGCTTCATTCATCATGGCGGGTTGGCAGGTCCGCAAACCAAAAAGCAACTTAGCGACCCCCATACAAGATCTGAGCAAGAGGAGTTCACTCTGAGGATCCCTAAGGCAGGGCAAAAGTTTCATAAGATCAACCGCGCGTGAGGCTCTCCGCCCTGCCAATTCCCGTATAAAGTAAGAGTCTCGACTAACAGCCCCTCCAAGGAGCTTTACCCCCTTTTCTGGCCTGCCAATCCCACTGGGGAACAGTCCGTCCCTAAGTTTCACCCCATTGCAAGACGGCCAAAAGACCTCAGTTTTCTTAATATTCAGCTGAAGCCCCACGGATGGCCCCTCCTTCCGAATGATGTCTAAGGCTTTCGCAACCTCAGTGGCCTCACCAATAATCGTCCCATCATCAAGGTACCACGCATGAAATGGAAGGTTACACTTTTCTTGCACCCGGAGAACCATAGGGTGTAATGCCAAGGCGAAAAGGAGGGGACTTAAAGGGTCCCCCTGCTGAACCCCCGTAGTGGCCCCTATACAATCATTACCAACATACAACCTAGCTGGCTGGGCATATAAGAACTGGACCCACAAGTAGATAGACGGGCAATGCTGGAGAACTTCTCGAAGAAGGGCAGTGCGGTCGATCATGTTGAACGCGTTTGAAAAATCGACAGTGAGCATAGCCAAAGAACCATCTTCATGAAAGGAGCTAAGGAACCTGTTCGCACTGTGGAGCACTGCCTCTGCCCCATTAGGAGTCCCAACCCCAAATTGGAAGTCTCCCAGATACTTAGCCATTTCCTTGCCAACCTTCCTCATAGCCACTTTAGATACCAGTCTGCGCCAAATGACCCCTATTGCAATGGGTCGGATCCCGTTATCAGGTTTCAGAAGAGGGGTAAGGGGGGATGAAGCAATAAATTCCGCAAGTACCCTGGGGCACAACCCCCCTATCCATAAGTTGACGACTTCAGTAATAGCTGAGAGTAAACCCGTGGAAGCCACAGACCCCTCTCCGCTAAGGGCGTCCAATAGGTGTTGGGCCCTCAATCCGTCCCTCCCGCAGGAAGTCCCTTTAGGGAAAGATCGTAGGCATCGGAGCACACAGTCCTCATCCACAACAAGCGCGGGCATGATGTCGGAGTTAGAGGGCAAGGACGGAGGAGGCAACACCGGATGTTTATCAATGAGGGCTTTCATGGTAGAATCCCCAAAAGGAGCAACTCCACTAGAACACAACACCTTGACAGCAGCTGTGAAATGACCGTCCTTTACTCTAAGAAATTAAAAAAGAAAAACTTTTTTTTTTAAATGAATATGTATGAAATCAAATAAAAGGCTAATTGTTTCTTTAATCTCTAAGTGGTGTTTAATAAATAGCCTACATAACTCCAAGTCTCCAACCAGCCAAATGAACGAGTTTATTTCAATTAAAAAAATATACAACATGATTTCAAGCGATTTTTGTTTGAGCCATTTTTAAAACCGAGTTTCAAACTGCTAGCTATTTGAAAAGCACTGCATAGCCCCACCTATCACCTATGATCGTAGAACCGAGACAACCAGGAACTTTGAAAGCCTACGTCTCTCAAAAAGTCTCAAAATTTGTATTCATGTACAAATATGACAAATAGCCATCTTACGTCTACGTCCAAATTATGAGTCATTTCTTTAAAACATGGAAATAGAAACTTTAGCATCAACATACGAAAAAGAAATACGTTTTAATTATTTCTAACTATAAAAAAAATGCAAATTGCATTGAAGACACTTTATAAAATAGGTTAATGGAATCAACTTTAGATATAATAATAATAATAATAATAATAATAATAATAATAATAATAATAATAATAATAAAAAGGTTTACTGATGTAACATTGTTCGAATGGGTATTTCCAGAATATTTGTTGTTATTACCATTATTAATAATTTTATTATTGTATGAACTTTGTAAAACGACACAAATAATATTCATTTACGTACTGAGTTTAGTTAAAATAACTAACAGAAAAACATAACAAAATATAAAAACAAAACGTTATTAAATAAAACATAAAAATAGAAAAGATAAGACACCAATTATAATATTATAGTTGTATATAAACTTTGAAAAAAAAATTGTTTTAAACAGGTCATTTTAGATACATTTAACCTGTAAATGTTCTTTATATTAAAACATGAAAAGTTGTAGGATGGGGCCAACTTTTATCCCGTCACTTCAGTCACGCTTAAACCTCATCTTTGTGAGGTTATGGGTGTGGTCATAGATGGTAACTAGGGGTGTAAACGAGCCCAGCGGCTCGCGAGCTACTCGAGATCAACTCGGTAAAAAGCTCGAACGAGCCGAGTCTTATCGAGCTCGAGCCCGAGCTCGAACCTGAAATAATGCTCATTTGGTTATCGAGCTCGAGCTCGAGCCTTTAATGTAAAGCTCGGTTGGGCTCGTCGAGCCCTATCGAGCTTTGCTTATTTATGTCAATTAATACTATATAGCCCAATTGTATTGCAACCCATACATTAACTAAATTACGTTGGGCTTTGGGCTTCTTAATTGTCCAAAACGAGCTCATTAATGGTACAAAACGAGTCCTTAATAGTCAAAACGAGCTCCTTAATGGTGCAAAACGAGCTCGAGCCGAGCTTAGGCTCGTTTAAACTCTTACCACATACATTTTGATCGAGCTTTCGAGCCGAGCTCGAGTTCTTAAATTTACTATCGAACCGAGCTCGAGCTCGAGCTTCTGAAAATTGTCACGAGCCTAGCTCGATAATGCAAGGCTCGAGCTCGGCTCGGCTCGTTTGCACCCCTAAATTGGTAATCCTGACAACTTCTAATTTCGGGCTTCCGTATCAGATTTGTTAAATACAATCCTAAAACCAATTAATTTGGTGGGGGCACTAACCTAACTGGGTTAGTTCTAAACAAAAGTTTATTAGAGAAAAATATTTTAAAAGTTGAGACTGTTTGTGAGGAATCTCTTAAATATAGATTATTACCAAAAACAAGGCAAACTTTGAATTATTAATATCCCAATTCCCCGTTAATTAACGAAGAACTTGGGATTTTGTAAACAATAATAAACCTTTGGATGAGAAGACTAGGGAAGCCTCTGCTTATAAAATAATATTAGCATATAATGCAATATTTTAAAAACTAATTTTTGTACCGTATCAAGTCATACTCATAAACGGTTCAGTTAGTTGTATTAGGTGTATCAGACGGTTTAACTAGGTTGACTAGTCGACTATGGAATTCCATAAAAATACAACTTGAACTAAAATAATCAATTGTTTTGTGGTTGTTGTTTGCTTCGAGCATATATTCCATCTAGTTCGCAATCGTTTAAAAGACAAAATTCATTATCATCGGCATCCTCATTAATAGGTTCTTACAATATAAAATAAGTAGTTTTAGGTATAATAATAATAATAATAATAATAATAATAATAATAATAATAATAATAATAATGGTAACTAAAACTCATAATTAAACATGGTATAAACCCGTTCATTAGTATGCACCTTTAATAATGGATCTTCAGCGATTTGAAACTAAATCGGTAGCTTAATTAGATCGGTCATACCGATGATGTCTCTAGTAGTCGTTTCAACCACTTGTAACGACTAGTTGAAAAAGGTTTTTAGAACACTGATATTTTGTGATAAACAAAATGTGGTGCATAAAAATAGTTGGTGAGTAGTATGGGAAGTGAGGGTTAGGGCTTGAGACTAAAAGGTCTCAGGTTTGAATCTGATCTCGCCCAGGTTTTACCGATTTTTCACTGTCATGCTTTCAGACGGGTAGTGGTCGGGTTTTCCCTAACTAGTGAAACTATCGTGGGCTTGTCTACTTAGCACTGTCTGGGTTTAAGAACATATTGGGTGCCTTTGACCATACGTTACACTGAGTATTTTGGAGTTGGTTAAAAAAAAAAAAAAAAAACTTGGTGGAATAAAAAATATTCTACAACTATGACCATTCAAAATATTGATAAATTGTGAAGTGGGGTTAGGTACTTAGGTTGAGGTGACCCCTCTTGAAATATTAGTTGAATATATCGGATTACAAGTAGATTAATAAAATGCATATCGTGTACGAGAAATTGAGTAATGATTCTGTCCTTGTCACTTGCTGACTTGGCAATGTTAGGTTCTCATATTTATTCATGTTTGTTTGTTGCTCAGAAGGGTAAATTTGACATTTTAAGTTTTAAGTATTTGTCAATCATGTGAAAGATCCTTATTTATTATTTATTGTCAAACTAACTTAGAGCCCCGTGTGTATACGCGGTATATGTCTATATCAAATGAAAAAGATTCTATAAATATTGTAGTATGTAAATTTTATTTATTGAAAGTTACGTAATATAATTCGTATGAATTTTGGTTGATTGTAAATTATCATGAAAAAGTTTAATGTTACCAATAACAGATATATGAATCAACAAATGTTTGATTTGACGTGATTTAACAACAAATAATGAAATGAATAAACATATATTTATTGTAACGGCATGCAAATGAAGATTAAATTCAAAGTAAATAAATGTAGTTTAACAAATCATAGAACCAAAAAATTATAAAAAAAAAAAAATTAAACGATTTATGCAAAATATGATCGCATACTTATTCACAAACTTCAAAATATTTTTTTTATAGACAACATTTGCTATTTATTATTAACGCTGTCATCTTTATCCAATATTAGTATCTTCATGTCGTCTCTACTCTTGTCACTTGGCAGCAACATACAACTGCCCATGTGTAAAAACATGATCTTTCAAATACAGACCTACCCTAAATAGGGTTTGTCCTTGACTCTTATTTATTGTCATTGCGAAACATAAAGTAAGAGGGAATTGTCTTCTGTTAAATCTGAAAGGAATCTTTTTATCAGATGGGGACAACCTAATTATTTTCTCTAACTAGAAACTACCATCTCTCTCCCTCTCACATTATCCAAATCTGACGTTCATGCATAAGAACATCACCGCATCCTCTATCTTTCACCACCACCTTACCATTCTTTCCATAAGATTATGTTATGGACGCCATTGGGGTGCCATGTAGGCGGGCATTGTGTGATGTACAACCCCACAGTCGCGTTTCGTTGAAGGCACGCGTGTGGGCTGTGGGGTGCTGGTTTACTACCGAGCGTAGGGCAAGACATGAAGAATGATGCAGGTGAGGTGATTGTGGTGCTAAACGGGAATGGGACATAGTCACTAGGGGTGTTCAAAAAAATTTGAATCCGAATTCGAAAAATCCGATATTTCGGATTCGGATCCAGATCCTGATTTTGAAAATTTTCGGATAATCGGATTATTCGAATCCGAATATTTAAAAAATATATAATATTATATACTATACATAACACAACACACAATCCTAAATCCCTAATCCTCCTAACCCTAAGTCCATACTCCTCCAATCCATAGATCATTCCCTCTTCTCTTTTCTATAACAGCTCCCGTCCACCTCCTCTCCGACCTCCACAACCCCCGTCCACCAAACGGTAAGTTTGTTTTACATTTTTTTTGTTCTAGTTTTGCTTATATAACTTCAAATTTTGTTTTTTTAGGAGGTTCACGTTTTAGACATAAAGGAGAACGTCTTTTTTTATTATTATTTTATATATTATTTTATTAAGTTTCGGATCATCCAACTGATCCGAATCAGAAATTCGGATTATCCGAATTTCGAATATCCGAAATTCGGATTATCCGAATTTGAACACCCCTAGTAGTCACCACAATACGCCTTAGTTGATGTGAAATGCGAAAGCTTATTTCTTGACATACTTTTTTTTTCACTTTTAACATGCACCACAATGCACATACTAAGAGCGAAAAAAAAAACTATACTTTTGTGGATGATGTTGGTGTCATTTCTTGTAAAAAGGATGGTGTTATATGGTTAAAAGAAAAAGAGTGTGATGTTGTGGAGAAGTACATGTATGTATCTTTACATAATGGGAACACAAAGATGCTAAACGTGGACCAACAAACATGGATGTCACTGTTGTACTATTAACCTTAACCATTATTGAAGAACCAACAACCACTCCCATCACATGGTCGTGTAGTTCACGTACCACTCACATGCGCCTTAACCTCTCTTTCACGCACTCAAACACGCTCTCCCTTTTTCTAAACGGTCGTCACTTCAGGACATTAAGCATTGAACGCGAGACTAATGACATGTAAGACGCTATACTAATATCACATTATCACGTCTTGCCTCGAGCTCGAGACATTTCACTTAACACCTATTGCACCAATTTCTTAGAAAAACCTCACAAGACATGTCACTCAAGAGAGTCGAACTCATAACCTTGTGGATAAAAGCATGTTGGCTCCACCAGCTGGACTGACTTCATCACCTTGTAGATAAAACACGCTCCCCCTCTTATCTTGTATTGATGAATTAAAAGTTATTTTTATTTTATTTTATCCTCAAGGGCGATGATTTGTTTTCAGTAGATCAGGGTTCTCTATCTAAAAATAGGTGGCTGCGTAACTTGTTGCCTGCCTACCTGTTATCCTTATATAATTTACTCCCTTTATTGAAATGAAACATGTTAAGAGATTTCAAGCTTTATATTTTAAACAATATACGCCTTTAACTCATTAAGTTTTCATTTAATTTGATTATTCTATATTAATTTGCATTTGTTAACTTCAAAAAATAATACGCATGTTTATTTTCCCTTTAGGTATACATTTTGCTTAAAACAAAGTAGTATTAAAAATATATATTTTTTTTTGGTAGCATAAGCTATTGCGATTGCTGGTACCTGTATTCACTTTATGATTTTCGATCGATGTAAAAAACATTTCATCTTTTTTTGGCATATCATGACTACATATACACAAACATATATTTTATCTTTTGGTTGTTGTAAATACCAGAATAAATACGTTTAGAACGAATTCCACCATGTAGGTCAATTTAAATAGTAGTTTCATACCCCTTATACTATAATAATACACGTGTTTAACCCGTTTAATTTGTATTTTCTCTAATATCTTACCTTCATTAACTATTTAAGAAAAACTAAATAAGCAACTACATTTCAATACAAATTTTATTAAAAACTAGGTTGTATTCAAATTTAAACCCGTAAACTATACTAACTACCAATACCGGAAAAAACCAAATCAAAATCAAATAAGAGAAAGTATACGATAGAAAGGAGTTTTAACATAGGAAGTGTAGGAAGCCACCAAATCATGCCACCTGTAAACTATGGTTAGGGTTAATAAACTCAATCCCGTTTGATTACAAGGGTAGGTTAGACATTTTTTGTTTGACAACAACAAAACATTTACACATCACATAAACCCATATAATCCAACGATCCTTCCTTTCCACTTTCTTCTCACAAATTCTTTATTCCTAACGTTATAATCATACAATCATCTATTAAAATCAATCAATCAAGTAATCAACATGGTTTGTGTCAAGTATTATCATTACAACAACATTTCTTCAGAATTAGGGCTTGAAACGATCTAAAGATCAAATTGTTAACTTATGGAGTGGAGTTGACTGAATCGGTGAAAGGTGTTAGTTAGGGTTGATAATAATAATAATAATTGACGAGAGTAATGCCTTTTGTGTATAACTCAGTCGTCTCCGATCCTCCGACCACAATTCAATCGATCGGAAAACGTCACCAGTACCAGAGATGTGATCGGAAAATGTCACCGGTAAAGGACCATACCACCATTATCATCTGAAGAAGAAGACGCAGATGAATCATCCATACCAAAACAGAGGAGCAACCCTGTTTTTTTTTTTAATAAAGGTGCGTTTAAACAAAACGCACACAATCGAACGTGCAATTAAACAAAACGCACGCAATCGAACGTGCGTTTAAACAAAACGCACTCACTCAATCGAACATAATACAACAAACCCAATAGCTTCCATGAATGCAACTTTTGCACCCGCTGTGTCACACCCTCAAATTTCCACATGCGAGGTTTTACCGCGAGGCGCGTGACACACCAGGATCCAAGTCAACGGTCACAATAAACGACATCTATATGATAAGAAAACAACGTAAACTACCATTGAGTTTCAAAACCGTTCTAACACAGCGGAAGCAAAATGTATTATTACAACTTAAAAGTAAAACTCAAAGTCTGAAATGTTTAACAAAATATGCATATGATCCCTAGACGCCGTGAGACTCCGTGCGCCTATACTCAATGCTGCTACCTTAGCGACCTGAGAAAACATGCCAAAAAGACGTCAACATATAATGCTGGTGAGTTCACAGGTTTTAAGTTCGTAAACGTTTTCATGTGTAAAGCAATTCCTCATAAAGTTCCAAGTGTGCAAAAGTTCCAAGTAAATAACAAACGTTCCCTTACTACTACGACTATGTTGCTAAAACCATTACTGACAAACGTTGCTCAAGTTGCTGCCCATGTGTCAAGTGTCAAGTGTCAAGTAGAGACAATATGCACCCGCCCGGCTCCCAGCCGTCAGGTGGGGTTCGTCACACCCGATAGATCTATCCACATTTCCCCCGTTGTGCCCCGCACATTCATGGTTTCAATAGGGACTTAGGTTTCGTCGTATAGTAAATAAGTGCCAAGCGTCAAGTGTCAAGTGTCAAATGCCAAACATCAATGTTTAAAAGTGTCAAGTGCCAATGTTTAAATATGCCAAGTGCCAAACGTGTCACGTTTCTTAAAAGAGTCACATTCCCAAAAGGCGTCATGTTTCTAAAAGCGTTGCGTTTCAAAAGTGTTGTGTTTCAAAAGCGTCGTGTTTCAAAAGCGTTGCGTTTCAAAAGCGTTATGTTTCCAAAAGTGGTAACTTTCATAAGAGTTGCGTTTTCGAATCATAAACGTTGCATTGCTAAAACGTGTGGCATGCTTCTCCCCCGAGAGAAAAGAGTATAAAAGAGGGGCCGTGAAACTCACCTTAGAGTGCGTCTTCTGATAACTAGAATCCCAACACGTGTATGATAATCCCAACTAATGACAACCTATCAATGAGTTTACATAAGTGTGATGACTATTAACCCGAAGGCTAACTAGTCCCCGATTGTCCAGATCTTGACTACGTGTGTTAAAAAGTGTGTTTAAACGTTAACCGGACATCCCAGACCGACCCGACATCCCGTTGGTGACCCATTACATCAATTAGTCATGCACATAAGTTTAACACATAAGTTTCAAGCATAAAACACTTAGTTTGCATCAAAAATCTCATTCCGGACATCAGATGGTCGAATGTGGTTTTTCCCATTTCCACGTTCGCCCGTTTGAGCCACGTTCGCCCGTTTTTCCCACATTTTGTTCCACGTTCGCCCGTTTGAGCCACGTTCGCCCGTTTTTCCCACGTTCGCCCGTTTTTCCCACGTTCGCCCGTTTTTCCACGTTCGCCCGTTTTTCCACGTTCGCCCATATTTTATTCCACGTTCGCCCATTCGAACCAATTTTATTCCACGTTCGCCCGTTTTCATCAGCATTTTATAAAACGCACCAAAACGCATCTAAACGGTCCGAAAACATCACGAAACATTACCAATCACAGCAGTCAACTATCATTAACATATTCCTACATAACCCTACCAATTTTATCCCGAAATCCGTCCGTTTTACAAGTTACCCGAAATAGCAAATTATGGAGATGTCACATCAAACGCATGCAATCTTTACCCAATTAGGAAACTTTATGAAATCAATCAATAATCAACTTAATATACTCAGATTATCATGAACAATAAACCCCCCAATCATATCCTTATCACTATCATCATGAACAAGCCCTAGATCTAACCCAAAATCCCCAAAATGAACATAACATCATCAATAATCAATTGTAACCTATCTCAATCATAAATCATCATCAATAACAGTCCTAGATCATTGTCATAACATCTATACAACAATCAATCATCAAACAATGCATAACATCACATAAAACACCATTAACACATGTTATTTTGTATGAAAACTCATTGTTTATGAATAGGTTTTGTTTAGAAAGATATTAGGAAGGTTTTTATTCATGAAAACATGTTTGAATCAGATCTGGACTCTTGGGGTTTAATGAAAACGAATTGAAATGCTTTAAAAATGATTTAGAATGAAGAACACACCTTAGATCTTTGTGTAGAAGATGTTTGTAGGTTAGATTATAGAAAACACGGGCAAAAACTCCTTCCCCAATGTTTAAAGTTGCTAGAGAGTGTTTTGAGGCGTTTAGGGTTTGTGAAATGGTGAAAAATGACAAAGTGTGGTATTTATACTATGTCCACATTCGCCCCTTTTACCTGGGCGAATGTATCCTCCTTCGACCCTTTCACAGGGTCGAACGTACCCTGACTTGGTCGAATGAAATTCTTTAAATTCCATATCCCAGGTTCGCCCCTTTTACAAGGGTCGAACGAGGAGTATTGTCTAGGTTCGCTCATTCGATTGGTCGAACCAGGACTCAAGTTTTTCTAGTTTTCCAATTTGTCGTGTTTAACGCATTTTAACGCACCCTAACATACGAGCATGCAACCTTAGTCTGTGTTTAACATATTTAAGCATGGATG
The DNA here is from genome assembly GCA_028751855.1 of Ambrosia trifida. Taxonomy (NCBI): domain Eukaryota; kingdom Viridiplantae; phylum Streptophyta; class Magnoliopsida; order Asterales; family Asteraceae; genus Ambrosia; species Ambrosia trifida. Next base: position 106,787,079 of record CM054123.1, on the reverse strand, counting down.
ATTATCTATATATCATTTAAACACATCTAAGCATATAATCCACCATACAACAATTAGTCTACACATACACTTAATTAGTTTATGTAATTCACCAACAACGGGACTCGTATCGTGTGTGTGTGTGTGTGACTAATCCCAATGATCTCCCGAATCATTGGACCCTGGACTGGACAATACGGACTGTGTTCCGACTCTACTGACCCCGTCAAGTATGTTTAATAAACGTTTTTCGCTAAGGTAGACTTATGTGTTTATAAAATGTTGACCCAAACATGCCGGGTGTCACACGCTGTATCATCAAACATCCTATGACAGCTGTGTTAGGGAATCATGATCAAGAATCAAACATCCCATTGTTCATCTGTGTTATGGAAGGTGTCATGAAACAAATTTGTTGGAATGAAACATACATTGTCTTAGTAAAAACCGTTTGGTGTTGATGTTATCGATGGCTTTGGAAATTATAATCTTGAAGTACATGGAATCGAATGAACAAGTTATGGGAATGAATCGATGCTCAACTTATACTTTCTCAATAGTTTTGGTTTCAATACAAACTTCGATGAAGCTGTGCGTTTTGAGGAAACAAAATGCGTTTAAACAATAGAAGAAGGCAAAAGCTCCTGGACTAAAGGTGCGTTTACACAATAGAAACTGTGCGTTTGAGGAAACAAGATGTTTTTTTTTTTAATAAATTTACAACGTGCGTTTGTTTTGGTTTGTCCCATCAAATGTACTTTAAACGCACGGTATCTATTAAACACAGATATAATGTGCGTTTTAAACCCCCTGTTATCAGCAACTTCGTCTTCTTCGTCTGCAACTTTTTTTTACCTATTTTTTATGTTTAATTCTTTTTCTTTAAACAAAATCGAAAGTATTTGACAACTACTACGCGCGTTTATTCACAAACCTCTATTTTTCTAATTTTTAGATTCAAACATTGACCTTAAGTTTTCTTTCAATGTAATCGATTTTTTTTTTTTTTTGTTATTTTGATTGTTTAATCATTCATAATGTTTTAATCGATTTCAAACGTTGAAAAATTTGGTTTCGATTGATTCTGTTATTACGATTTGAAAAAGATTTAAACGCTTTTTCCTAATTTACCTTTGGTCAAATTAACCAAAATATGATTAGGGTTGTTAATTACCATCATATCACAATCTTAATCTAACGACTGAGAATACTTCATACGCTTCTCATGTTAAAAAAAACTTTGTACGTTATCTGTTACACCAAATAAATTCAAGACGCATTGCACACGGGAGAATCCACTCGTTCATCTTTAAAGAGTTTAAAAGGTTACAAGTGGACACGTAGGTCAAGATCTAGGGGCATATCTATAAATACTTTTCCTGATATTTAGGTACCACTTTTTATACTAAACTTAATACAATCGTGACTCACGATATAATTAATATCGCCGATACTTTACTTTTTTATTTTTATATAATAATAATAATATTCTAATAATCTTCTCATTTCTCATCTCATCTCATCAATCTCTCGGTCTTGGTCTCAACTCTCAACTCTTTAACTCATACCCACAATAATAACACGAACAATGGGACCCACTTTCTGATCCCTACCTTTCATCAATCCCAGACCGTCCGATCATCTGACACACTGGGCCCCACATCAAATCAACGGCTAGCATGCTTACTTCACTATACACACAGAAGTACTCTATCTTTTCTCTCTCTTAGCCGAGCCGATGAAACCTGTCGGTACTAGGTTCCAAGCCGATGAGCCAAGACAAAACATAGCCGGCTTGTCTACTACTGTACTTATTATAAGTCATTTCACTTATCAATCCTTTAATCTGCTTATTATTTGATAAGTAGTTTTACTTATCATCCCCTATCTATAAAATTCACCATTTCTGCAAGTAATGTCGTATTTTTAATTTTCTCCGCACATGTAGAGAGAGAAAGTGAAGAGAGAGACATATATACATATCTACTTCACCTACATATAAATATAGACTTATATATATATATATATATAGAGAGAGAGAGAGAGAGATAGCTATCTGCTTTGCTTCTTGTTTCTTGAACTAATCTTGTTAAGGTGAGTTTTCTTTGAGCTATAACTCTGTTTCTTCAAGAACACTTTTATTAATTAATTAATTAATTTGCTATTATTATTATTATTGTTATTATTATTTTATTTTTTGTTATCTCTCCACTTCCATATTTCTAGGTATACTTTGCTTTTTGATGCCCATTTGTAAACCCCTTTTCTTTATTTTTGCATCTTAGATTCCCAGTAGTTTAAAGCTGCTTGCTTTTTTTCCTTTATTAAAAAAAAAAATCAAAACTTTGTTGGTGTTCATATCTGTCGGTGCATGCTTACACAGTCTTGAAAAAATAGGTTCTTTTTATTTTATGGTTATTTTTTATATTTAAAGATCTGGGCTTCTGAGGATCTGGTTTTTTGTTGGGCTTCTTTTTGGAAAAATAAAAAATTTACTAATTATTATTATTATTATTATTATTATTAGTATTATTATTATTATTTAAATTAAATTATTTGGATGAATTTCATTTTTAGAATTTTTTTTTTCTTTTAGGGTTTTATAGATCTGCTTTGTAAGAGTATTAATTGTTGTGTTGGTTTAGGGAGCAGAGGATTGCAATGTCTTCTTTAAGTAGGGAATTAGTGTTCTTGATATTGCAGTTTCTTGATGAAGAAAAATTCAAGGAGACTGTTCACAAGTAAGTCTTTTAATTTTTATTTTTATTTTTAATTAATATTTGTGTTCAGTAGATTAGGGTTCTGTATTTAGAAAGGGGTCGCTTGTTGCCCGCCTATCTGCTAGCTATCCTTATGTAATTTGCTTCGTGGATACGAAATTGAACGGTTCATATTTAAAAAAAAAAATTAATATTTTATTTGATTATTTACTTGAATTTTAATTTATAAAGAGTATTACTTTCATGGGTATGTCTTAGGCTTGAACAAGAATCAGGGTTTTACTTTAACATGAAGTATTTTGAGGAAGAAGTGCACAATGGAAATTGGGATGAGGTTGAGAAGTACCTTTCAGGTTTCACTAAAGTGGACGATAATCGCTATTCGATGAAGATATTTTTCGAGATTAGAAAGCAAAAGTATCTCGAAGCATTGGATAAGTAAGCCCTTTTTGTCGAATTAGTAACGAAATATTTGATTTGAGCTCTTGAATAATTGTGTTTTGTCTTTGATAGGCATGACAGGTCCAAGGCTGTAGAGATCCTTGTAAAAGATCTTAAAGTGTTTGCTTCATTTAATGAAGACCTGTTTAAGGAGATAACTCAGTTATTAACTTTGGAGAATTTTAGGTACGCGAAAAACGTTAGCGTTTTATGATTTGTAATATCCTCTTAGTAGTTGTTAAAGGTGTGTTTGACTGTTACATTTAGGGAGAATGAACAGTTATCCAAATATGGTGATACTAAATCCGCTCGAACTATAATGTTGGTTGAACTTAAGAAGCTAATCGAAGCAAATCCCTTGTTTCGCGACAAACTACAGTTTCCGAACCTTAAGAATTCAAGATTAAGGACTCTTATAAACCAAAGGTAAACCTTAAAACTGTCGGTATTTATTTTACTTTGTTTTATATGTCATATATTGGTAGTTAATGTTAGTTATATGTGTAATTGTATCATAGCTTGAACTGGCAACACCAGCTTTGTAAGAACCCCAGGCCAAATCCAGATATCAAAACGTTATTCGTTGACCATTCGTGTGGTCAACCGAATGGTGCACGAGCTCCATCGCCTGCAAATAATCCACTTCTTGGAGCATTACCAAAAGCCGGTGGCTTTCCTCCTTTGGGTGCACATGGGGTCTGTAATTTCTGTATTTGCTCTAATTTGTCACCTTTTTTTCTCTATTTTTTTAATCTAATTATTGTAATTTTCTTTTGATTCTCAGCCGTTTCAACCTGCACCGGCGCCAGTACCAACTCCACTTGCTGGTTGGATGTCTAACCCTCCGGCTGTATCTCATCCAACGGTTTCTGGTAGTGCAATTGGCCTCGGTAGTCCCTCTATTTCAGGTAATCTATTTCGTCTGTGTCATTCTCATTGACCCGTTAACACTTTTTGTTTACCCATTGACCCGTATGGCCTGTTTGATCCATTTGCAGCTGCTTTGAAGCATCCAAGAACTCCAACAAATCCTTCTTTGGACTACCCATCTGCAGATTCTGATCATATGAGCAAACGAACAAGGATCATGGGGATAACGGATGAGGTAATTTCATTTCATTTAATTTCTGCAAGTTATAACACCATTTCTTTTATAAAAAATTAATTTTGACGAATTTCCTACTGTAAAAACAGCCAAATCTGCCGGTTAATGTGCTGCCAGTGTCATTCCCGGGACATTCTGGTCATAATCAAGCTTTTAATGCACCTGATGACTTGCCAAAAACCGTTGCACGAACCTTAAACCAGGGTTCATCTCCTATGAGCATGGACTTTCATCCTATTCAGCAAACATTACTTTTAGGTGATTAATAAAAAATATTATTATTTTTTTGGTTTTTTTTCATGTCTTGAAGTTTTGATACTGACTTTTGGCGTATATGTAACGTTGCATCAGTTGGAACGAATGTGGGAGACATAGGATTGTGGGACGTTGGTTCACGGGAAAAACTGGTTCTTAAAAACTTCAAAGTTTGGAATCTTAGTGCATGTTCAGTGTCTCTTCAGGTACGTAAAGATCTCTAACTTGTTATAATACGAGGGTGTTTGACATTGCGTTCCAAAAGTGCTTATTTGACATGGAATTATTAGAGTCCAATAATCATTTGTAACAAAATGGCGATTGGACGTGCTTCTGTCGTTTGAAATTGGAATAATCAGCTGTTTAGGTATTTGGAAAATGTTGAATACTCAAAGATCTAATTGTAAGTGACTAATTACATTATCACTTATCAGACTCGTAATTGTTTCACATGAACGCAGGCTGCGTTAGTGAAAGATCCTGGTGTCTCAGTGAACCGTGTAATTTGGAGTCCAGATGGTTCATTGTTTGGTAGGTTCTACTAACTTAATGCATGATAAAATAAGAAGCGATCGATCTTTTAATATCTTATTATATAACAGGAGTTGCATATTCAAGGCACATTGTGCAAATATATTCATATCATGGAAGTGATGATGTGAGACAAAACGTAGAGGTACACTTGGTTTCTTTATGCTGACTGTTAAAATTTGCAGAAAATTGTCAAATGAGTAGATAACGTTTTTTTTTTTATTTTAGATTGATGCTCATGTCGGTGGAGTAAATGATCTTGCGTTCTCTCATCCAAACAAACAACTATGTGTGATAACTTGTGGCGATGACAAAACCATCAAGGTTTGGTTCTGTATAACATATTCTGGCCAATATAAAAACGATAATCTCTAATGACGATAAATCAAGATTTTCTTGATTTTGATGACATAGGTCTGGGATGCAACAACTGGTGCAAAAAAGTACACTTTTGAAGGGCATGAAGCTCCTGTTTATTCTGTATGCCCTCATTATAAAGAGAATATTCAGGTAATTTGATGTAACTTTCGTATTTTGTTTTAATGAAAAGGAAATTTGGAAAAGCAAAAAAAAGAAAAAAAAAATTGATCTTTTTCAAGGATTTCAAGCATATAGTTAAAAGTAGACTATTTTTTTTTTACAGTTTATATTTTCAACGGCTCTTGATGGGAAGATAAAAGCATGGTTATACGATAACATGGGATCAAGAGTTGATTATGAGGCTCCGGGTAGGTGGTGCACAACAATGGCATACAGTGCCGATGGAACAAGGTTGACCAACGCATTTCCGCTAGTCATAAAGCTTGAACTTTTAAGACTTTTAGAGTTTGACTTTTTTCTTGTCATTTTTGCTATTATTTCAGGCTTTTTTCATGTGGGACAAGCAAAGACGGGGAATCACACATTGTAGAGTGGAATGAAAGTGAAGGCGCTGTAAAAAGAACGTATATTGGTTTCCGCAAACGATCTTTAGGTGTTGTGCAATTTGATACAACAAAAAACCGGTTTTTAGCAGCTGGTGATGATTTTTCAATCAAATATTGGGATATGGATAATGTTCAGCTTTTGACAAGTGTTGATGCTGATGGAGGTCTTCCGGTAATATCTACATTTCATTTTAAAACACACAATAAATGTTTAATCAACTCATTAACAACATATAATCATTCTGAATCACAATCCAAATCAGGCAAGTCCACGGATCCGATTTAATAAAGATGGTGCTCTTTTGGCTGTTTCGACTAGTGACAACGGTATCAAAATTTTGGCAAACTCTGACGGACTTCGAATACTTCGAACTTTTGAAAATCTTTCGTTTGATGCGTCTGCTTCAAGAACTCCTGAAGCTCCAAAGGTAGGTTCTTTTAAGACATATCAGTACATGATCATAATTTTCTTGTTTTACGTTATACGGTTATATTCCCCTTATAATGTTATTTTAATATGTAGCCTACCATAAACGCGTTATCTGCTGCTGCTGCTGCTGCTGCTGCTGCTAGTAATGCTGCATTAGCAGAAAGGACTGCACCTGTTATTGGATCCATCTCTGCAGTGGTTAGTGCTCGTGTTTGACTTTGGCTAAATAGTCATACTTCGTAGTGTCAATTTAGTAATTGTTGTGAATGTAGAACGGAGATGCCAGAAGCTTGCCGGATGTGAAACCTAGGATTGGGGAAGAATCTAACGACAAATCAAAGATATGGAAACTAACGGAGATTAATGAAGCTTCTCAATGTCGGTCGTTAAAGCTACCAGAGAACATGAGAGTTACAAAGGTGTGATTATATTGTGATATAACGTTTTTTTTAGTGTAGAAATTAATCCAGAAAGGGGTGGTGGCGCTGCTTGTTGCCCGCCTGCCTGCTATCTTGATGTAAATTATATAGTTATGGAATATTAATATCATTATTCTAGAAATTAATGGGAGATTTGTTGATCATACAGATATCAAGATTGATATATACAAATTCAGGAAATGCTATTTTAGCGTTAGCATCGAACGCTATTCATTTGCTATGGAAATGGCAGCGCAACGAGCGTAATTCAAGCGGCAAGGTGAAAATTGATTTACTGTCTCTAAAAGAAACTTTTAAACTGAAATTTTACGGTGAATTAATTTCATGATGTAAAAATCTTTACTGCAGGCGACAGCTGGCATTTCACCACAGTTATGGCAACCTTCGAGTGGGATTTTGATGACTAATGATGTGGCGGAGACTAACCCTGAAGAATCTGTTGCCTGCTTTGCTTTGTCCAAAAATGATTCGTATGTTATGTCGGCATCAGGAGGAAAGATTTCTTTGTTCAATATGATGACATTCAAGGTAATCTTTACTTCTTCTTTGACTTTAAAGGTTAAACAGACCAATTTGATTTGACTAATCGAGTAAAGTTATGGACAACTGCAGACAATGACGACATTCATGCCACCGCCACCTGCAGCAACGTTTCTTGCTTTCCATCCTCAAGACAACAATATCATAGCAATTGGCATGGATGACTCGACAATCCAGATTTATAACGTTCGTGTTGATGAGGTAAATAAAGTACACATTTTTATAAACTTTTTATAGACAAAAGAACTCTTTTTGAACTAATTGTTGGATTAAGGCTTTGTGCGCGTTTTATGTTGAACTTCCGCTTCAAATATTTGATTCATATAGTAAATACCATTTTTGTTGTGAAGGTTAAAAGCAAACTTAAAGGTCACTCCAAAAGAATCACGGGTCTCGCCTTTTCTCATGTGCTAAATGTCCTGGTCTCATCCGGCGCTGATGCTCAGGTTAGTAAATATCATGAAAGATACATTCTTTCGCATATTTATAAAACGCCCTTAGAATTTTCATAAAAGATTCTTCAATTATATATGCTCATGAATTAGATTTGTGTATTCATGATGTATTGTTAGTAAAGATCATGAAAGATTTGTTTTTGAATATTTATACAAACTCACTTAAGAGCAGGGGCGGACTTACCTTGGGAGCCCGCTACCCCTCAATTTTTCCGGCGTAGTGGAAAATTTTCGTATTTTGGACGTTTTTCGTATTACGTATTACGCTACCCCTAAATACCAATTAATGTTACCCCTGAAATTTTGTTCTAGATCCGCCACTGCTTAAGAGTTTCCGCTAAAGATTCTCAAACTCATGTAAATTTATGGTTTATGTGTTTATAACTTAGATATGTGTTTGGAGTTCCGATGGATGGGAAAAACAGAAGGCACGATATGTTCAACTCCCACAAGGGAGAACACCATCACCGCAATCTGACACTCGTGTGCAGTTTCATCATGATCAGATACATTTTCTTGTTGTTCATGAGACCCAACTCGCTATTTACGAAACAACAAAACTAGAATGCGTAAAGCAGGTAATATTCACTTTCGCTTTTGTCTTATGTCATTGTGCCATATGTTTTGTACGCCTGAGTCATTAAATGATCGACTTCTGTTCAACCTAGGGTATCTTAATGATGACCCGAAAGGGATTAAATTTTTTACATCGAGTCCATAAGGACTTAATGGTACAAAGAACAAAAAAGTATCTTTTAATGACTCAATGTACAAAAAATGGTATAATAAAACAGGGCAATGTGGTAGATTGACAATGCTATATTTCTGAAATAATCTTCTTCTTTTTTTTTTTTTTTTTTTTTTTTTTTTTTTTTTTTCAGTGGGTGCAACGGGAAAATTCAGCTCCAATATCACACGCAACGTTTTCATGCGATAGTCAGCTGATATATGCAAGTTTCTTTGATGCAACTATTTGTGTGTTTACAGCTTCTCATCTTCGCCTTAGGTGTAAAATAAATCCATATGCATATCTTACAAGGTAAAATAACCAAAACATAATTCTTGGTCTTATCAACCACAAAATATTGTATTTTGATCTTTGACGATCGTTTTTCCTAACAGTAATCTGCACGTGCATCCGATGGTGATTGCTGCTCATCCACAAGAGCCGAATCAGTTTGCCTTAGGACTTTCTGATGGAACTGTTCATGTTTTGGAGCCACTTGAATCTGACGGCAAATGGGGGGTGCCACCACCGGTTGAAAATGGGTCAACAAGCACAACACCGGCTACACCACCGGCTGCTGGTTCAGGGTCGGAACAACCCGCTCAGAGGTGACCAGGTTGTATCTAGTTGACTAAACACTTGTTTTCTGTGCAGTTCCAGGTTTGTAGTTATGTTGCTGGTCCTACTGCTGTTGTTATTATTGTGGATTTTTTTTTTTGTTTTGTTTTATTATTATTATTTTTTTGGTTTAGTGTAGGAAAATGTGATTTAGTTGGTGAAATGACTTGATCTAACTTGTTGTGTAAGATGTTATTAAGGGTAAATGCCAATAGTCTTATGTTATTATTTCAATAATCTTTTTTTTTTTTTTTACCATCAACCACTAATCATCAATCAAAAAAAGCCAATTACAAGTGACATACAGGTAAACGGGCCATAAATTGGTTTGTTTTCTCTAGAAGCTTCAAACCAAACATCAAGTAGCATAATCGGGCTGATCATTAATCGGCCAAGCATCGTTAGCTTATTATTAATTGGGCTAGTCAACTTTACACACAATTGTTCTATCACCTATGTATCCAACAACTATGGTCTATGTTCTAGTTTTTAAAAAAGGCCAAATGATATGAAACTCAAAAGCAATGTACACACGTTTTGACCATGACCCGTTATGCAGAACAGACATGAGCAGTACGCCTATTGTGGTCCACCGCGACGAAGCTTGAGAAGCCGATGGCGACTAAGATTTATACAAGTTAAAACATTGACTCATGTGTCAATATTATGAGTAACATTCTTATAAAAAATTGTTTTCTTTAGGACAAAATGAAGTATATATAAAAAGTGTTCAGATGTAGATGCAAGATGAATTGTGGCCCAATAAGATATATATATATATATATATATATTGGAACTAAAAAGATATATAGCCATTTTTATAGTAGAATGATTCATGTCTTGCCTTCTTATTCCTTAACTCCATTATTAATATCATAATATACAAACATACATAATTGAAATACAATACAATATGCCTAACACCATACGTAAATGCCCCTTTCACACAAGAAAACCCCCCAGTACAGATTCTGAATATTTTAATATATTAAAATTTAATTAAAAATAAGGAAAATAATTTAAAAAAAAAAAACTCTTGAAAAGTGACGTGGAAGAAGGTGGTTGGAGAGTGGAGTGCCCCTTACCCTGTGAAAAATTTCGTTTGCCCCCTGTTAGCGCCCCTTTGGCTTGAAGGGGGGGGGGGGGGGGGGGGGGGGGGGGGCGGTGCTCCTAAGTGAATTGGGCGCCAAATTCATCATTTAACGCCCCATTAACTAACCATTACATATGGTCTAATAATGAAATATGGTGTTAATTCTTTTTATATTATTCTATTCTAAATATATCTCTAATACTTTATTTTTTATGTTGAACCGTAGCAACCCGAACTCAAGAAGTAAAAACAAAATACTATAACATTCAACTTCCTTATTGATCAATATCTTTTATACCCGTTCCATCTATGTATTAATTACAATAATTCTCATCACAAGTGGTTTAAAACATGCCACTTTAATAGATTATTATCTAACAGGCCACAAACAGAACAAAAGAACCAGTGTTAGGCAACATTGGTCAACACCAAACCCTTCGAAGTTTAACACCCAACCACCATCTCACAAGACCATCCATTTAATTTTTTTTAAAGGCGTAGTTCAATGGTGAAATTTTAATCCTAACAACTTCCGGGTCACAAATTCGACTCCTCCCACACGTCGGGCCCTTTCAACCTTAATGGGTATGATTTTTCGATGGACAAGAATTGAATCTGTGACCAACCCGAACGATAACTCTCTGAAAAGGTAAATCCTCCCACCTCAAACCAGCTAGGTTGAAAATCATTCGCTACCATCCATGTAATAGGGGTGAGCATTTCGTGGTTCGGACCCACAAGAACCTTGAACCCGACCCACGAGAACCTTGGACCCGAACCTTTTTAAATATATGGGTCGGTTTCCGGTTCTAGATTTATATGAATTATCGGTTCCGGGTCGGGTCGGTTCCAAACCCATGGTTCTAATATAAGAACCACAAGAACCGTTTGTATTTTAATTAAAAAATAAAAAAATAATCTTTTTTAGTCTTTTCACTATTCGTTTTTACGTTTTATTGTAATCGATTTCATGTAATGTTAATACAATATTAAAAATATTATTTATAATAATAACAATGTATTTTTCTTGAAATATTTTTCGGCTTAATGGATATGCATAGTCATAATTGTGATATATTATATAATATATCCAAATTTGAAGCAAATATTTATATATATATCGCTCTGATGTGTGTGTGTATTTATTATGTATACATAACAGATTCACATAATGTTTCTAGTAATGAGAATAGCAAAATTTTTACGAAAACATAAGTCGAGAAACGAAAAGTGACTTAAAAAAGAAACTAATGGGCTATTGTTAGACTGTCCGTTGTGGAAGCGCGAGCAGCACGACGCAAACGAGGTTTCAGCGCCCGTGCTCACCCCCAGCCACAACAGCCCCACGCGAACAGTCCTGGCGCGAGCATAAGCGATGGTGGTCGTATGGGTTAACGGGAAAAAGTGACATTTGGTCACGCCGTTGCTCACCCAGCCACAACAGGGTCAAGTGACCGGATTACTTGATAGTCACGGTGGCTCGTGCCCGTTTGCTCGCGCGTCCACAACGGACGGCCTTAGAACCATGTAGAGGTATTCCTTTACAAGCATGGTAAAAGAATAGGAATATGTAAATTCTCTAAAAGTGGATATTACATTAAAAGGTTCTGGAGGGTCAGACCCTTTTACCCGACCCATCAGAACCTTTAGGACCCGGAACCACATTGCCTTTTAAGGTTCGGTTCGTGGTTCTTAATTTCAACAATAAAAGGGTATACGGTTCTGGTGGGTCCGGGTGTTGTTACCCTACCAAGTCTAAAAAAAATAAAAATACACAAAAATATCTTAGAAAGTTACAAAAAAATAAAAATAAATAAATCCAAAGTATGTTTGCAAAATAAAAGGATAAGCCCGTTGTGTTGTTACCCTATCAATAATCTTCAACCGGATTTCATTTCATAAACCCTACAACCATCGTCTTCCACCACAAACGGCGGCGATGACGTCAACATCGATTAATCTAACCACCACCTTCACCGGACTCTTCAAGCTTCAAAAACCCTCACTTTATTGCAACAGCTTTCCTCTGTTCAGAACAATAACATCCCGTCAACAAACCCTTACAACCACCGTCCGTACACCGCTCTCCGCCGTTAGTTTCACCAGACGGAATCGGTTCTCCGTTAGCGCAACGGCTGCCCCGACCCAGCAGGATGAGGATTCCGATGTTTTGACTAAGATTCCTCCGGATAATCGAATCCCGGCTACTATTATTACTGGCTTTTTAGGTTCTGGAAAGGTTGTTGCTTTTATGTATATATATTTGGATAGTTTGATTGGTTTATATTATGTTAGATGTTAATATAGATTATAGGCTTGTAAATGAAGTGAACTAATAAGAATCGACTTTAACCGAACACACGATCAAATGAGTGTGTACAGTGGCGGATTTTGAACGAAAAACCTAGTAGGCCCTAGCTCAATCTGGTAGGGCCGAAGTCAATACATATAAAAAAATTTGAAAATTTTCGTTAAATATTACACTACGTAACAAAAAAACTGGGTGAGCCGAGGCCCGGTCTAGCCCTAGTGAAGAACCACCCATGAGTGTGTATCGTTTGTTAATAGTATAAACGAACGGTTCATGAATGTAAACGAACAAACATAAAAACTAGGGTGTAAACTAGGCGAAGCGGTTAGTGAGCTGCTCGAGATCGGATCGGTAAAAAGCTAAAACAAGCTGAGCCTTAATGAACCTGAGCTCAAGCTTTACGTGTTAAAAGCTCACGAGCCTAAACGAGCCCATAAATGAACGGAAGAGACGTGTTATGTTTGTTTGCTTAACTACATGAACAGAAAAATCAAGTTCTTGTTCGTCCGTTTGTTAAATAAACGAACTTCCCAACAAACGGTTTATGAATTGTTCAATGAACGTTCGGTTTGTTTACGAGCCTATATGTTATCATGGTTTATGATATGTGACTGTGAAGTTAGGTTCAGAAAGTTGACTTTTTAGCTAATGCTTGTTTGAACAGACAACGTTATTGAACCATATACTTACAGCTGATCATGGAAAACGGATTGCAGTTATTGAGAATGAGGTGATGTTATGTTCTTTTTTAGCTTTATAATTCATACAATGTTGTGTATAAATGGGGGTGAATTTAGTTCTGCATATTTCAGCTAGCTGTTTACATCTTATGTAGTCGTGTGTATCATGTATGTGTTTATGTTTTGATGGTTTATATTCGGTTTGCAGTATGGGGAAGTGGACATTGATGGGTCATTAGTTGCTGCGAAAGCGGCTGGAGTGGAGGATATTATCATGCTTAACAATGGATGTCTGTGTTGTACGGTTAGGGGCGATCTTGTTAGAATGATAGGCGAGTTGGTGAGTAAGAAGAAAGGAAAGTTTGACCATATTGTCATAGAGACTACAGGTAGGAAACACTGATTACTCTTGATTTAATAACTATCTAATTGTGGCTTGTCTTTTCGGTAATTTATTTTATTCATTTTATAAATTTGCAGGACTAGCGAATCCAGCACCAATCATACAGACATTTTATGCGGAGGATCAGATTTTTAATGATGTTAAGCTGGATGGTGTAGTCACATTAGTAGATGCTAAGCATGTTAATATTCATCTGGATGATGTTAAGCCAAAAGGAGTTGTCAACGAGGCAGTAGAGCAAATTGCTTATGCTGATCGTATAATCGTAAATAAGGTATCTGTTAGACTGTTACCATCACTTTTTGGTTTCAGTTATTAACTTTTTTTGTGTAGTTTGGTTTAAAATAAAGTTACAGCTTTGTGGTAACAATAGAACATGAGCATCTGCCTATTAATTAGCGGATTTATTATCTTGCAACTTGGCTATCACGATGTATAGTTGTTAATAATGGAGCATCTATTGCTATATAGTAAAACTGAAGTTTTTTCATGTTATTTTTAGACCGATCTTGTTGGAGATAGAGAAGTCACTGCTGTGGTTCAGCGGATAAAGGTACATGATTGCGTAATTAGTTAGTTGAATCTCAGTTTTTGTATTGGTTTATAGTTCTTGCTAATCTTTTGCCTCAATTAATACAGGGCATAAACCGCATGGCTGAGTTGAAACGTACCGAATTTGGAAAAGTGGATTTGGATTATGTTCTTGGGATAGGAGGCTTTGATTTAGAAAGGTTACTTCTCTTAATTTCTGGTTTCATTTTAATTACTATGATGCACTTACTTCATTGGCGTGATTGGTGGATTTGACAAATTTATATTTTCGCTAGAATTGATTCTGCTATCGAGAATGAAGCTTCAAAAGAAGATGAGCACCATGATCACCATGAGCATGATCATGACCATGAACATTGTAATGAACATGATCACCACCATCATGAGCATGACCATGACCACAAACACGGTAACTCAAAAACTTATTTAATTCGTTTATGCATAATTGCTGTTGGTTTTATAACGAGTGATGTTTTTGTTCTGTTTAGAACATCATGATCATGATCATACGCATGACCCTGGGGTTTCTTCCGTCAGCATAGTTTGTGAAGGCAGCTTAGATCTTGAAAAGGTTGGTTGTGGATTTTTCATTTAATTTATGTTCTTATCTTGGTTTTAAAAAGCGAAAAGCTCACAAAAGCGACAACTTCTAAAATTGAGACGCCAAGCGCAAAAGTGCACTGCTTTTCGTACCCGAGGCACAAATAATTATATGACTTTTTATATATTTCCTATAGGTTTCTAGCATCATTTACCCAATATTTTAAGTCAAGTAAGCTTTATATATGTTTTAGCATGGAATTGCATACATGTACAACATGAAAATCATGTTGTACAACAAGCTAATGCACAATTGTCAATTTTTTGCCAAGAAATCGCGCCACTCGTGGGCTTTTTTGAAAAAATCACACCTTAAGCGACCAAAAGCGTAAGGGTTTGAGCCTTGTTGAGCTCTGAGCCTAGGCGCACTTTTTTAAACCAGGATTCTTATTGTATTACTGTGTTCTGTTTACCTTTTTTTCCACTTGTATTTACTGTCAAGCTCTGTTTTATGCAGGCTAACTTTTGGCTCGGCACACTGTTAATGGATAGAAGCGAGGATATATACCGCATGAAGGGACTTTTATCTATTGAAGGGATGGATGAAAGATTCGTCTTCCAGGTGAGTTTCTCATATTAAAAATGCTGCAAGTATCTAAATTTGCGTTATATAAAATGATTATTTTTCTTTTTAGCTACACATGGCGATTGTAATATGATTAATAAACACCCCTTTCGTAAACAGGGAGTACATGACATATTTCAAGGGTCACCAGATCGACTGTGGAAACCTGACGAAGCAAGGGTAAACAAGATTGTATTCATAGGGAAGAATTTAGATGCCCAAGAATTAGAAAAGGGTTTTAAGACATGTTTACTGTGAGCTAATGACTAAATCACATATAATGGTTTGGGAGATCATTGAACTTGATACGGATAGGTTTAACGTCATGGTGGTTTTTGTTGTATGATACGAAAGAAATTCTAAAACAAAGGAGCCAGATTCTTGTGAGACGTATTTTAATCTTATTCGACATGTAATAGGAGAATCTGTTGTTTAGGGGCGTAATCAAGTCAAGTGACCGAGTCGAGTTGACCAAGTTTGAGTTCAATTTAACCCGAAGCTTGAAACTCTACTCGGTAGACCATTTTCAAGCCTTAGCTCAGTGAAATGATCGACGCTTTTGGGTTCAAATCTTTTCCACTCGGTTATTATTAATCGATAATTCA
The DNA here is from genome assembly GCA_028751855.1 of Ambrosia trifida. Classification (NCBI taxonomy): domain Eukaryota; kingdom Viridiplantae; phylum Streptophyta; class Magnoliopsida; order Asterales; family Asteraceae; genus Ambrosia; species Ambrosia trifida. Next base: position 106,771,103 of record CM054123.1, on the reverse strand, counting down.
ATACTTCACCTGAGTTAACTATGTAAACATTCAGATGCAGGCTCAGACCTGCAAACTTTAGATTACTATTTTAATGCTCGAGCTCAAAGTTATACCTATTTGTGCTTGAACTCGGCTTAAATAATATGGAACATAATACTTCTTTTGTCGGCCTCAAGCGCTTTGGGAGTGGCTTGACTCGGTTAAACCCTCCAAAGCATCGGTTTGGCCAATCTGGCATTGCCAGTGTATTGGAAACTCGGTTACACCCTTCTGATCTTTTTTATAGAAGTCTACGCATAAAGAGTGAGCATGAGTCAGTTTGGTCTGATTATAAACCAAAGCCGAAGCTTATAACAGATCTTTCGGTTTTAAGATTTTCATAGCCTGCTAGTTTTAGTTACCAACAGTTTGAAGTTAAGTCGATTAACCTTCTGTTCTTGTTTGAGTGCGTTCAAACCATTATAGTTGATAAATTCAGTCATTTTTTAGTTTAACAAAGCAACAATAAAGAAGTGGTCATTTATAAAGGAGACAAATGTCACGGGCCAAATATTTGAAGATCGCTTTGCTAGGGTTTGTGCTTGAACGCTTGGGTCGCTAGCCGAATCCTGAACTTCATCGGGAACGGCTTCAGTAGAATAAGGCAAGTGTACGTGCCGAGACATGTCTATGTGTCGAGCGCATCACTGGTCAAGAGCTATTACCGCTCTCTTGATGAGTCCAAGGCAGGACGAAACCAGTGACTCAGATCAAAGAAGCGGGATAGGTTGGCTTGTCCCCGGGATTAGGGGGCGCCACACGGGCTTATCATATATTAAAAAGATCAAACAGATGTAAATACAAGGAGATACCACAAAAACATTAGATTTACTTATCACCAATTTACAAATAAATCCACCACTTCATTACATACACATTCCCAATCTTATATATGCACATAGCTTCTCCTTATTCATTATCATGACTGCATCTGTGGCAATAAAACAAGTTGTAAACGAGTGCGAAAAACATATGTCGAAATTGTCAGTTTCGTTGTTTATATCTTTCTAGTCAACAGGGACTTCAACATCCATCTTCAACCCAGGATGATCAAGAATCTGAAACAAACTCAAAACAATAATCATTTAGAATCAAATCAAATCAATCCTTCCGATTCGAAAGCATAAAATAAACTGTCATGAATAACACCTTAACAAAGTCATCCAACAACAGAGATGAGTCTTTACTGTAGCCTGCTTCCTCCATAACTTTGATCAAAACATCCTGCAAATTTCAGCTTAATCAGAACATGGTCCACAGTATTTCTTTCAGAACATAAACCAAGAATATTATTTGTCAAATGGTTTTAAGATCATGCCTCTATTTGCTTATCTGACATGAATGAGCCGCTCAAATCGCGCAGCACCTCCATTATGTCTTTGAACGTCACTTTACCGTTGTAATCTGAGTCGTATACTTTGAAGATAACTGAGATTATGTGTTTTTTAACTGTTAGTTAATATTGACAGGTAAACGAGCCATAGCACGCAACAGGAAAGTAACAAACTTTAAAGCTTACTTGACCATTAGAAAGCGAAACAGATTAAAGCTTTGTTCAGTTTATGGTACCATTGAACTTTTCTTTCAAATACCTCTATTTGTGCACATAAACACCGTAAAAAAAGGAAAAATCACCAAAATGGTCATCTTGACGGATTAGTTTGAGAAAATAGCCTTGATTGTTAAAAAATTTCAATCAACCCGACAAGTGTCCCTGCGTGCTGCAAATATCAATGTTGGCGCAAAAGATTTTCATCTGGTACAACAGAGCTGTACTTTTGTGCCAAATGGAAATCTGTTGCGCCAGGTCAAAGTCTGCTATGCCTGCGCAACAGGGTGGAAGCTTAAGCTCCTAGTTAGCTGAAACAATGGGAAAATCACGATTCTAGCCATTGACCAAGAAAAATCACCAAAATAGTCATCTCAACAGTCTTTGGAGAGACGGTTCCCAAATCCCGAGACGTCTCTGTGAGACTTTAGTGATAGACCAATAGCCGATTGCCATGTGTCAAAAATATAATAAAAAAATCTTCACACTTTCCCAACTCTCTCTCCCTCTCTCTCCTCATTTTCTCTCTCCTCGAAAGTGGGAATAGAGAGGTTGCAAACACGTTTTAGGTGTTGGGAGACGTCACAGAGACGCTTCCGGCACGGTTGCAAAGACGTTTTAGGCGTTGGGAGACATCACAGAGAGGTTTTAGGTGTTGGAAGACGTCACAGAGTCGCTTGAAGATTTTTTTATTAGAGCAGAGAGAGAGAGAGAGAAGCGAGAGAGAGAGAGCGAGTTGGGAAAGTGTGAAGATTTTTTTATTATATTTTTTATACGTGGCAATCGGCTATTGGTCTATCACTAAAGTCTCACGGAGACGTCTCGGGATTTGGGAACCGTCTCTCTCCAAACACTGGCGTAGCTTTTAAGGGGTGGGGAGGGGCGGCCGACCCCCCCGAATTTTCGCTCAGAAGTTTCGATTATATAGTATTCGTATAGAAATTTTTGGGTATATACGGTTTCGACCCCCCGAAACAAGTGATTTCCGACCCCCCGAAGTCTCGGGTCAAGTTTCGCCACTGTCTCCAAAGACGGTTGAGATGGCTATTTTGGTGATTTTTCTCGGTCAATGGCTAGAACAGTGATTTTCCCTGAAACAATTTCTTGATTGAAAAAAGAAAAGACAAATGATATTTTCGTAAAAGAAAAATGTCGCTATGTCATTAAATATTTAAATTCATCGGTCAAAATGGTCATTCTGATGATTTCCCGTAAAATAAAATCCAAGAACATGACGCTTTAACTAGCCTTGATCAAAATAAGGTGCAAAACTTACGTTCAATCTTCTGGGGCATGCTTGCTTTAGGATTAAAAGCAGACAAGAATATCACAAAGTCCTTAAAGTTCAAACCATCAACCATCTTAAGCAATCTCTATAACAAAAAAAAAAAACCACACACACACAAAATTAGGCATATATATCATCAAACAAACACCTTAAGACATCCAAAAAAAAAAAAAAAACATGCCTGAGACAGAGGATTCATTGCAAACTCGGGTACCGATAAAAATTCATCAGCAGAAATAAATCCCTTAGCATTGCGATCAAGTTGACAAAATCTTTTATACAAAGAAACTATCTCTTGCTGGGAAACTTATTTTAAACATATATTCAAGCAAACATAAACTTAAAGTTTTAATATATAAAGAAATGAGTGTGTAGATGTATAAAGAAAGATAAAGAATAATCTACTTACATAGATTATTGCAGTGTTCTTGAACATCTTCAATATCATATTGAGTTAGTGTAGATGATGCACTACCCATGTGCAATATTCAATCTTTTTTTATTTTAATAATAAAAACCTTTTAGAAGAGATGAATTTTGATGAAATATTGGAGCTAGTGGATTAAGAAAGGATGGATGGAAGAAAGATGGGAGTATTATTCAATGAAATTACAATTGTTTTTGTCGAACTGCCAAATTTGTTGCTTTCTGATGACGGGGAAACTCATGCAATTATATATATACTAGCTTATACCCCGAGAGTGTCCCGGTTTGAGAAATCTAAGTAAAGTGAATAAAATTAGAAGTATCTAAACTATAAAAATCACATATATATAGTAATTACCTGTTGGAGAGTGTCCCGGGTTGAAATATCTAATATGACATAATAAAATATCTAATATGACAACATAATTAATGACTTGTCAATATATTATTATTATTATTATTATTATTATTATTATTATTATTATTATTATTATTATTATTTTAAACAAATCTCTATCATAAGTTATCATATATATATCTATTAATCTATTAATATATATAAAAGAATTGAACATTGCTGACGTGGCGTGCAATGGTGCCTTCATCCTCTCTATGAAACTGCCACGTGGCATCATAATTGAAAGATTTTAATGTTTTTTGAATTATTTCCTTTTTTAATTAAAAAAAAAAGATAAACATAAAACCCTAAATTTATCTCTCTATCTCTCAATTCTCAATTACTAAAATTAAATTGAGTTATTTTAGGAAAAAAAGATTTAAAAACAAATTTAAAATTTTCTCCCTTATGTTCCTCCCATAATTTTTAAACGTTAATATCTTTTATATTCGAGATTTTTTAAATAAAAAATTTACACCAAATTAACGAGCGTTTTATTATCTTTCCAACGAGTACCATAGTGCTATATAAAAAACAGAGAAAAAAACGACTATTTTTTGTGGGGTTATGTTCATACAGAAAAAAAAAACACAAAGTGTCCAGGTTATTCATTAATCATGTTTTTTCTTTTAAACCAGGTTCTTATCTACGATGTTGAAATTCAGCCCAATCGCCATGCTATCATTGGAATTTTACTCTTCTAAAGATGGATAGGTATACTTCATCAAAAGAAGTTAGGAGAACGAATCACGCAACACTGCAACACATGGTGTCACCTTATAACAAGGTTATTTTTTATTTATTTAATTACAAGAGTAATAATTATTACTATTAGTATTAATATTATTAGAAGTGTTATATTTTTCAACCCCCATCATGAATTCTACATTTATATAAGTCAAAGTCAAATTGTAACATATTTTAAATTACGTGAAGATGATTATATGTTGAAGGTTATCCTTTTAATACTGTATTATGTTTAATATGGTTTATTCTTTTTATTTTTTTAACTTTTTAAATAAATATTTTTTTTAACTAAGATTGATTATGTTTAAGTTATTTACGCTTTTTGTGATTTGAGTTTTCTTCTTTTATCATTTTTTTATCATTTTTTATTAAATCATATTAAAATTTTCAACCCCGGAACCTTCCCGGGGTAATCAGCTAGTATATATATATATATATATTGCAAAGGGATTAATCCTATACTCTTATGCAATCTCTCCTTTGAGAGATGCCACATAGGATGTGATGTGGCAACTCTAAACCAATTAAAAAAAAGAAATAAATATGATTTAACCTAATCTATTAAATACCTAATCTACTAAATCTAAATATTAAACATTTATTATTTTATCTCTCGTGTTTCCTCCCATAACTTTTAAACGTTAATATCTTTTATATACGAGTTTTTTTTAAAGAAAAAAATTACACCAAATTAACGAGCGTTTTATTATCTTTTCAACGAGTACCATGGTGCTATATAAAAATCGGAGAAAAATGACAATTTTTTGTAACCCGAAAGGTATTGTGTCGGGTTTGGGATTAGTTTAAAAAAATTGTGGGTTTGGGTCGGGTCTGGGATTAGGTGATACCCGACCCGATTACCCGAAACAACATACCTAAATACCCGAACTACATACCCGATCATATACCCATGAATTTTTTAACGCATCACATAACCCTTAGACTAATGTGTTCGATATTTCAATAATTAACTTTTTTTTTTCTTATTTCATGTTAGTTCTTTTTAAAATGATCGATTACAAACTTCCGAATTCATTTGTAATGACACTAGATTTATACCCCGGCGCAGAGATTCGTTTTTTTTTTATATTTGAATATGATAACTTATGGCAGAGATTTGTTTAAAATAATAATAATAATAATAATAATAATAATAATATATTTTATTATGTTATATTATATATTTCAACCCGGGACGCTCCCGGGATAAAAACTAGTTCTAATATAAAAAAAAAAGGGTAATTGGGTCTGGTATCACCTAATCCCAGGCCCGACCCAAACCCACAATTTTTTTTAAACTAATTCAAAACCTGACACAATACCTGTCGGGTTACAAAAAATAGTCGTTTTTTTTCTCCGTTTTTATATAGCACTATGGTACTTGTTGGAAAGATAATAAAACGCTCGTTAATTTGGTGTAATTTTTTTCTTTAAAAAATCTCGTATATAAAAGATATTAACATTTAGAAGTTATGAGAGGAAACATGAGAGAGAAAACATGAGAGGAAAAATAATAAAGTTTTAATATTTACATTTAGTAGATTAGGTATTTAATAGATTATGTTAAATCATATTTAAACCATATTTATTCCTTTTTTTTTTAATTGGTCTAGAGTTGTCACATCACATTCTATGTGGCATCTCTCAAAAGAGAGATTGCATAATATTATGACATGTCATCAAAAATGCTTTGGTTTATTATATGTATAGATAAGGGGATGGGGCGTCACCAGATTTTATCACGGTTACCTCACTACCAGCACGGTAACACCGTTGTCGGTGGTGCTAATGGTGGATCCGTGAACCGTTTCCTAGTTCTAGTTAACGGATGGCTTCTCTCTCGTCACGGTGTCAGACAAAGAAATATAGATATTTTATTCTTTCTATACCATCGTGTCACGGTGTCAGCAAAAAAAATATAGATATTTTATTCTTTCTATATCACTAACTTTAGATATATATTATTTATTTAAATAAAAATAAATAAAATAATCAATGAAGTGTTGCTTTCAAAACTATATTTCAATGAAGTGACTGACAATACAAGTTTGGTGAGAGGGTTGCATCCCTCCCCCCACCCAAGAAAGTGATTGTGGTGTGACTTGGTGAGGTAATTCTCACCATTAAATTCTCGAAAAGAAATTAGGTTATAAATAACTTAATTAACACAATTAATTAATTTATAATTTTTATTTTTATCTTTATTATTATTTTACTATATAATAAATAAAAATCTTATCATTATCTTAATTCTCTCTCTTATGAAATAATTTTATTAAATTATAATTTCAGTTCATCTCTTATTTATTTAATATTTATTTTCTTAACTAATTCTTTTTATATTTTCGTTTTTAAAAACAATTTAATATTTTATTGATCATAACACATGTAATATTAAATTTTCTAACCTTATAAATAAATAATGTTATAACCTATGTGATACACAAGATTCTAATGAATTCTTTACACTAAATGAAACGGTAACTGAGAGTTTTATGTTCATTCATAGTAGAATAGGCCAAAACCAGTCGATTCTAAAAATGCTACACCTTCAAAACCATCGCTTCAATCACGTTCTACAATGGTCGCTTTCACCTGTAATGCCCCAAAACCATTCGTTTCATCATGCTTAAAAGGTGTTTGGTGTTTAAAAGGGTTATACATCATGCTTTTTAGATTTTACCTCACTTTGTTTTTTCTTTACTTTTTTACTTTTAACCGTAATAGCTATATTTTACATTTAACTCTATGTTTTTTCATTTTGAACGTATCACATGTATATAAAATAGATTTTTAGTTTTATGTTTCGATCCGAATTTTTCTATTTGAAATGCATCTTACCTTTGTTTATACCCGTGTAAAGGTCTCATTGTGTTTTAAGTTTCAGTCTAATATTTGCGCATTAACGTGCCATAACGGGTGGTGCACCGTTTTTACGTCTACATTTCATTCAGGTTTATTTTATTCGTTTTTTTTTCTATTTGCTTTATTTTATGAGCTATTACGGTGTTGTTGATCGCTGGCAATAGTGTGACAGTGATGCTACTTGATACGGTTTTACGTCATCCGCAGCAACGCGATGGACAAGTTAGTATTATTGTTATTATTATTATTATTCTTTTTTTTTTTTGGTGTAATTGATTTGCAAAAACTTAAATAGGGATACCGGATGAACAAAAACGTGTAAAGATAAGATACGATCTTGAATTTTTAATATAAGTTGTTACTTGTTAGTTTCATGTATATTCAGGAACATGCTGGTTGGTTATTATTATTGTTATTTTTTATAAAATAGGTTTTATGTCAACAAAGTGGTTTGGTAACCAAATAGATTTATTCATTCAGTTTCTTTCCGTGTTTAATATAACAAACACTAGCTTATACCCCGGGAGTGTCCCGGGTTGAGAAATCTAAGCAAAGTGAATATTATTATTATTATTATTATTATTATTATTATTATTATTATTATTTTAAACAAATCTCTGCCATAAGTTATCATATTCTAATATAAAAAAAGGGTAATTGGGTCGGGTATCACCTAATCCCAGGCCCGACCCAAACCCACAATTTTTTTTAAACTAATTCCAAACCTGACACAATACCTGTCGGGTTATAAAAATATTCGTTTTTTTTTTCTCCATTTTTTATATAGCACCATGGTACTCGTTGGAAAGATAATAAAACGCTCGTTAATTTGGTGTAATTTTTTCTTTAAAAAATCTCGTATATAAAAGATATTAACGTTTAATAGTTTTGAGAGGAAACATGAGAGAGAAAATAATAAAGTTATCTCCAATGTTAGTGCATAACCTTAAACAATGTATAACTCTAATATTAAAACCAACCATACAAAAAAAATAGTCGTTTTTTTTCTCCGTTTTTTATGTAGCACTATGGTGCCCGTTGGATAGATAATAAAACGCTCGTTAATTTGGTGTAATTTTTTTCTTTAAAAAATTACGTGTATAGAAGATATTAACATTTAAAAGTTATGGGAGGAAACATTAGAGATAAAAATCTAATTTTGTTTTTAAATTTTAAATTATTATTTTCCTAAAATAAAGGTCTTGCCACATGTGATGACACATGGCACACTCAATAGAGAGAATACCTTCTTTGAATGCCATGTCATTAAAATGGCTTTGGTTTATTATATGTATAGATATTGATTGCAATTATCGAATTAGACCATTGGTTAATGCCCTTAGGGACACTTTCCGTCACAACATAACTATAACGCTTCTTAATGTCTTTTTAATCATTAGTTTCTATATTTTTTTCTCTTCGGGCATTATACTAAAAATGACTCTTCCTCTTGATGCCCTATTGCCCCTATATAGTCCGAGGAGACGGTAATAGGACGATATTACACTCACTCATGCCCCTATAACACCCATTATGCATGGTCTAACTCTCATTTTTAAAATTCAACCACAAGTTAGCTAAACTGGTGACCAATTAGTAACTATCAAAATAAAATAAAAAGAACATTATTTACGTTGACTTCAATTACTCTACTAACGACGTAATCAAACTATAAAAAAACAATTATGCTGGATAACCTTCTTTCATTTATTAATAAAAAAGGTAACGACTAAGAATAGGGGCAGCTTATTATTATTTTTTTAAAAATTATTTTAATTATTATAATACATGTCGATATCCTATTGAGCATATTTCTTTCAATTGTTATACGGTAATACCAAGTGTTAGAATCGTACTAATACTATGATGAACCAAACTGATATCGACTGAAAACCCGTTGCAGAGCACGGAAATCCCACTAGTTAAAAACAATTGACAATAGGAGAGTCAACACACATCTTGAACCCATCTAGTTATGTAACTAGGATGCTCTTTCATTATTTTTTCTTGATCATTTCTTTTTTCATGACCCATGAGGTTTGTCTGTGTCATCAATGACGTTTCTAAAGGATGATTTTTATTCTTGAAAACTCTCATATGTTGACATGTATGTAGTATTTAAAATGATTTATTTATTTTTTATAAAGTTAATGGACTAATCTATTTTGTAAGGTCTATTTAGCATATGCATTAAGCTTTTAAGCTGTTACCATTTTTTTAAAGGCCAATAAAGTCGTCATGGGCTTCTGTGTGAATCCCTTTATGAAGAATTCAGTATACCTACAGGACACCTGGTCCGTTACGTTAAAACGGATCATAAACATGTCAACACATTAATGGCACAAATAGCATGTTTAACTAATTATGTTAAATGGATCAACAGGTAAACGACTATTCAACCAAACACGAGACGCTTCAACTAGATAAGATTGGGGGTAAGGATGGGAAATGCTTTCAGCGTATACCTGTCTTACATGTCTTCTTATCATAGTGTGTTTATCGTTGAATGGTTAAGAGGTGTACTGAATCATTAAGATGTGTTATTTTGATGAACCAAACAACTCCACCTTTGACCGATTCAGATGTAGCTTCTTAATAGAACCATTAAAAGACTACCAAACAGCCACCAACATAGGTTACACAACACTTGTCGCCACGATTAGCACGACTTACTTAACGCAGTTAATAGTAATTACTAATTAGACATAACACAGTAAACTAAAAGTTTCTCCGATCCATAAATTTCTCAACGGCCCGTTAATCAAGTGCTATTAAATAAAAACAGTATCAATAAAACTAACACAACATTCTTAAACTAAACTCTCTTCTCATAATCAAATCCATCCTCTTCAACTGATACTACTCAACTACCCCTAAAACATAGAGCAAAATAAGACAGAATCTAAGACATACAATGCAACAAAAGACATCTTTACCCCCAAAGCTTGAAAAGCAAACCGCCATGAGCAGCAAAGAAGGGCGCGAACACAAGCGACTCTACAGCCATGAGCTTGATCAGAATGTTAAGAGATGGACCAGAGGTGTCCTTCAGTGGGTCTCCAATGGTGTCGCCTATCACAGCAGCCTTATGTGGTTCAGACCCTTTTGGGCCGAGGCTCATTGCATGCTCTGAAGCACCAGCCTGATCAAGATTCATACAAAAGTTGGCTTTGTTAGCTGTAGAACATAAAAATAGCTTCACTATATTCAAATTATTAAATAGCCCGCTTACGGCTGTGCGCATATAATGTATATATGTGTGGCCCTCGGGGGACAAAAGTAAAGTTGCACTAATTTTAACGTTATTTTACTAATTTCGTGAAAATAACGTTAAAAATGACGGGTGGTTAATCATGCATCAGGTGATGGCGTTGATAGCCAAAAGACAAGGGGGTGCATGCACCAGTCGGGTTTGTCCCGATTGCTAAGTGTTATGTGCCTTATGTCTAAGGCTTGATACAAAGCCACTATTGAGTCGGGGGTCTCACTGGAAGCAGTCTCTCTATTCCCACGGGGTAAAGGTAAGGCTGTCTACATCTTACTCTCCTCAGACCCTACCTTAGTTTTTGCTATTGGTGGGATTAACTGAGTATGATGATGATATTCAAATTGTTAATAATTACCTCAATGTACTTCTTGGCATTGTCCCATGCGCCACCTGTGTTTGACGCAGAAATCGCCACCTGATAACGTTAACCAATGAACAAGAACGTTTATATTAAAAGTATTATACAAACATAAAACCATTAAAACAATTAGGTTTTTAATATGTTGGGATAACATATGTGAAGGCTTACCTGGACACCAGAAACTAGCGAACCAGCAAGAACACCGGAAAGCGTCTCGACACCAAAAAAGGTGCCGACAATAAGAGGAGTCAGCATGACAAGAGCGCCAGGTGGAATCATCTCTTTAATAGATGCATCAGTGGAGATTTTAACACAGGTGGCGTAATCTGGTTTGGCAAGGCCTTCCATTAGGCCAGGGATGGTGTTGAACTGGCGTCGGACTTCTTCCACCATTTTCAAGGCGGCGCTGCCTACACTTTTCATTGTCATGGCTGAAAACCAGTATGGAAGCATGGCACCAACGATTAGACCAATGAACACTTTTGGGGTCAATACGTCAACCACTTGAATCCCTGCACGGCTCACAAATGCACCAAACAGTGCCAGTGAAACCAGTGCCGCTGAACCAATAGCAAATCCCTGTGAACGCGTATATTCAGAAATAAAAGCATATTTAATTGTAAATGCAAGCGTCCATTTAGGCTTGGTTTTAAAAAGGGATAGGCGCACAAAAGCGACGAGGTCTAAGCGCATTGCGCAAAGCGCAAAAAGCATGGGATTTTTGTACCCGAAGCGCACACTAATTATATAATTTTTTATATATCTCATATATATTCCAGGAGTTTTTAGCTTCATTTACCTAAAATATAGCTATAAATAAGGTTTTTATGTGATTTTACCTGTATGTACAAGCCAAAAACACCAAGGTACAACATTTTTATGCATAAAAAATACCCTGTGTACGTGAGGCGTGCGCCTCAGGTGAAAGGCGACTGAAATTTTGACAAAAAAGCGCCTGAGGCGCGCGCCTTTGGGAAAAAGGATAGGCGCAAAGCCTTGAGGCGCCCTAGGCTCGCTTTTAGGTATGTAACGAATCTACGTAAAAAGCCCTAAATTTTACATTACAAACAATTTGTGAACATATAACATGTTGACACCTCATCAAGGCTTTCCAATTGCAGTAGAGCAAAAAAAAATAATAATAAAGACATACCTTTCCAATTGCAGCAGTGGTGTTTCCAGCAGCATCAAGTGCATCGGTCCGCTCACGGATCCGATGGCTCATGCCCGCCATCTCAGCAATGCCACCAGCATTGTCACTGATTGGACCATAAGCATCTATAGCTAGACCAGTGGCAATGGTGCTCAGCATTCCAAGAGCAGCAACTGCAATCCCGTACATGGCTGCGAAGCTAAAGCTTACAAAAATGCTGATAGCTATTGCAAAAATGGGAATAATAACAGATTTGTAGCCCAAAGCAAGCCCGAAAATAACATTTGTTGCAGCTCCGGTCCTACATGAATCAGCAACATCTTGCACCGGGCTGCAAGAAACAAATTATTAATTTTGGATCCATAATCCATTTAAATTAAAAAAAAAAAAAAAAAAAAAGAAGACACATTAGCTTATAACAGTGCATACCTATATGCATTGCTGGTGTAATACTCGGTCACAAAACCAATGATAAGTCCAGCCCAAAGACCAACACATACGCACAAGAAAAGTTGCCTGCAAACAAAATTTTGTATTTTAACTGTGAAAAAAAAAAAAAAAAAAAAAAAACCTTGAAGGAATTCACTAAATTCATCAAAAGGAAACATTTCGATACCAGTTATGGACAACTTTCTGTACACCAAAGTTGTAAATGGTGAAAGATGACGGCAGGGCAATAAAACTAACGATTGCAATTCCAATTGTCATAAGGACAGTAGAGATTATAAGCTGGTTCTTTAGTGACGGCTCGATATCTTTGACAGCTTTAATTTCATAAAAGTCTGTGGCGAAAAGTGTGGTTATCAAGCAAACAATAATTCCAATTGAGCTCACAAGCAACGGATAGCACATTGCAGTAAACTCATGGTTAATTCCAAATGAAGAAATTGAAGCAACCACAAGTGCAGCACATGATGACTCAGCATAAGAACCGAACAGATCAGATCCCATTCCTGCAATGTCACCAACATTGTCGCCAACGTTATCAGCAATTACCTGAAAACAAAATAAATAATCAAAAACCTTTAAAATCAAATAAGAAATGGGAAAATTTCCAAGAAAGATAACCAAAGATCCAAAATATTACGTTAAAGGCGACAAAAAATTCTCACATCAATACGAGTAAAAGATCATTTTTTTTTTACTTATTTAGGAGTGGAACTCAAGTTTGAAGTATCTTCGGTTATATTTGGTTATCTATCTTACGTATTTTACTGACTAAAGTGTATAAATGTTAACTGTAACTTACAGCAGGATTTCTAGGATCATCTTCTGGAATGTTACGTTCAACCTTGCCAACAAGGTCAGCGCCAACATCAGCGGCTTTAGTGTAAATACCACCACCAACTCTTCCAAACAGAGCCATCGAAGATCCACCAAGACCGTAACCAGTTATAGCTTCAAAAAGGCCTTCCCAGTCATCTCCATAATATAATTTAAACAGATTAATAGTAAGGTAAAGAACCAAAAGCCCATTTGCAGCAAGAAGAAAACCCATAACAGCACCGGATCTAAATGCAGTAATGAATGCTTTCCCGACACTTTTTCTTGCTTCTAGTGTCGTCCTTGCATTTGCGTATGTGGCGATTTTCATACCGAGAAAACCAGACAGGACAGATGTAATGGCCCCAAGCACGAAGGCTACGGTGCTGAATAAAGCTGTGGCAAGCGCAGGCTTGCACATGCTATGAACATCATAGGTGCATTGTTGGCTTTTTGTGCTGAATCCCTCAACAGAACCGAGAAAAAGAAAGATCAAGATTGCAAAAACAACCATGAAAATGCCAACATATTGATATTCGGTGAATAAAAAGGATGTCGCACCTGTCGAATGAACCAGAAAACAAAACATAAATTAGAGTAACAAAATAGGAAGCGATAATCATTAACATATCCTAGTCCATGATCATGATGTATGAACTATGAAGAATCTAGATTGACTAATGTTCACATAAACATGACATATGCAGAAAGTATCAACAGATTATGGAAAGAAAAAAAGGAAATCCAAAGCATGGTTCTTGTTTCTATATGTTTTTCACTGAGCCTTGCAGCTTGCATTAGAGATATGCATTTTGTATATTAAATTAAATTTATAGATGTATTACTATTTCAACGTTTTCATAGCCGGACCGGTCGTCAAACTGCCAGTCCGCTAATCGGACCGGTCCGTACAACTAAGCAGAAGCAGGGTACTCCATAGTCCGTACTCGGCTCTCAATGGCCAAAGGAGCCCTAACCGGCATTTACCCAGACGGACGTAGCCCCTAGCCCAAAGCCAGCAGTTCGGGGGAAAACATGACCATCCACCTGCCCGCAGAAAAGGCAATAAGGCTAGGGGTGTTGAAAGAGGGTGCAAACAAGCCGAGCTACTCGAGCTTGAACTCAAGCCCGAGCCTAAAAACAAGCTTGTTTAGCAAACGAGCTAGAGAAGACTGGTGGACCTAAACGAGCCCACTATTAATATAAACTTTTAAACTACGTATTCTATTTATTAAAATATGAAAAATTAATTAAATTGTATATAAAAATAATATATTATGTATGTTTCAAGATTACAAGAAAAAGATTTAGATAAACAATAAAGTTTCTAACTTTCTAATCGTATAAATTATACCAACATAACTACTTTCTAGTTTCTAGTTTCTACAATAATAATAAATCAGTAAAAGTGTAAAACAGAGCAACTAAACTTACAATAAATACAACAACAAAAAACAAACTTAAAAAAATAAAAATAAAAAAACACTACTGAGATGAGTGAGATGTAACCTTCAGAAATAGCAAGTTGAATCTCAGCACATTTAACAACGACATTATGGTCATTAACACCTTCCTCTTCTTCAATCAAAGAATCATTAAACCCATTGTTGTTGGTGGTTGGTCTGTTACGGTCAGGTGTGAGCTTGACACGTGAAACCAAGGCCCATTGGATTAAAGAGAAGATGATGCCAATGACGGCGCATACCGGAATAATAATCTCAGTTGCAAGATCAGATAGTAACGCCGCCACCATTGTGCCACAAATGTAAACACACAGTTGGGGGGAAGAGTGTATTTATAGTGTGATAGGATAGGATAAACGGTAATAAATGTGAACTTTATTGCTATTTTAGGGTTTTGTGATTATTCTTTACGATATGGGATTATGGGTTTAGTTTTTGTTTTGGTAACAATTTTTTTTTTTAACGGCAAACAAACATTTCTGTCCAATTATCCATGAGAGTTTTCACACTATGGACAGACCTCCACGACCAATCCAATTAAGGGCCCATATGTACCTCGGGAGGCTGGCGTAGTCAGGCCCGCCCATGCAGTTCCCGAAACCGGGGAAAACCCAACCCCTCACCCGCTCGTAGGCACGACGGTTAAGGATTGGTAAAACCCAGTCGAGATCAGGACTCGAACTCATTACCATAGTCCAGGAGTCATCCATCATTTCTCATTATGTCCCTCGTGAGAATCGAACCTGAGACCCCCAAGAGGAATCCCCAGTCCATTCACCAACTGAGTTACCCGTAATGGATTATATTAAGGTAACAATTTTAGGTGACATTCGAAAAGCGACTCTTAAATAGTTCGTCAGTGTAACGGCTGGATTAAAACCAGGGTGGCTCATGATCGATCCAGGATCACAACGGACTGAGATTCATCACCATCATTGCATAATGTCCCTCAAATGTCGCTACGGTGGAGTGACGTGAAAATGATAGATAGAGTATATTCTTTTTGAGGTGTCAGGTTCAATCCTTGATCCCATCAGGTTTTACTGATTCTCCATTGTCGTGTCTTCAAGCGGGTGGGGGTCAGGTTTTCCCCGAAACTGGTGGCTTTGTGACTTCTAGCTACCCAGTGCTACATGTGGGTGGGCACCTAAGGCGTGTCTTCACCCAGGGGCGTATGTGGTACTTTTGTAACCAATTATTGGGTACCCCAGATAGTCGGGACATCGTTTGTTGGTCTTTCAAAAAAAAAAAAAAACACATCATATACAAATGAGGAGGTATAAAAAGAGGTTATTGATTTTAGTAACTTTAACTGTCACATGCTGGTCGTTGTCACTCTCAACTAACCACGGGATCATCACTACTTGCAACTTATTTCCTTCTGTCACTCCCAACTAAGTGAGTCGTAACTTAGTTAGTTTTTTTGCTGACGTGACTGCTGCCATATCACTAAAAAGTGTCACGTCATAAAAAACTAACTTCTTAGGGTTTACTTAGTTTGGGAGTGGTACAAGAAAATAAGTTGTAAATTGAGAGTGATTGTGGTCAAGTGATTAGTCGGGAGTGTAATAGTTGGTGTTATTAAAATCCTCACCCTTAAATTCCCTCCAAAATTATTTTCCCTTTCATGTGCATGGCACGTGCATTTTCCCTCACAATTTCTAAAAGGTAATAACTTTTTATACGACATTTAAAACAATTACACCAAATTAACGAACGTTTTATTATCTTTCCAACAATTACCATAGTGCTACTATAAAAAATGAAAAAAACTCGACTTTTTTAGTGGGTTTTTGTTCATGCAGGAAAAAACACAATTCATAGTACAGTAAAAAAACACAAATCTGCAGCAGAAAAAAAACACAATGTATTATTTTAGTTGTCCATCGTGTTATTTTCGTCTGTTCATTTTGGTTTTTTGTTGCAGATTGTATTTTTCTCTGAATACAGTGTTTTTGTACTATACATTGTGTTTTTCTATCAATTGTATTTTTCTGAGCTGCCATTTGTGTGCTTTATGTTAAAGTTGTATTTTGGAGTCAGTAGTTAATTTTGTTTTGGTTACTCATATGTTTTGTATTATTGAGATATTTAGAGAACTCTAAAAAATACAAATGTGTAGCTTTTTTTTTTATAGCTTAATATTGTGCTTTAACTTAATTATCAAAATGCATACCTATTTAAGTTGGTTTTTGGATGATTGTGTCAATTTTTGTCACTTTCTCATACAACCTCACTTTGGACAATGTTTCTTTTTTATTTAAAGTTAAGGTTATGGCCATGATGGCACTGTACATGTATTCACTATGACGTTTATGTTCAGGTAATTCATTAATCATGTCTAGACAAGTCACTAATCATCTTAAGATAGTATATATGTTTTTGAACCTACTATTACGTATAACAATTAGCTAACTACATATATATTCACCGATATAGTTAGTTTGGTAAGAATATTGTTTTATTCGGTGTCACTCAAGATGATCGATTGTATATCCATAAATAAGATTGAATAAGTATGTCATTCTTTCAAATATAGTCACTTCATATATCATAACCACCTGTCATCATCACGATGACATATCATTTGATACTAATTTGGTTGTTTTTTTCCTAGTTCACATCGCAGTTTTAGAGTGTCTTGAATAAGTAATAAAGTTGTACAAAGACTTCACTTGAGTAAGAGGTGCACACATAGAATTTGAAGTAAGTTTTATGAATTATCGAGTGTTGATCATTTATAAATGATTTTTTTTTTTCTAAAAAAAGGACATATTTCTTTTATAATACACACATTTTGTCACTTTATTTTATATTTGTCTATCTAGGGAAACTCCCGAAAGATAAACTAGTTTATTATATTGTTTTTTAGAAAGCTTTATTTATATTGTGTATATATATATTTTTTTGGAACAACAAATATATTGTGTATAAACTTAATTTACCCTTCATTACTTTTAAAACATGTCGATCACATGTAGTATCTAATCGTGTTAAATGAGTCAATGCTTGTATTTGGTATCCGTATTAATCATGTTAGGTCGTTCTCACCTGTTTATCATAGATAAACACTTCGCCAGCCCTGCGTTTAATCGGTAACTTGCAAGTAACTCAACAACTCTTTCCATTTTTATTCTTATTTGTTTTCTAACTTAAATACTTTTATTTTAGAGTGCGAGGGGCCTAGGAATGGATTTCACCCCATCTACACCATCCCCACCCTTAGGTAAAGAGAGGGGTGAGCCCCTTGAGGGGCAAAATTCTCACGAACGTTAGGGGACTTAAGATTGATGTGTTGATTTTTAATTGGCCCTCTTTTTTTTTTTTTTAATTTATTTAACACACAAACATTAATAATAAAATTATTCATTTCACCCCCTCCTCCCCATAATTTTCACCCTTCAAACATGGACTCAACATGTGCCACATGACACTTCATGCCCCTTTTAACCCTCCACTCCCATAGTCTAAACATAACATATTAGGGGGGAAGGGGCATTACCCGTGAGGTTTTTTGACTTCACTGATTTCAACCAATCCTACACTGCCACATCACCACACTAATTTCCTTCACTGAAACCGGTTTTTTAAGGCAACACTCCACTGATTCTTTACCCATCAATCAATTATGTTTAATAATAATAATAGTAGATCGAGTGGCCCCAATTTATTTTCCAAATAATTCAAAAACCAAACTAAATTATTTGTGGCTCACATGCTTTTCTCGTATTTTTATTATTATTATTTATATTATTCATCTTCACTCTTCTTCTACAAAGCTTCTTCTTCTCCTTCATTCTTTGTTCTTTGTTCTTCATTGATCAGATTGGTTCACATATCATCAAACTGTTACCGTCCACCAGCCAAGCTTGTCCACCTCTATTAATCATCAAAGGTGATTTTATTGAAGTAAAAAAAAAAATAAATAATTTATGTGAAAGTTTGTGTCACAGTCCGTTAACCAGTATTGTAACTAGAACCCGAATTTGGTTCACGAGACCACTACCAGCATGGGTGGCGGTGATGTTACCGTACTGATAGTGGGGTACCTGTGACCAAATTTGATAGCGTCTCGTCCCCCTTATAACTCAAATACATCTAGAGATGCGTGCCTTAGATATTAGACACAATTGGCCATTACCGGATACAGAAAGTATATAAAAACCTCATTGAGAATCTTTTTTATGCTACACCCATTCACTGTCTCCCAAATAATAGTAAAAAAAAACATATAACATATAGACAGAATTAGACGATTTTAAAACACGATATATATTTTTATTATATAACTAGTGGATTTCTTAGCGCTACAAAATGGACATTCGATCAATATTAACTTAGTCCGTCACGGTACCAATAAAATACTGACATTTAGTATAACAATAAAAAAGATATGCCCAAATGGATATTGACACTTATTTTCCTTAAAACAAATACCGGTATCAACACCGATGTTGTTCAGACGGTAGTGGTTTGGTTCATACGGTACCCGCATTCGCTATAACTTATGATACAAAAAAAAATACTTTAGTGCAAATACAACTCCGTTTTCAATGAAATTTATATCGGAACATTGAGAAAACCAAAAAAACAAATACTGGTGAGGGTATCGATGATGTTTGGACGGTATCGTTTCGCTTTATTAGGGTAAAGTACACAAAAATCGATCACATCTGACGCCCTTGATTTTGAACAAAACTTTTATAGTAATGCATATAACAATAAGCGTGTCGCAACGATATATTCAAAATTATATAAAGTGTTAAATCACATTATCTATATTATCTTATTAAGGAAGAGTGACGGCTAAGATAGTAATTTTCATTTCCGTACAAGTTAAGAAGCAACATGCACAAGTGATTTATGCTTATATAATAAGGGTATAATTGGAACTTTGTGGACAATTAAAACACTTGCAAGGATAGAATAGTAAATTTGTAATGACATTTTAGTTTTTAACAAAAAAATTGTTCCCTTCCTACCCCTCCTCTTCAATATACATTTCTGAACGTCGCCTTCTCTTCGGTATACCCTCATCTTCATGACTAATTCAATGGGATTCAATGCTAAGGTCAGTTTCTTTTACTCTACCCTTCAATTGATGGCTGCATATGAAGCGTTTCGCCTTCATTTTGTCTTCTTCAGTGAGCATTAAAGGTTTATAAGAACCCTAATTTTTCTTCTGGTACCAAGGGTCTCTTTACAAATCCTGCCCTGCAATGCTGATCATCCATACAATTTTTGTTTGTTAATCATTTTGCATCGTTTTATTGTAGTGTGTGTATATTATGGATTAGGCTATTGTTTGTTGCATTCTGCACCCTTTTGATTTTCTGATTCTGATTAGGAAGTACATTTTAATGTGTTTCTTGTATAATTTGTGATGAAGATAAAGCTTGTGTTTGTGTTGTGATTGTTGTTTTAATTAACTTATTTTATTAACTTACTACTTTGACTAATGTCGACCATTATAGGTTGGATGATCCAGTCATGTGTGGATTTAATGGTTTTCCAACGTGTAATACCAACCTGCAACAATGGGTGTAAGCTGCTGATCACATTGCTGCAAAAACAACTGTCATTTCGTATTTTTTTCAGGCTTGGAGTAGGTATCTATTCAATTGTTACTGGAACCATTTAATTTCTTAGTTTTTTGGAAGCATTGCCTTTTACACTACTTTGTATATGAATGATTGCCCGGATGAAGTTGATGAGATATAAGGATACCAATGAAAGTAAGGGTTTTGTATTTGTATGTTTTGAAGTAAAGCTCCTGCTCAAAAGGCCATAGAAGAGGCTCTTAACAGCGCCCTTTTTCCATCTGATCCATGCTTTGATTTGTTTGACTGTTAATTCAATAAGAATAGAACTTTGTTACAGAGATGGGATGCATTTATCACCAATTGGGAGCAAAATAATGGCGAAAGAGATGCTAAAAATCCTCAAGGAAGCCGACTGGAAACCGAGTTTATCTTGGGAAGCTTTGCTTATGGGTTTGCTTAGCATCCAAGATCCAATGTGCATTTCCATGGAATTACCTACAGTAAGTCCCCTAGACTTATCTTGATTATTGTTGTTTTTGATTTTCATATGTATTTTCTTCAAAGAATTTTTAAGATATTAAGGTTTGTGGGAACGTGAGTTAAGAAGGTCAAAATGTTTGCTCTATTTTTAAGGTTTAAAGCCTTTGAAGGGCCTATATTCTTCTTATCTTCTCCTTTTTTTTAATTGTTTCGCTGCTGGATTGTTGAACCCCTTACTAGGGTTCAGCTTCGTATGAATTTTTTTGATTTGTTTATATATTCAAATGATTAGGTCTGTTTATTCTTCCTTTATGGATTTAGTTACGCATTTGTGGAAGTTCTTTTCGCTAAATTCGACTTTTGCAGATGGAATGCTTAATTGCCATATGTTTATGTTTTTTGTTCACTTTTTTGTGGTTTTTTGTTTGGAGTTTAGATGCAGACACCAACATACAGGTTATTGTGGTTTTATAAGGTGTTATGCTGTAATAGTTGATCCGTTGATTTTCTGTGGTAAAACTTGCTTCCCCTTTCCACTTAAGCCATTATGTTACTCTTTTTAAATATGTATTTAGTCCATGTGGTTTGTTCTCTTTATCAGGCAATAATTTTAACATTATGTAAACGGTATGTTATGTTTTGATACTACATTAGTCACGTAGACTTGAGTTTTGTCTGTAGTATATTTACACAACCTTTTTTTTTTTATGTTCTGCATATCCAACCTAGAAGCATTTCCTCTATCAGGCCCACTAAACTAATAGTTCCTATAACAGTTCCTTGATAACCCTTTAATTGTTAGTGAAGTAGTTTCCTTGGCTAAGAGGTGGAAAAAGAAAATTATGGTATTTAAGTTCGACTATAAGTGGACCATCTTATGCTCTCTTGCATCTTGGAGAAGTCTATTTGCTTAAATGTTTTTGCTTGGTTGAAGTGACCAATTCCTACATGTTTTTGCCTGTGTCACCTAATGATTACATGGGCTCAAAATCTTACGGGGTCAAAGGCTTAGTAAAAGGTCATTGGCGCTGTTCTTTTTCTTCGTCGTTTGGTGACATGAAAATCAAGAAACGACTTGGTCGACAACAACATCCCGATCACTAAACTAACGGATCTGTTGTTTGGTACTTATTTCAATGCAGCTGCGTACCGTGTTCAGCGTATTTCACCATTCGCCGCTTTTATGAGGTATGCGACTGCATCTCTTACTTCACTATTTATTTTTGTTTGGTATTCATTTTTTGCTATGCCTACTATTATTTTTTTATATTGTTTGATGTTACCAGTGTCGCAATCTTTTTTATTCTGAACTACATACCAGTTATTAGCAGGTTACTTGACTTCTTGTCCGACTTTATATGTTACTTATCATACTGCATTGTACCTTTCTATCGTTTACATCGTTGTTGCACATAGACATGGCACCCATAAGTTCTTGTAGGAAAAGAAAATTAATTGACCTAGATCACAGTACCGAACCATCATCATCTGCTTCTGTTATCTTGCCAGGGCCAGTATTGAGCACAAATGAGACTGTCTCAAATATATCAGGCTTGACTTCAAGTTTGTTTGACTGTCTATTAATTTGACTTTAAGGAGGTATTTTGTATAGGCAAACTGCATAGTAGAGAAACAAACTTAAATTTTATTTTCGATTTTAGCAGCCAATGTAATTCATTTTACTTCTGTTTATAGGATGTTTGACTTCTGTATAGCAGACTAAACTTATATAACTTATAAATCTTTTAAACATTCATGAATAATGATTTGTTTAAGACAATACAACTACTAACCATTTCAAAGATTAAACTAATTTTACAGATCATCAAATCTCTCCTCATTTTCATCACCATCAACTCTTGGACTCCCTAACCGCGATGCAGCTTATCAAGCACACAAACATCACCTTAAGTGGGATAGGACAATGTATGTTAAATTTAATTTCTTTTTTTTTTTCCACAATTTTGTCATGTATTTAGTTCTGTAATATCATACCCCTCATGGTTGCATACATTTAAACCCTTATTCTTAGTTGAGCTACAAAGAAAAGACGGTAAATGATAGTAAGAGGTAACCATGAATGGGTTATCTGTCACAGGGGGTTTATAGGTGTTTTTACTTCTAAATATAATGAATTTTAACATAAGAACAATAAATATTCATAGGAGAAGGATGGAATATTTAATGTAACTATATATAGATCTCAATTACGAATGTTCATATTTTGTTCTGATGCTAAAAGACAAGGTTTGCGTATGTGTACTTGTATAATTGCATGTGTGTGTGATTTGCACCCTCTCTTTTCTTCAATTTAAAAGAATGTAGAAAAAAGGATGATAAGGTTTTTTTTTTTTTTTTTTTTTTTTTAAGATCCACGTATATACGTTGAACACACAAGGTAGCAAAGTGGGATTGGGTTGACCCACAAGCATTTTTTAAATTCTATATATTTTGTTTGAAAGGTTAATTTCTTTTAAATCCTGTAGTCTGTGGGACTTGAACTCAAAACCAGGGGCGAAGTATTTTATGGGCCAGAGCCCCCTGTTTTTTGGCGCAGTGGTAGAAATTTGCGATTTTCGTAGGTAAATTAAGTTCGGGTTGAGTCCGGCCCCTGCCGATTTGCCACTACTGATTGGAAAAAATTAGTCCGGCCCCTCCCGATCCTTGAACCAAGCTTCGCCACTGCTCAAAACCTTCCACAACCTAGGTGTTTTAAAAGCTTTGCCTTTGCCAATGGACCACCACCCCAATGGTTTAAATACTTATTTTTTTATTTGGAATTTATATTTTGATAACTTTCCAAACAATACTATTTTTTTATTTGGAATTTGAAGTTATCTCGTAATAATGGATGTGATATGTTTGTTAGACGTAGTAAATAAACGTGTATTTCTGTATCCGTGTTGTGTAATCTTTTTGGATGAGCTAGATTCGAATTATTAATTTTGTAAAAAACTACATGCTTTAGATTTTTCCTAGGAATATGAAATTTAATTTTATTTGTGAAACTTTAATTTGATATTTAGTATTAGAAATTATTGACTACGTTGCGTATATAGTTGAACCAATCGTGTTCAATTATCAGTTATATTGGTGTTTAGATCAAAGCTTTTGGATTTAAGTGTTGGTAGAACTAAAAAAGACATAGCTAATGGTTAAATTATTATGGATTGACGTGTTTGTTAAAACTAAGAAAGAATTTAGCTAATGGTTGACTTTGTGGGAAAGTTTAACTAGAAAATATGTCATGCAATTATTTTATTGTCTTACTGATAATAGCGTAATAGCGTATAAGTAAGATACCAAGTTTATTATACATGTTCTTGTAACACAAGGTTCATTTTTAGTTCCTCACTAAACATTAAACACTGAACTAAATTTCTCTCTATTTTTAATTCCCCATCTTTATAAGTGCTTCAATATTGAAGCTTGGTCAAGGTATATCAAGTATGTGTAGTTTAATTTTTCTACCTTTTGAGTTTAAAAATTCACATAAATACCCGCAGCAACGCGCGGTACCTCTAGTATAAATAACGAAAGGGTAAACGACTACACATTTTGTACACACACAAAAAAAAAATACAATGTTAGACAAACTATAGCCCATTAAGAATCCAAAATCAACAGTCACATCCATCTATATTTAAGCCCACTACTATGAATAATAGCATATATTCAACTCAACCCACTTCCATATCTATCTATATATATAAAAGAAAAGGTATATGCTGACGTGGCGTGCAATGGAGGCCTCAATCTCCTCTTGAGAGTGCCACATGGCATCATAATTGATTGATTTTAGTGTTTTTCAAATTATTTCATCTTTTAGTTAAATTGAGTTATTTTAGGAAAAAATATTTAAAAATAAATTTAAAATTTTATCTCTCAAATTTCCTTCCATAATTTTTAAACGTTTATATATTTTATATACGGGATTTTTTAAAGAAAAAAATTACACCAGATTAACGAGCGTTTTATTATCTTTCTAACGAGTACCATAGTGCTGTATAAAAAACGGGGAAAATTGACTATTTTTTGTGGGGTTTCGTTCATACAGAAAAAAAACACACAAAGTGTTCATGTTATTCATTAATCATGTTTTTTTCTTTTAAACCAGGTTCTTATCTACGATGTTGAAAATCAGCCCAATCGCCATGTTATCATTGGAATTTACTAGGTATACTTCATCAAGAGAAGCTAGGAGAAAGAATCGCGCAACACTGCAACACATGGTGTCAGCTTATAGCAAGGTTATTTTTTATTTATTTAATTACAAGAGTAATAATTATTACTATTAGTATTAGTATTACTAGAATGATTATATTTTTCAATCCCGGGACGCTCCCAGGAAGAATTGATAGTTGCTGACGTAGCGTTCAATTGTGGCCTCAACCATCTCTTGATTATGCCACGTGACATAATGAGATGCAATGGTTACAACTTCCAACTTAAGTGTTTGTTTAGTTGATTAAGTTAGGATTTATAAGAGCCATTAGAATGTGAGAAATTAGAGAGATGTGATGAGTTTTTGAATAGTTGCAGCTTACATAAGTGATTCTTTAGATGATTACTGATTAGGTTTTAGATTAGGGAATATGAGTCATTACTGATTAGAATACTATGAACATGCACTGATTGAGAGATTTTGTGGTTAGTTAACTTGAGCCATTTGCAATAGGTTATCACGTAAAATTAGATTTTTCAACCCCGGGACCCTCCCGGGGTAATCAGCTAGTGATCATATAAAGCCCAATCTATTAGCTGCTGTCACGTCATCCTGTCAGGGTCCAATGTAAAAACATCCCATTTTCTTTTCTTGAGTATATTTCTCTGTAACTATTAAAAAAGGGTGATACTATTTGGACACCCTAAATCTAATTGGACACCCTAGGTATGCCTCGTATAGCTCTATACGAGGCATATTTAGGTCAAAAAGCTGCACACAAACTTTAAGGGAATCTCAGACCTAAAACTTCGTGCCAATATGTCTCATATTGGTCAATATGAGATATATCATAGCCAAGTATGCCTCATATAGATCAATATGAGGTATATTAGGGTCTTTTTATTATCATTTTGTATTTTTATTTTTATTGTTTTAAATAACTAAAAATACTAAATTAACTTTAAAAAAAATTCAAAAATTAACAAAAAGTTAGTTATATTCATTCCAATATTATTTTAATAAAATTACAACTTTTTGTTACCAGTATTATTTTATAAAAATTATTTCTTTTGTTTGGGCATGGATGGTTTGAATTAGGATAGGTTCACATTAAAATTGATTAAAATTTTAAAAAAAATTAAAATAACAATAAAAAATTAAAAAGTAAATAAAAATTAAAAAATTAAAATTAAAAAAAAAACAAAAATAAACTTAAAAATAAAATTATAAGGGATCTGAAATATTTCATTTTGAACCGGACCGGTTCGACCCTATCAGGCTGGATAACAACCCGGACTGTTACGACCCAGCCGGGCCGGGTAGCGACCATAACTGTTTCGACATGACCCGCCCCGTAGCGACCCGGACCTTTTCGACCTAACCCGTCCCGTAGCGACCCGGACCGTTTCGACCCGGCCGGGCCTGGAAACGACCGGACCGTTTCGACCCGACGGGACCGGTAGCGGCCCGGATCATTTCGACCCGGCCGGGCCCGGTAGCGACCAGGACCGTTTCGACCCGGCGGGCCCGGTAGCGACCAGGACCGTTTCGACCCGACCAGGCCCGGTAACGACCCAGACCGTTTCGACGTGACCCGGACCGTTTCGAACTAGCCGGGCCCGGTAGCGACCCGGACCGTTTCGACCTGGTCGGGCCCGGTAACGACCCGGACCGTTGCAACAATAAAAATGAAAATAAAAAAATAAAAAAAAAGACCCTGATATGCCTCGTATTAGTCAATATGAGGCATATCAAAGCCACCATATCAGTTTTCAAGCCAAGTATTGGTACCAATACTAGGCTTGATATGCCACGTATTGCCCAATACTGGTTGAAAATTTTTTTTACACTATTTAAAATAATGTTGGTAACAAAAAGTTGAATTTTTTTTAAATAATATTGGACAGAATATAACTATTTTTTTGTTAATTTTTGGATTTTTTAAAGTTAATTTAGTATTTTTAGTTATTTAAAAACAATAAAAATAAAAATATATAAAGAAAATAAAAAAAGACCCTGATCTGCCTCGTATTGGTCAATATGAGGCATATCAAAGCCACCACGTATTGGGTTTGATACTAGGCTGAGAAGAAGTGATATGAGGACTAATATGCCTCATATAGACCTATATGAGGCATACTGATGTATTAATATGGGTCGTATTGCCAATATGATCCATATCAAGTCACCCTCTTATCACTTTTCAAGCCTAGTATTGGTACCAATACTAGGCTTGATATGCCACGTATTGCCCAATACTAGGCTTATCAGTGTTTAATACTACTCATATTGCCCAATACTAGGTATATCAAGGCTGTTTTTATTTTTTTTAAAATACAATATTATTGTAATAATATTGTTTAAAAATACTAAAATAACTTTTAAAAATCCAAAAAAAAAAAATTAAGTTTTATTGATTTGAACACTATTTAAAATAAATGGAAATATCCGGTACAAAGTGTTTTTTCGGTAACAACTGTGAGAATCAAATGAGGGTATTTTTTTTATTTTTTTTTTCAAATTTTTTTCCCATATTGTTAAACATGTATTATAGTATTGAAAAAAAAAAAAAAAAAAAAATTTGGTGTAGAGTAATTACATAATTACTCTAGTGTAAACTAATGTATTTTCTTTAATGACGTAATTACACTAATTTTTTTTTTGTATTATTCATCTAGAAAGAATGTTTAAGCACATGGGAAAAAAAAATTCTAAAAAAAAAAATAATTTTTTTTACTCCCTTTGATTCTCACAGTTCTTACCGAAAAACACTTTGTATTTGATATTTACTCTTAAAATAATGTTGGTAACAAAAAGTTGAATTTTTTTTTTAAAAAATAATATTGAACAGAATATAACTAATTTTTTTGTTAATTTTTGGAATTTTTAAAGTTAATTTAGTATTTTTAGTTATTTAAAAACAATAAAAATAAAAATATATAAAAAATAAAAATAGACCATAATATGCCTCATATTGATCTATATGAGGCATATTATTTTATTGTTTTCTGTGTAGGTCAACATCAATTAGCTAAAAGACAAAAATTGTACTTCAATATGCCTCATATAGGTCTATATGAGGAGTATAAACTTTATTGTTTTCTGTGTAGGTCAACATCAGATAGCTAAAAGACAAAATTTGTATTTTAATATGCCTCAAATAGGTCTATACGAGGCATGACCAGGGTGTCCAAATAGATTTCAAGGGTGTCCAAATAGCCTGAGCCTTAAAAAATCCATCTTTTTTTACAAACTAGGTATTAGTTTTCCGCGCTTCGCCGCGGGTGCGGCTGTTGTGCGAAACGCGGCGGGAGCTCCTGTTGCGTTGAGTGTTTGGCGGACGTTAAATATCGTGTGTCGCTGTGGGAGCTCCTGTTGCGTGGAGGGTTTCGTGGACATAAAAGATAATATTAAGTGACTGTTATTCTTGCGTGAGCTTCAAAAAAATATTCGCGACTAAAAGCTAAAAGTTTGGTGGTCAAAGTTTGAAATCCTAAAAGCTAAAATTTTGGCCAAAGTGCAATGCAAGTTTAAAAAAGTTAGTGGCCAAAGTTTGAAATCCTAAAAGCTAAAAGTTTGGTGGTCAAATTTTGAAATCCCAAAAGCTAAAAGTTTGGTGATCAAATTGGAAGAAAATAAAGTTAAGCTAAAAGTTAGTGACCAAAGTTTTAAATCCTAAAAGCTAAAAGTTTGTTCGTCTAAGTTTGGTGGTGAAATTAGAAGAAAATAAAGTTAACCTAAAAGTTAGTGGCAGAAATAAAGTTAACGTAAAAGTTAGTGGCCAATATATATATTAGGTGGTCAAATTGGAAGAAAATAAAGTTAAGCTAAAAGTTAGTGGCCAAAGTTTTAAATCCTAAAAGCTAAAAGTGTGTTGGTCTAAGTTTGGTGGTCAAATTAGAAGAAAATAAAGTTAACCTAAAAGTTAGTGGCAGAAATAAAGTTAACGTAAAAGTTAGTGGCCAATATATATATATATATATATATATATATATATATATATATATTAAAACAAAGTTAACTTAAAAGTTAGTGGCAAAAATAAAGTTAACGTAAAAGTTAGTGACCAATATATATTAAAACAAAGACACTATTCCTAAAAGTTAGTGGCAGAAATAAAGTTAACGTAAAAGTTAGTGGCGAATATATATATTAATACAAAGACACCTCATATATATTAAAACAAAGACACTATTGAAGTGTCTTTGTATTAATATATACTAGTGTTTTAGTTACCCACGCTTCGCTGCGGGAGCTCCTGTTGCGTTGAGGGTTTGGTGCACGGTAAAGATCGCACTTCGCTCCAGCAGCTCCTGTTGCGTTGATGGTTTGATGGACATTAAAGATAACATTAAGTGACTGTTATTATCGCGTGAGCGTACAAAAATAACTCGTCGCCCATTACCTTGTAGACCAGCCTCAATATTACAACAGTTGTGTTGCCTATTGTTAACTTGATATGAAGCCCAAAGTATTCCAAAATGGCAGGCAATTACTTAATCACATGGGCCACATTTTTCTATTTGGGCAGGCCCACAAATAATATGGGCTAAATAGAGTGTTGTACATTAATAGATATATAAAATGTGGGCTGGATAGAGATTGGCTAAAGTTGAGGCAGCCAAACTTTTTATCCAATTAAATGTTATCACGGTAGAAGTGTCATATTTATAATAGATACTATAATATTAAAAAAAAGAGTCCACTTTTGTTTTTACAAATGCTCAATCTATAACATAGACATTTTTTTGCGTGTACTCTTTTAAGCGACATGAAACATAAAATTCAAACGCAAACGTTTGTTTATTTATTTATTTATTTATGGTTTGCATTTCAGATATCCTAGTGGGAATTCCCTCTGCCAGCAAAATAAACTTGTGATATGTCAAAACGAATAACAATTTGTATTTCATATCGATTGAAAACCATAAAAATTTAATACGGGTATGGTTTTAATTACACCGATAATGATACCAATGTTATCGGTTGAGATTGGCATGGTTCATCACTGGTACAACACTCCTATAGCTTACGACACAAACTACAAACTCTATTTTTGATACAATCTTGTTTCCAACATAGTTTATGTAAGAATGTCAACCCTAAAGTACACTACCCTAAAACACTTAAATTGGAGGGTGTGATGCAAATTGGTACCCTAAGGCGGCAGGGTATGGGGCGCGTCCATTGCCCGACAGGGTGTGTCCACACTGCCCCCTTAGGGTTAGCCCGTCAAGACCATCTCCCACGTGATGGAGTGGACGAGGTTGTTAGTGAATTTAAACGTAGGGATTTTTAGGGGGGTGTGCAATGATGACGTGGCGACTCATCCTCCACACCTGAAGACCATCTCCAAAGGATGAGCCTCCCCCTACACACACCTTCAATCTGTTACTTCCACCCAAGAATGATATCAATTGATCAGAGAATTTTTATTTCTTTTTGTCAAAATTGACTTATACAATGAACAAGAAAGACCTCAATAAATAAGGATACAAGGAAAGATAAAAAGGAAACATGGCTGGATAAAAGGATCAAAAAGATCCTAACGGCTATATGATTGATGCTGTGATAATGAAGGCAATATCCCAAATAAGGAAATGATGAATAAATTCTGATCCTATAATTTTATTTTTCTAACACTCCCCCTCAAGTTGAGTAGTGGGATCTCCGATGCTCAACTTGTTAAGGCAATTGTTGAAAAATCTCCTGTTGACGGCTTTGGTTAAAATGTCTGCAAGTTGATCTTTCGACCGTACAAATTGGAGTTCCACAATTCCTGCTTCAAGTTTTTCTTTGATAAAATGTCTGTCAACTTCCATGTGCTTTGTACGGTCGTGTTGAACAGGATTTTCTAAAATCTGTATGGTGGCTTTGTTATCACACATGAATTTACTGGACTCATTTTGAGGGAATCCAATTTCTGATAAAAGTTTGCGTACCCAAAGAACTTCTGCTAATCCCAGTGCAATGCCTCGAAATTATGCTTCTGCGTTAGACAAGGCTACCACCTTTTGTTTTTTGCTTCTCCATGTAACTAAGTTTCCACCAACCAAAGTAAAGTACCTTGAAGTAGATCTTCGGTCATCTTTATTTCCCGCCCAGTCTGCGTCGGTATAGGCCTAAATCTTCAGATGTTTATTTTGCTGAAACAAAATACCATGGCCTGCAGTCCCCTTGAGGTACCTTATAATCCTTAGAACTGCATCCATGTGACTTACTTGAGGTCGGTGCATGAACTGACTGACTACTCCCGCTGCATATGCAATGTCCGGGCGGGTAAGTGAAAGATATATAAGTTTGCCCACCAATCGTTGATATTTTTCCTTATCTGCCAGTTCTTTTCCTTCTTTTGTGTAGAGTTTCTGGTTGGTCATCGTAGGAGTATCAATTGGTTTGCAGTCAGTCATCCCTATTTAAGCTAATAGGTCTAGGACATATTTCTTTTGGCATATGAAAATCCCTTGCTGAGATCTAAGAACTTCAATTCCAAGTAAAGTACTTAAGTCTTCCTAAATCTTCCATTTCAAATTCGGTGAACAGATTTTCCTTTAACTTCTTATTTCTTCTTCATCGTTATCTGTAATAATCATATCATCAACGTATATAATTAAACAAGTTACAAATTTACCTCTTTGTTTAAGGAATAGCGTATGGTCAGAGTTGCTTTGCCGGAAGCCATATCCTTTCATTGCCAATGTAAACCTGCCAAACCAGGCCCGAGGGAATTGTTTAAGACCGTAAAGAGTCCTTTTTAGCCTACACACTTCTTTAGTTTTAAAGTCCTTAGCAAATCCTGGGGAGCCTCCATGTAAACTTCTTCCTTTAATTCTCAGTGTAGGAATGCATTAGTAACGTCAAATTGATGAAGTGGCCATCCTTCGTTTGCAGCGATGGAGAAGAGAACGCGGATAGTGTCAATTTTAGCAACCGGGGAAAAAGTTTTAGAATAGTCAATTCCATACATATGGGTGTAGCCTTTAGCTACAAGGCGGGCTTTATATCTTTCAATGGTTCCATCAGGTTTGTGTTTGATTGTAAAGACCCAACGACATCCTATAGGTTTCTTTCCTGTGGGAAGAACACATTTTTCCCATGTATCATTTTTTTTGAGAGCGTTCATTTCTGTTTCCATAACGTCTCTCCAATTTTCTAAATCTAAGGCTTGTTCTATAGAAGTTGGAAGTTGTTCATTATACAGGGAAGCGGTGAAGGCTTTGACTTCCCTAGATAGGTTACCGTTGGCAATATTCGCCATGGGATATCTAGATGACTTTGTCTCTTTTTCTGGAGAGAACCGTTTTTGAGGGACTATTGGCTCTTGGAGGTAGGACATATCTTCGTGTTGTTTCGTCTTCCATATCTTGACCCTCCTGTTCTTGTATTGGCTCTTCTTGTTCCTGTATTGGCTCTTCCTGCAAATTTTGTTCTAATGCAATCTCGTTGTCGTCAGTTTCAGAATTTTGAGTTTCTTTTATCTCAGAGTGACTTACCTCAGTATCTGGACTAGGAGAATCTTGGTTAGTGGCACTAACGGCAGGAGCATCAGATTGTGAGGAAGCAAGTGACTCATTCCGGTTATTGTGATTGAGTTCTTCTGAAAAAGGAGTCCATTTTAGCCAGCTCAGGATGTCATACGCTTTCTCCCCTGGCCACTGTGCTGGGAGGTATAGAAATATTCGGTTTCAAGAAAGTCACAATCAAGAGTAGTGTACATATGTCGTCGTTTTGGACTATAGCATCGATATCCTTTTTGATCAACACCATAGCCAACAAAAACACACTTTTCAGCACACGGGCCGAGTTTGCCCCGATCATGTTTAGGAATATGAGCATAGACAGTGCATCCGAAGACCCGTGGTTGTAACGTGAGAGGTGGAGGAATTTTGGTAAAATCAGACAAAGCTTGGATGGGAGTTTTTGAATCAAGAGCTTTAGTTGGGAGACGGTTGATTAAATAAGTTGCGGTGGAGGCTGCTTCAAGCCAAAAAGACGTAGGAACCTTCGACTCAAGTAATAGAGCTTGTGTTGTCTCTAAAAGGATCCGATTTTTTTGTTCGACAGTGCCATTTTGTTCAGGGGTATATGGGCACGTTTTTTGGTGAATAATGTCTTTGCTTTGACAAAATTGTTTCATGGAATTGTTGATATACTCTCCTCCATTGTCGGATCGAAGTATTTGAATATTAGTTTTAAACTAAGTTTGAATCATGGTATAAAATATCATAAATTTCTCGAAAACTTCATTTTTGTGTTTTAAAAAATAAATCCATGTCATACGGGTGCAATCGTCAATAAAAAGTACAAAAAAACGAAAGTTTTGTCCCCCAATAACTTCAGCGGGTCCCCAAACATCGGAGTGAATGAGAGAAAATGGTAAAGCAACTTTTGTGTTATTTAATTTATAAGTCTGACTATGACTTTTAGCTAAAACACAAGTTTCGCAATGGAAATTATTATTGGAAGGAAAAAGTTTTGGAAACAAAAGATGCAAATAGCCAATAGACGGGTGCCCTAATCTCCTATGCCAGATCCAGGCTTCCCTATTTGTTGTTCCATAAGCAAGCATAACATTTCCCGGCTGAGTCACTTCATCCACATAGTACAATCCTGATCGTTCAGTGCCACGCCCAATGATCATTCCCGTCCTGATATCATCCTAGAGAATACAAAATGTTGGATGCATCAAGACGGTGCAATTTAACTCTTTTGTAACATGACTAATGGATAACAATTTATGTGACAAGGACGGGACGTAAAGACAGTTTGAGAGTTTTAAAGTATGAGATATTTCAACAATTCCTCCTCCTTTGACAGGAACAACCCCTTCGTTAGCGGTTTTGATATGATCAATCATGGGGATGTTTTTATTTTTTATGTCGGATAGATCATATGTCATTATGTCAGTCGCACCACAATCAAATATCCAGAATTCATCTAAGATATCACAGTTTTTAACTATATTGGCTTGGGATTTCGAAACATGCCTTCCCACTTTAAAACATTTAGAATTTTTTCTTTAATTAATTAATCTTTTTGTTTTTTCTCCTATAAAACTTTTGAGTTTTATTATTGTTATTTTTGTTTATCAAAAAAGTTATCATGCTTTTTGCCAAACTAGTTATTGTTATTTTGAGTTTTATTAATATTTTGTTTACAAAAATTGTAATTATGGTGGTTGCCACAAAAGGATGGTTCTAGTATTTGACCAGTATCATATAAAAGGGATTTACGAGGAGGGGTTTCTTTGAGCAAATATAATAATTCATAATAAAAAAACTTGGGGTTTAAAAAAGAGGGATCTGAGATTAGTCTCTCAGACCCATTACCTCTTCCATCGAGCTTTGGTTCTCCAGCGAATGCAACACCACTAAAACCCCCACTATTCTGCTCGACGCCCCTGTTGTCGCTGCCCTTGCCGGAATCTTCGGTACGGTTGGTGGCGACTGCTGCTTTCCCTCCATCTTTAGTCCCTTTCTTGTGTCCATCGCTCCACCATTCGGGGTAGCCAATAATTATGAAACATTGGTCTTTGGTATGCCTCAACATTCCACAATGATCACACTTAAGGTTGGATTTACCGATCTTGGGTTTGAAAGAAGAATCTGAGCGACGACCCTGTCCCTTAGCCGCAAATCATAGGGCTTTGTCACTGTTGTCGGGTCGAGTAGTGGCTAGCCCCGCTCCAATTCCGGACTGAATTCCGGTGGTAGTTCCGAGGATGTTTTGGTGTGCGGTTTCCTTCCGGACAGCCGCTTATGCTTCTTCTGCTGAGGGAAGAGGATCAATTCTAAGGATCTCTCTTTTGATAGTATCGTATTGCCTATCAATTGCATTCAGAAACTGGAACAATTTATGCTCTGTTCTCAGTTTACTGTAAGTAGTAATATCGACAGGGGAAGTCATGGGATTCGGGTCTCTTCGATCGATTTCTCCCCAGATTCCTTGCATTATAATCCAGAACTCCTCAAGAGGGGTTCCATTTTGTTTAATACCATTCGCCTTAACATGTAAATCAAAGGTTTGGAGTTTATCCTTACCACTACTGTACGTGGTTACGAGTGCATCCCACAAAGCCTTTGCGGTGGGAAACTCGATCAGATTGCTTGCAATTGCTGGTTCAATATTTTGTATTAGCCATGAAAATATTACGAGGTCGTCTTGTTCCCATTGCTCATACCCGTCTTCGGACGGTTTGGGCGTTGCCAGATTTCCTGATAAATGACCGAGAAGTGATTTCGATTTACTTCCGATAGCCACTCGAATCATACGGGGCCATAGTGCATAATTTTGGTTGTTAAGTTTGAGGCTGATCTTAAGGCTATCGGACAGATTATGTTTGGTGTTCTGGTTTTGGTTTTGGGAGGCTTGAAAACCATTGAGAAGGCTGGCTAATTGTTTTGAAAGATCGTTGTTATTTTGAGAGATTGGGCTGCCGTCGGAAGACATGGCGGCCCTTGCTTTGGTTGTTCTTTGGAAAAGAGGTAGATGATGAGCAGTCCCTGAATCGATTAGAGCTGCTCTGATACCATATCAATTGATCAGAGAATTTTTATTTCTTTTTGTCAAAATTGACTTATACAATGAAAAAGAAAGACCTTAATAAATAAGGATACAAGGAAAGATAAAAAGGAAACATGGCTGGACAAAAGGATAAAAAAGATCCTAACGGCTATATGATTGATGCTGTGATAATGAAGGCAATCTCCCAAATAAGGAAATGATGAATAAATTACGATCTATAATTTTATTTTTCTAACAGTGATACCCGAAATGAGAGGGGTGGTGTAGCCGTTCGGGTACTATCTACCCGTGGATGTTACCCAAGACCACACCCTCCCTCTACCTTAATAGATTTTTATGAATGTTAAGTAGAAAACAAGCAGTGAGGTATAAAATATACACGATACATATAAGAGGGTGTTTGAGATTGAGTTTGGAAATGTAAAAGTGCTTTTGGTCAAAAGTGCTTATTGGCTTATGACTTTTTGAAAAGGAGTTTTAAAAAAAGTGTTTGGATTAATTTTTCGGATGAGAAAACGTCAAAAAGTCAATAAATTGTTCTTTTTATAAGTGTTTCGCTTACACTGTGTTCCCGAGTTTCATTAAAGGATGGAAGAGAAAGGATCTCCCTCCTCTTCCCTTCTCTCCAATTCCTTTCAAAATGGAAAGATTGAAAATCACACTAAAATCCTCTTTATTATCCCTCTCATTCCCTCCCTTTCCTTCCTACAAAAAACTCTGGAACACATTTTTTCCCCACTTCCTTCCCAATCCTTTCTCTTTCATCCTTTAATGAAACTCTGAAACAGAGTGTTAACTTATTGTGAATATTAGTTGTATAGTTGGTAAATTTTTAACTTCTTAAAAACAGTTTTTCTACCATTAGCCAAAAGCCAAAAGTCAAAACAGAAATTGTTTTTGGGTTAAGAAACACTTTATCAATAAGTTAGTTTTGAAACTAAATCCCAAACACCCTCCAAACATATATGCTAGGGCTCCAATTTGTCAACAAAACCCCCAATCCCCAAACATGTAATTGAACAACACTCAAGAACACGAATACTCATTAATCTCGTAACCAGTTGCTGCTAGTAACGTGCGTTGTGTTCACGTTCCACGAACAATGATCTGTTACAGAAGCCAAGATTCTATTACATCATCTGGTAATGCATACTGTTTAAATGATTCGATTATCGGCTTCATTAACACATTTTACTCTCGTTTTATAGGTTATTATTCGCAAGGATTTGGATTGACAAGGATATTCTGTAGTTTACTAGTGTTAAGGGTGCAGTTTTGTGTTAATTGATGAATCAGTTGAACTTAATTCAGGTATATATTGTATTAGGTTTTTTTTTTTTTTTTTTTTTTTTTTTTTTTTTTTTGTGAACCTTTGTTTGGATGTTTATTGAATAATGCACTGAATTAGGTTTTTTTTTCTGATCAATTGCTAGTCTTTTTTTGAGTCTGTATCGGTTGATATATTCGGGAAAATGCTTCGTTTGAACACATGTTGTCAAAATCGCACTATGCGTGCCCCGAGGCACAGAACCACAGCGTAGAGAAAGCGCCTCGCCTGGAAAGGCTCAGTTTCAGGCGATCAGGCGCGTTTTCCGGCAATTTGCAGCCAAAAGTCGTCTAAACCTGTTTGAACATATTTAAAACCATAGTTGTTAAAAGCCATCGCTTCTTGCGCCTAGACTCATTTTTTAGGCGAGGCGGTGCAATTGCGCTTTAAGTCGAGGCAATTGCGCTTTAATTCTCCAGGTGATCGCTTAGGCGCAGATTCCGGCGAGATTCCCAAATTCCGAAGAGTTACTAGCCAAATTCTTTAAATTATGGCTAAAGTCCGGCCATAATTTCTACTTTTATCCAAGGAAATTTACTTTTATACGAATACACTAATATTTTAAAAAAATCAATAATAATTAGATGATATTAAATGGTACATGATAGTTTTTTTATTTTATTTGAAAAATAGCATTATTTTTCTAATACATAATATATTTTTACTTTTATACTTTGTTCGCTTTTTTTTATCTCAGGCCTTCGTTTTTTCGCGCCTTACGCCTAGGTCACAAGCGAGGCCTATGCGCCTTTGATAACTATGTTTAAAACCCCTAACAAGGATAAAAATTTTGTAAGACCTTAAACATGGAGTTTTTATACTGTGTGTCTCGCTTGAAAAAGCCCTCACTTTTTTTGCGCCTTGAGCTTGCCTTTGTGCCTTTGACAACATAGGTTTTCACATAAGAATGTTAATGTTTTATGTAGATTAAGCCATTAAGGTTCTTGATGTCACGTGATTATGGGTCAAATTGTAACTGTGTGATTTGCTTTTTAGATGGAAGAAGTCTCTCCTAGCAGTAAGCATCTGACCAATGATGAAGACGGTGAGAATAATATGCAGGAGAAAGTAGAATTAGACAGTACTGAAAATGGATTTTCTGAAGGAAAAAAGGATTTTGTGGCACCTGCTGTAGGAATGGAGTTTGAGTCGTATGATGACGCTTATAATTACTATAATTGTTATGCGCGGGAGTCTGGTTTTCGAGTACGGGTGAAAAATTCATGGTTTAAAAGAAATAGTAGAGAGAAATACGGTGCGGTTTTGTGTTGTAGTAGCCAGGGTTTTAAGAGAATAAAAGATGTGAACCGTTTACGGAAAGAAACAAGAACCGGTTGTCCTGCAATGGTGAGAATGAGATTAGTGGATTCAAGAAGATGGAGAATTCTAGAAGTTACACTTGATCATAACCATTTGCTTGGTGTAAAGTCCATCAAGAAGACGGTGCCGTCAGATTCTGATGCAGAAAGGCGAACCATAAAATTGTATAAAGCACTTGTGATTGATTCACGGGGTAATAATGGCAATTCACATTCAAGCGGTCGGGAATTAGGTTCTTCATCTGTTCATCATCATCATCATCATCCTGATCAGTTGCATTTAAAGAAGGGTGATGCACAAGCTATTTATAATTACCTCTTCCGTATGCAGTTGACTAACCCTAATTTTTTTTACTTGATGGATCTTAACGACGAGGGACGTTTAAGAAATATGATTTGGTTAGATGCCAGATGTAGGGCTGCTGTTGGTTACTTTAGTGATGTAATTTATTTTGACACGTCGTATTTGTCCAACAAATACGAGATCCCTCTTGTCACGTTTACTGGGATGAATCATCATCATCAATCTGTGTTATTGGGTTGCGGTTTGCTTTCAGGTGAAACAGCGGAGTCTTATTTATGGGTTTTGAAATCATGGTTAATTAGCACATCAGGGCGGGTGCCACAGACCATAATTACAGACAGGTGCAAGATCTTGCAGAGGGTAGTTGCGGAAGTTTTTCCAAAATCTCATCATCGGTTTAGTCTGTCTCACATAATGAAAAAAGTTCCCGAGAAATTAGGAGGACTAAAAAATTATGACGCAATCAGAAAGGTTATGGTCAAAGCAGCGTACGAGACATTAAAACCGTTTGACTTTGAAAATTCATGGGCTTTCATGATCCAACGGTTCGGGCTCAGTGACCACGAGTGGCTTCGGTCTTTATATGATGACCGGGCCTGGTGGGCCCCGGTGTATCTAAAAGATGCATCTTTTGCTGGAATGGCGCCCAGTGACACGCCACAACCCATCTTTCATAAATACATCCACAAACAAACTCCGTTAAAAGAGTTTCTTGACAAATATGAACTCGCCTTACAGAAAAAACACAAAGAAGAAGCAAACGCTGACATTGAATCAAGGAACTCATCACCCGCGTTAAAAACAAGATGTTCGTTCGAGTTACAGCTGTCAAAAATTTATACGCAGGAAATTTTCAAGAAGTTTCAAATTGAAGTTGAAGAGATGTATTCTTGTTTCAGTACAACGCAGGTGCATGTTGATGGGGCCGTCGTAATCTTTTTGGTGAAAGAACGTGTTTTAGTTGGTGAAAACAGGAGGGAGATCAAGGATTATGAAGTTCTGTATAATCGAGGGGCAGCTGATGTACGTTGCATTTGCAGTTGCTTTAATTTCAACGGTTATTTATGCAGGCATGCTTTATGTGTGCTTCATTTTAATGGGGTTGAAGAGATTCCTTCAAAGTATATATTATCAAGATGGAAGAAGGATTATAAGCGATTATATGTTTCTGATCATGACGGAATTAACAATAATGATGGTACAGATACGGTTGAGTGGTTTAATCAGTTATACAGAAGTGCGTTGCAAGTTGTGGAAGAAGGCGTGGTCTCATTGGATCATTATAAGGTTGGTTTGCAGACATTTGAAGAAAGCTTAAGTAGAGTTCATAATATTGAAGATAAAACATGAATAATAAGGTTTTGTATATCGCCATTGCCTTCTTTCATTTGTGAAGGGTGTTTCCGCCCAATCCTGTGCATATTCTTATGTTTGATATAGATCATTCGTTTCATGTGATCGCTTTTGATGTTGATATACATGTCTGCTTCTTTTTCAGTGTCAGGCACCTATTGAGTCGACATCCCATGTTCTGTTTTTTTTTTTTTTTTTTTTTTTTTTTTTTTTTTTTTTTTGTAGGCTGCAAAAGAGTCGAGCTTGGCTTAATGACTTTAGACTAAGCTCGAGCTTGGTTTGATAGTTTGATGGGCCTCGTAGGTTCAAGCGCGGCTGGAAAAGCTGGAATGGTTATTGAAAAAGTGTTATCAATTACCAAACTTATGTAAGATTCAAGTTACAGACAAGCTTATGTCTTAGTAGTTATAATCCAATAAGGCGTATCACGAGCTTGAGTTGAACTGTTGGACGGCCGAAATCTGCATCGGCTACCCCATGTAACAGGAAGGTACCAAAATGCATATTTTTATTAACCATTTGGCTCCTGTGGAGAGCTCAAAACGACAAGGTTTCCATTAACAATTCGATGACTATGTCAAATGGTACTCAAAACAAACACGTTTATGTAGATTAATAAAACAGAGTGAAAGTCCCTTGGCTCGATTGTGGTTATTGGTATAAATTTCAATTCCATGTTGGTGCATTTGTACCCGTCCGCTTCCGGCTTCTTGCTGGTTGCAAATTGCAATGCTCCTAATAAAGCTTCCAAGTATCCTAGAAAAAAGAAAAAAAAAATCAGTGTGACTTAGGTGCAAAAACATGAGTTGACATGACATGACCTAAAAACTCATTTCTGTTTGATAGCCTCTTAATGAGTTAACTATTCAGACTTAAGTTAAGGTTACATCTTAATCATTAGGAGGCTATAAACATTCAGATGTAGCCTCTTAATGGTCATTTAGTGGCTACCAAACAGTCTAGTCCCGTCGCTCTAAAATGTCTGTAAACCACCCTTTGTGACAATTCATTGTCATATATACTAATGATATACATCAACTTTCTTTATACCGACTAACAATCTCCCCAAACTTATAATTGTGACATGACAAGCAGATAAAGAAATAGAAAATGTGCGAGCACTAGTTATTATTATTTTCTATTTCTTTATCGTCCTTATGGTTTTGGAAATTAAAACTTTAAATGTGAATGGATGAAATTATCCCTGACTTAACTAGGACTAACTGGATGACGTTAGTGCCAGGGAC
Source organism: Ambrosia trifida (assembly GCA_028751855.1). Taxonomy (NCBI): domain Eukaryota; kingdom Viridiplantae; phylum Streptophyta; class Magnoliopsida; order Asterales; family Asteraceae; genus Ambrosia; species Ambrosia trifida. The sequence continues at coordinate 106,730,040 of CM054123.1, read as the reverse complement.
GAGAGTGACAAATAATTGAAATCATAGGACGATTTTGGCTGAAATCGAAAGGTATTAAAACCATAGGGGTGTAAATTGAAAATATTTTACTCTTTATATTTCTAGTTTTCAATAGGGGGCAGGATGCTTTCCCCCCAATCCATCAACCTATTTTAAGGTTCTCTCTCTCTCTCTCTCTCCGATTATTATTCTGTAAAATTACAAGCTTAATCATGTTTACTGTTTAGATACACTACGAGATGACGTCATCGATAACTGACTTCCTTCCATTTCTATGTATCTAATTTGTGACGATTTTAGGGTTACATTAATGCAATAATATGCGTATGTAATGTTTTTACAGCATCGAATAATATTATACTGTTTTTAGCTCATTAGATGTTGATAATATTATTTACAGATTGAGGAATTTGAACATATATTCAATTGTGAAAGATGAAGTTTAAAGCCTTTTTAACTGATCATGGTGTTAACCTACTTGAGAAACGATTCCTTCCAGCCCTAGATAAAATGGGCAAAACCTGCCACCTGTACCTAACCCGAAACCACGCAATTTTCCTTCATAATCTTCTCAACGGCGATGGAATCCAATCCATTGCTCAGTTTCAAAAAGAAGCCCTCTTTGACGATTACCGAATTTCCAGCCAAAACGATGATCGCATCGCCTTCACAATTGACCTCTCGCTTCTCCAACGAGCCCTACGTAGCGTTTTAACGATTTATACTGAGTTTGGTGGCTCCCATGGCGCTGATCCGACTGCTAACCGCCTCCAAATTAAACTGGTGAAGAAACTTCCCCCTCATTCTAGCCAGCCAATGCCGTTTTTAACGTTTGAAACGAAAGGGTATAAGTCTGCTGTTATTCAAGATGTTCCGATATCCAAACCGTTGTCCAGGACGGATGTTCTTGAGCTGCAGTCGGCTCTAGATATGGCTCAGGACTTACCGCAGACGCTAGTCCAAGTTCCTGACATGAACCAGCTGCAGTTGTTTGTGGACCGGATGAAACACGTTGGTGATGTTTTGAATGTTTCCATAACGAAATACGGTGACTTGCATTTACAGATTTCGACTAGTTTGATCACGCTTGGGGCTGAGTTTAGGAAACTGAAGGTGATAGGGGAGCAGGCGCGGGTTCCAGTTGGATATGAGAATTTGACAGCGCAGACACGGACGCAAAGGGCGATTGATAAAGGGGATGGGATGAGTGTGCAGGTTAGCGTGAAGCATTTCTTTAAGTCGATTCAGTGTCATTTAGCGAAACCAGATTGTGCTTTTTATGGGATTGCGCAGCAGGGTTCTTGTTTGACTGTGGTGTTCCAGTTTTTTGTTCCGGGCACGCGCCAAACTGATAAAGCGATTAGTCTGCATTGCCGTCTTCCTGTTCTTGTTGATTCTGGTACCAATTGAAGTCAAATGAAGATTGAAACACATGTTATGTTATTGTTATGTTTTTTTATATGAAGTGTAGACTGAAGTGAATAGAGGTGAAATGTTTTTTTATTGATAGGTACTTTCAAGTGTTTATTTAGTTCTGTTATCTGTGTTTAAGTATTCAAGTGTTTTTTTATTGCCTCGGAAACAAGCCGGCTCAAATATAACATATATTTTTTAGGTTTCCTTTTTTGGTTGCTATATGTGAGTGCTGACACCATGACAAGCTGAAACATAAATTTTGAATATATGTGTACTCTGGCTTTTTTGATATACTCAATTTGTTTTGCGTAATACGCCCCACTTACGGTGTGCGCATATAATGTATATATGTGTGGCCATTGGGGGGCAAAAGTAAAGTTGTACTGGTTTTAACCTAAGCAGTTAATCTCGGCCGAGACAACCGATATCTCGGCCGCTATATCGGTTATCGGCCATAAGGACTTGTCTCGGTATCAAATCTCGGTGGTTATCTCGGTCCCGATAATATCGGTCGAGATAGCCGATATATGCTTCCAAAATATCGGTTGTTTGACCGATACTATCGTTTTGTGTTTTTTTTGGTGGGTATCTGCTGTTGTATGATTACTGGTAGGGTCAGCAGTGGTTGTTCAGTGACCCAAGAGTTGTGTTACGAGGCAAGGTATAACAAAGGTATGTATAGAGATTTAAATGGGAATGGATGGGTCCAGGGGTTGTGTTAATAAAGATGGATGGGTGAACAAGATGAAGATGAGAGAAGAAAGATTGATCTAGGTAGTAGAGAGAGAATATATGTGGAAGAAAAAGTTGTGCAGACATGTGTGTGATATGGTGGTTGTGTTTTGGTATACCCACGTGTACACTGTACTATACATGGAGTAAGTGGGATATTGATAATTATTATTATTCACCCAATACAACCTAGAATCTGCCGATCAGAGTTTTTATTATTATTATTATTATTATTATTATTATTATTATTATTATTATTATTATTATTATTATTATTATTATTATATAGGGTCACGATCGTGTACAAAGTGTTTTTTTTGTGAGAAGTGTGAGAAGGATTAAAAATTGATACTTAAGCATCATTTTTTGAACTTAGTCGTGATGTTTTGGATTGTTTTGCCCATAAAAACACCAAACAAAACAATTAAAAATCTAAAACAATGTATTTTGGGCTTAAAACTTAAAACACCATGCTAAGAACATTAGCAGTGTGTTTTAAGCGTTAAGTAGTGTGTTTTAGCTGTTTTTTTAAATTTAATGACTATAATACATTGTATTGTGTTTTAGATTGTTGTGTTTGGTGTTTTTCAAGTTAAAACAACCTAAAACATCATTCCTAAATCCAAAACATGATGTCTACATGTCAATTCTTAGTCCTTCTCACACTTCTCACGAAAAATGTACTTTGTACAGGATCCTAAACCTTATTATATATAACTATATATAACTATATATATATATATATAATATTACACACCGATATCCCACCGATATTGTAACATTTGTACTTTTCGTATTTTCTGTTCTAGTCCTTGTATTCTTGTACCTTTCTATTTTGTACCCTTGTAATCCCGAGCTTATGATCAATGGAAAAGTATTTTATCAATTGCATTTAATCTTAATCTATAAATTCTACGCGACGCAAACTTTATGTAACGTCGCGTGATTCTTAATTTTCTTGTATTATGAATGCTATATTTAAACAAATTCCAAGCTTGCCGTTACTCGCTTCTTTTATATTACTCATACCGATTCATGACGAGTCGCCATTATATTTTTACCCTATTCAATTTAGGCGTTATAACAAGGAACTTATTTAGTCAAGATCTTAATATATATTTATTATTAATAAAACATATATATATATATATAATAATAATTATAATACAAAAGAAAACAAAAGAACATAACATGACATGTTATGAAAAAAAAAATTGCCGTCATTTTATTTTGTCACTCATTTATTATTATTTTTTTCTTTTTTTCCTTTTAAATATATATTTACCACTAATTAACTTCTAACCACCCTAATTAATTCATTAAATACCCAACCCCTTCACCCCAACTATAAATACACCACTCCTACCCATTCTAACACTTGCTCATTTCTAAATCCTCTCTAATCTCTCAAGAATTCTCTCAAGAATAAGTGAGTTTCTCACTTCACCTTCAACCTCTCTTCTACTTTCTTCACTCTCCTCTTCTTCAAACCCTTTGAGGAAACCTCTAGGACCTCTCTCCTATTTGCCATGGCAAATAAACATGAGTAGGGCACCAATTTGAGGCCTCAAATGTGGTCATCTTCTATTATCTTTTATGCACTAAGTTGTTAATAATACCAACCAAGTTCACCAACAACTCAATGATGGAGGGACTTGTGTTATGGTTCATGGTTGACAAAAGGAAGGCCAAGGCTCATCCAAACTAAGTCACCATACCCTACTTTCTAAGTTATATTATATAAATACTAAATTATATAAACTCTACTAATTTAATAACTCGAAAAGGTTTGTGGATACATCCCTACCTTACCAATGCTTGACTCTCCTAACCATCCGAATCACCTCTATGGTGGTTTGTGTTTTGGTTCGCCTAAAAGGCTTGCTTGACTCTTATGACCATCCGAATCACCTTCATGGTGGTTTGTGTTTTGGTTCGCATAAAAGGCTTGCTTGACTCTCTTGAATTTATAACCTAAACTCGAAACTAAGACCCTTTATTCTTTAATTCTAGATAACCAAGGCTAAAGCTAATCCTACCAAGACTTACCTTTTTGGAACTCTATCAAACGCACCCAAAGGTGAGTTCATACTTGTCCCCCTTTTATTCTTTATTCTTTGGGGCTCAACATGTATCACTATCAAAACTTAAACGATTTCATACTCTTAAACTATTATGCTCAATCTAAATGTTATTATGCTATGCCATGCTAGAATTCAAAGTCTTACATACAAATGTACGATTAGTTAACAACCCACCTTACATGTATAGCGCTATAGGTTGACACGCCGCCCCCTTTATGGGTCATGATAAGATGAAGTCTTTTGTGTTATCGAGTGTTGTTGCCGTTTGTATGGTTCTACGTGCATATGCCTATAACATGATGATTCGAGTAGACTTTTCTATACTATGTACTTAGACTCAAACTAGTATGCTCACCAATGCTTTATGTGTTGACGGATATTTTATGCATGTTGCAGGAAATGTTTGATGCAAGATATTCAAGAAATCTACTTAGGATTGGACTAGAAACTCACGCTAGTTTAAGTTCTATACTTTGATGTCGTATTTCTCTTTTCATGAAAACAATTTGTATTTTGTTATCTTTTTAGACAATAATTATGCTATGAATGAAATTTTATCTTTAAATCATATTGTCACGAATTCTAGTGTCATGAAGTCTTTGAACAATCTATCACAAGTCTCACCTCGATGTTTCCGCCATCGGTTGGGGTGTGACAGATTGGTATCAGAGCCATGACTATAGGGAATTAGGAAAATTGCCATGTTTTGACCTAGACTATAGTTAAGAACCTTTTTGACCATTCCTTTTTATCATGCTTAAAATACTTGTTCTCCCTATGTTGCTTCTACTCTATCCTCTTGTCTTCAAAAAATTACCTTCCTATTTGTGGATTATTCTACACTCGAAGACACTCGTATACCACAAACGAAAGAAAATCACCAAAATAGGCGTGAAACCCTCACTTTGGTGATAACTTTCAATCCACGTAAATCCTTTGTGTTTTTGAAACTACGCCAAGATAGGAGTGATATCCTCACCTTGGAGGAAACTTCACAATTCTCGTTCTAGTGGACACTTACCAATCGAAGGTTAGAATTAATTTTCTTACCACGTTGGACAAAGTGTACAAACCACACTCAAAGAAACGACCTCGCTAAGATAGGAGTGAAATCCGCAACTTAACGACTAGTTTCAATCCTTGATATATATTTTTTTAAAATCTCGCCAAAGTCTCAAATTTACTAATGACAAGAAACATGTAGTAACTGGAAGGGTGAATACCGTTAACCGCAAGTCGGCGAGAGTATTTCCACCTATTAGGCCAAAGCATGTTTTCAAACTCAAAGGTAAATTCGAACCACTTTGGTTAGTCTTAGTTCCGTTCCGGAACACTCCAATGGCTTGCTTAAAACAAGCTCCTCATTTTATGTTAATATTATTTTCAATGATGTTTTCATGCTATGTTTTCACTACATATATTCGATTTAATTTTTTTTCACTACTCGCAAAGGCTCTCAAGACTCGCATCTCTAGTACTCTAGCAATCTCCAAACAATACTAATAATCGCAAACCAACACTAATCAAAGCTCCCTTATATTGTCTAAATGCACTATACTTGCTTATACTTATATGTTATACTTTATAAACAATGTGGACCTACATGCTACTTGAACTATTTGACACTATGTGCTTGTTATGCTTAATTTATTTCTAAAAACAAAGACAAAATGCAATCTTTATACAAATAAACCATTGATCAAAGCTCATAATCCTTTTGTTTATTCTATAGATGTCTTCCATGTCAAACCGTATGTCAAGCAAGAACTCTAAGCAAAGCACCAACAAGAAAATGCTATCTTTCATGGCCAAGCAAATGGCCAAGGTCATACCCGATGTGGTTAGCAAAATCCAAGCCTCCGTAAGCCCTCACGGTTCAGTTGACTCAAAAGCCGAATCCTCCAAAACTACCTCCTACACCTTTAAGCAATTTAACCTACATCGACCCGACTCTTTCACGGGAAACGATGGTGCTACCGCTATGCTCGAATGGTTCGACCACATCGAGCTAATCTTCATCAATAGCGAATGCCCTGACGATCTCCGCACTCGTCACGCCACTAGTGTCTTCAAATCAAGGGCACTCGAGTGGTGGAAAAGCGAGAGAGCCACCCGTGGAAACGAAGCCGCTTTAGCTCTGCCATGGGAGGAACTCAAACAACTCATGATTGAGGAGTTCTGCCCCGCACAAGAGATTGAGCGACTCGAAGATGAGTTTTGGAAACTCAAGCAAAACAGTGGTGATAACCTAACCTATACCAATCGTTTCAAGCAACTCCTTGTCCTTGTACCTCACTAATTCAACACCACTAAGAGAATCATAGCTAAGTATCTCAAAGGCCTGCCAACGAGTGTTCGTGATATCGTTGAAGGAGCCGAACCCACCACCCTAGAAAAAGCCATTCGTTTAGCTTCCAAAATCTCGGATAACCAAGTGAAAGATGGAACCTTAACTATCCCAAACACCACCAAAACCGTCAATCAAACCACCACCATTCCCACCGACAAACCAAAGGAAGCCAAAACCCCATCAACCCATAGCAATAACCGCAAACGCAAGTCCCGAACCCAAAACTATGCCGTTACCACTCCATCCACCGAAGCTCAAGCTCCAACCCCTCTTAACCAAGTGCCTGCCAAGAAACCTTATACTGGAGTACACCCAAAATGTGCCATATGCCCTTTTCACCACCCAACTAATGTAGCTTGTCGTCTATGCACCAATTGTAACCACTATGGACACTTTGTCCAAAACTGCAAGGTTGCCCCTAGAACCCAAAACAACCAACCTCAAGTTACCAACCAACCCCGAGTCGCTAACCAACCTCCTCTAGCCATTGGCAATGGTCGTGCATGTTTTAAGTGTGGTGATCCTAGCCATTTTGCTCCTCAATGTACCCGCAACAACCAAGCTCAAGTTCAAGCTCCGGCTCAAAATCAACCACCAAGGGGTCGCGCTTTCAACCTCAATGCGGCCCAAGCTCAAACTGAAAATGATGTTGTGAACGGTACGTTCCTTGTTAATGGATCTTACGCTTCTATACTCTTTGATACTGGTGCGGATAAGAGTTTTGTGTCTCTAGAATTTGAACCCTTACTTGCTTGTGTACGATCTAAATTATCGGAACCTTTCACCGTTGAAGTCGCAAATGGTGAACCCATCTCTATTGATTTCATTATCAAAAACTGCACCTTGAATCTTAATGACCATGATTTCTCCATAGATCTAAATCCTATGCAATTGGGAAGTTTTGACATCATAGTAGGCATGGATTGGCTTGCAAAACATCATGCCGAAGTTGTTTGCTTCGAAAAATTTATCCGTATACCGCTTCCTAGCGGTGACACTTTACAAATCTATGGTGAGAAAGCCTCCAAAGGACTCAAACTCATGTCTTGTACCAAAGCTCGAAAGTATCTCCGTAAGGAATATGTTGCATTCTTGGCTCATGTGGTAACAACCAAAGACAAGGAAAAAGGCATAAAAGACATACCTGTCGTTTGTGACTTTCCCGAGGTTTTTCCCGAAGATCTACCCGGTCTTCCTCCTGCTCGTTCTGTTGAACTTCGCATTGATCTCATACCCGGTGCTACACCTGTTGCAAAAGCTCCTTATCGTCTTGCACCTTCCGAAATGCAAGAACTTGCTAGTCAACTCCAAGAATTGCTCGAAAAAGGCTTCATACGCCCGAGTACTTCTCCCTGGGGTGCTCCTGTTTTGTTTGTTAAAAAGAAAGACGGATCTTTCCGTATGTGCATCGATTATCGTGAGCTTAACAAGCTTACTATCAAAAACCGATACCCTCTCCCACGCATTGATGATCTCTTTGACCAACTTCAAGGAGCTACTTGTTTCTCAAAAATCGATCTTCGTTCTGGATACCATCAACTTCAAATCCACGAAGAAGATATTCCAAAAACCGCCTTTCGCACAAGATATGGTCACTACGAGTTCATGGTGATGCCTTTCGGTTTAACCAATGCACCCGCGGTATTCATGGATCTAATGAATCGAGTGTGTAAACCTTATTTGGATCGTTTTGTGATTGTCTTCATTGATGACATCTTGATCTATTCCAAATCCGAAGACGACCATAAACGACATCTCCGTTTGATTCTAGAACTCTTACGTGCCGAACGACTTTATGCCAAGTTCTCTAAATGTGAATTTTGGTTAAAAGAAGTTCAATTCCTTGGGCATATTGTGAACGATAGGGGTATTCATGTTGATCCTGCCAAAATTGAAGCCGTTAAAAATTGGATTGCACCAAAATCTCCTACCGAAGTTCGTTCCTTTCTAGGATTGGCGGGTTACTACCGTCGGTTCATCTCCAACTTTTCCAAAATTGCTACACCTCTCACCGCTTTGACTCAAAAATCCCAACCTTTCATTTGGGGTCCTATGCAAGAAGAAGCCTTTGAAACCCTCAAGTCTATGCTTTGTGATGCTCCTATTCTAGCTCTTCCCGAGGGGAATGATGATTTCGTGGTTTATTGTGATGCATCGAATCAAGGTCTTGGTTGCGTTCTTATGCAACGAGGCAAAGTCATCGCCTATGCATCAAGGCAACTCAAAATCCACGAAATGTGTTGTTTTTACCGACCACAAAAGCCTGCAACACATTTTTAATCAAAAAGATCTTAACATTCGACAACGACGATGGGTCGAATTGTTAAACGACTACGACTGCGAAATTCGCTATCATCCTGGTAAAGCGAATGTAGTAGCCGATGCTCTTAGTCGAAAAAGTCATGCAGTTCTATGCAACATCCGAGAAATCGACCGTCTTCGTAGCTCTCAATTTCAAAATGATCTATTTAATCGTATTCGAGACGCTCAACATACATCGGTCAATGAAAATACTCTATATGAAGAAATGTCTTGTGGGGCCGAGTTACACTTGGAATCAAAGGCAAATGGGATTCTTTATTATCTTGATCGTATTTGGGTTCCCAATCGTGATGATCTTCGTGCTCTTATAATGAATGAAGCGCATAAATCTCGATACTCCATTCATCCTGGTGCGGATAAAATGTATCAAGATCTCCGTCGCAATTATTGGTGGCCCGGTATGAAAAAGGACATTGCTCTCTTTGTGTCCAAATGTCTCACTTGCTCCAAAGTAAAAGCCGAGCACCAACGACCGTCGGGTTTGCTTGAACAGCCCGAAGTCCCCATGTGGAAGTGGGAAAGTATTGCTATGGATTTTATTACCAAGCTCCCTCGAACATCATCTGGACATGATAGTATTTGGGTAATCATTGATCGTTTAACCAAGTCAGCTCACTTCCTTCCCATTCGGGAAGATTACAAAGTTGAGAAGCTAGCCCATATCTACACCAAGGAAATCATTTGTCGTCATGGTATTCCTCTTGACATCATCTCAGACCGTGATGGTCGATTCACCTCCCGTCTTTGGGAAACATTTCAGGCTGCCATGGGAACTCAGCTTAATCCTAGTACAGCTTTTCATCCTCAATCTGATGGTCAAACTGAACGTACGATCCAGACTCTTGAGGACATGCTACGATCTTGTGTAATCGACTTTGGTGGAAACTGGGATGCTCATCTACCATTGGTCGAGTTCTCGTACAATAACAGTTACCATACCAGCATCCAAATGGCTCCATTCGAAGCTCTCTATGGCCGAAAGTGTCGTTCTCCTATATGTTGGCACGAGATTGGTGAAGCACAAATCACTGGTCCCGAAATCATCCAGGAAACGACCAACAAAATCATCCAGATCCGTGATAATCTCTTAGCTGCTCGAAGCCGTCAGAAAAGTTATGCTGACAAGCGGCGAAAACCCCTTGAATTCAATGTTGGTGATCAAGTACTCCTCAAGGTCTCTCCTTGGAAAGGAGTAGTCAGATTTGGAAAGAAAGGAAAGTTAGCTCCACGGTACGTTGGACCGTTCAAGATCATTGAGCGAATCGGGAAAGTGGCTTACAAGCTCGAGTTACCCCAAGAACTCAACAATGTCCATCCCACCTTTCATGTTTCAAATTTGAAGAAGTGTTTAGCCGAAGGGAACATACACATTCCTCTTGATGATGTACGAATTGACGAGACTATGCATTTCGTCGAAAGACAAGTGGAAATAACGGATCGTGAAGTCAAACAACTCAAACGAAAACGTATTCCGCTAGTTAAAGTTCGTTGGGAATCGAAGAATGGACCCGAATTCACTTGGGAACATGAAGAACAAATGAAGAAAAAGTACCCACATCTTTTCAGTCAAGCCACTTGAATAAATTTCGAGACGAAATTTCCTAAAGTAGGGGAGACTGTAACATTTGTACTTTTCGTATTTTCTGTTCTAGTCCTTGTATTCTTGTACCTTTCTATTTTGTACCCTTGTAATCCCGAGCTTATGATCAATGGAAAAGTATTTTATCAATTGCATTTAATCTTAATCTATAAATTCTACGCGACGCAAACTTTATGTAACGTCGCGTGATTCTTAATTTTCTTGTATTATGAATGCTATATTTAAACAAATTCCAAGCTTGCCGTTACTCGCTTCTTTTATATTACTCATACCGATTCATGACGAGTCGCCATTATATTTTTACCCTATTCAATTTAGGCGTTATAACAAGGAACTTATTTAGTCAAGATCTTAATATATATATTTATTATTAATAAAACATATATATATATATATATATAATAATAATTATAATACAAAAGAAAACAAAAGAACATAACATGACATGTTATGAAAAAAAAAATTGCCGTCATTTTATTTTGTCACTCATTTATTATTATTTTTTTCTTTTTTTCCTTTTAAATATATATTTACCACTAATTAACTTCTAACCACCCTAATTAATTCATTAAATACCCAACCCCTTCACCCCAACTATAAATACACCACTCCTACCCATTCTAACACTTGCTCATTTCTAAATCCTCTCTAATCTCTCAAGAATTCTCTCAAGAATAAGTGCGTTTCTCACTTCACCTTCAACCTCTCTTCTACTTTCTTCACTCTCCTCTTCTTCAAACCCTTTGAGGAAACCTCTAGGACCTCTCTCCTATTTGCCATGGCAAATAAACATGAGTAGGGCACCAATTTGAGGCCTCAAATGTGGTCATCTTCTATTATCTTTTATGCACTAAGTTGTTAATAATACCAACCAAGTTCACCAACAACTCAATGATGGAGGGACTTGTGTTATGGTTCATGGTTGACAAAAGGAAGGCCAAGGCTCATCCAAACTAAGTCACCATACCCTACTTTCTAAGTTATATTATATAAATACTAAATTATATAAACTCTACTAATTTAATAACTCGAAAAGGTTTGTGGATACATCCCTACCTTACCAATGCTTGACTCTCCTAACCATCCGAATCACCTCTATGGTGGTTTGTGTTTTGGTTCGCCTAAAAGGCTTGCTTGACTCTTATGACCATCCGAATCACCTTCATGGTGGTTTGTGTTTTGGTTCGCCTAAAAGGCTTGCTTGACTCTCTTGAATTTATAACCTAAACTCGAAACTAAGACCCTTTATTCTTTAATTCTAGATAACCAAGGCTAAAGCTAATCCTACCAAGACTTACCTTTTTGGAACTCTATCAAACGCACCCAAAGGTGAGTTCATACTTGTCCCCCTTTTATTCTTTATTCTTTGGGGCTCAACATGTATCACTATCAAAACTTAAACGATTTCATACTCTTAAACTATTATGCTCAATCTAAATGCTATTATGCTATGCCATGCTAGAATTCAAAGTCTTACATACAAATGTACGATTAGTTAACAACCCACCTTACATGTATAGCGCTATAGGTTGACACGCCGCCCCCTTTATGGGTCATGATAAGATGAAGTCTTTTGTGTTATCGAGTGTTGTTGCTGTTTGTATGGTTCTACGTGCATATGCCTATAACATGATGATTCGAGTAGACTTTTCTATACTATGTACTTAGACTCAAACTAGTATGCTCACCAATGCTTTATGTGTTGACGGATATTTTATGCATGTTGCAGGAAATGTTTGATGCAAGATATTCAAGAAATCTACTTAGGATTGGACTAGAAACTCACGCTAGTTTAAGTTCTATACTTTGATGTCGTATTTCTCTTTTCATGAAAACAATTTGTATTTTGTTATCTTTTTAGACAATAATTATGCTATGAATGAAATTTTATCTTTAAATCATATTGTCACGAATTCTAGTGTCATGAAGTCTTTGAACAATCTATCACAAGTCTCACCTCGATGTTTCCGCCATCGGTTGGGGTGTGACAGATATCTCACCACGATAACCGATATATCAAATATCGGTCCTTGACCGATAACCGATATTTTTCCGCATTAACTGCTTAGGTTTTAACGTTATTTTACTAATTTCGTGAAAATAACGTTAAAAACGACGGACGGTTAATCATAGCACATTCGTAACTATTCAAATTCTAGACAGGTAACCCTTTATCCTTTAATTAGAAACATACAAATCTCCTATTTTTTTAATGCAACTGATTACTTTTCAATTTTACTTGCAGCTTCTGGAAGGTTTCAGCCTGCTTTCACCAACATCAACCGGCGCCGAATGCTACAACCTCCTCACTGATGAAGTTATGAAACTTCCAGTTAACCCACAACTATCTAGTTACCAACTTTCAGCACTTGTAGCTAAGACGCTTCATAAAGTGTTTGGTACTCGAATCGAGGTTTATTCTTCGATCCTTTTGTTTTCATTAGATTTCATAGTTTGTATAAATATGATTAGGGGTTATTGATTGAAATATTAATTAACGTTTTTGTAAGTATCAAATTATTTTAAAGTTTATGTAAATTTCTTTGTTTAAAGGCTTTTTTAAGGCAACACGGTCTACCATTGCCCTGTTTACTTGGAGAATCCCTCAAAGTGTCATTTGGGGATCCACTTCATCACACAGTGAGGTCTCGGTTCACTACACTTCCTCTAAGTATAATTTCGTTCAAAAAAATTCACATTTTAAAAGCCAAATACTTAATGTTTTTCCAATGTGTTTTAATAGGTGGACGATCAAACTGTTGTTGATGGAGATAGGTTTAGAGCCTTTTGTCACGGAGAAACTCTCTTTTCTCGCGTGCGGCCTTAGATCACCGTCTAAGTAAGCCTTGCCGACTTGAAGTCGTTGGTTTTACTAATGAAAGTCTTTGAAAGTGTTGTTGGGTCGCAAGTTAGAAGCTTGTAAGACTTGTCATCGGCTATCGCCGCTGCGGAACACTTAAACGATCGAAACGAGAACCGATGGCAAAAACCACCAGCCACCACTGAGACTAGTGATGGAAAAGGTGGGGAAGCAAAACCCGTCAATCAAAATCAATACCGGAAGAATGATAACCGGGCAATAACCTTATATGATAAAAACAAAGCTGTAAACAAAGGATGTTTCCTTTGCGACGGGCCACATAATGCCCGAGATTGCCCAAAGAAGGCCAAGTTAACGGCCCTAATAAGGACCGGCGAGGATGACGAACCCGAGGAAACTGAAGAGGTTCGGCTAGGAGCAATGCAACTCCAAGTTCTTAATTCTTTAACAGCACAAGAAGGAAGATCCTTGGCAATGGCGAACCAAACCAACCCAACTTCGATTGTGGACCATAATAAATCACAAGGGCTTCATTTCGTCAACGTGGAAATAAAAGGACGTGTCATAAAGGTGTTAACCGATACCGGGGCTAGCCATAACTTTATGTCATCAGACACGGCTAGAAGTCTCGGCTTGAGAATCACCACACAGGAAGGGTGGATCAAAGTCACTAATGGAGAGCCCAAATCAATAGAAGGAATCGCATGGGGCGTAAAGGCTAAGATCGGAACCTGGACCGGCAAGCTACACTTCTCGATTGTACCAATCGACGATTACGATATCGTACTTGGGATGGATTTCTTCCGTAAAGAGAGAGCCATTCCAGTGACTTTCATTAACACACTATACATCATTAAGGAAGACAAAGTGCACACGACAACCTTGGAGCCAGACACAAGGAAACGAGGCAAGACATTATCAGCAATACAATACATGAAGACTTTTGGGAAACTCAAGAATCACGACGATGACGTCGCGAATTTAGGTGGGGGAGGATGTCACGACCCGCCAAAATTCAGCAATAAAATTTCAGCTTCTAGACCTTTCCGGGGCCATCTAGTCGCGTCTAGAGCTGCTTGGAAGACTCCGGAACAGCCCACAACGTTCCAGCAATCTTGGGGCATCTATAAGCATCATATACCAGCCAAGAAAGGTCTAGAAAATGCCGGAAAGGGCTACACAAAACAGCCCTAAAGTGCAGCCAAGTAGCTTCTAGAACCCTCAAGATAACACTCAAAATGCCACGATCTTACTAGAATGTATCTAGTAGATTTTTGTATAGATAAATGTAGAACACTCTAGAATAAGACCAATGTAGTATAAATATGGCATTAGGGGTCTCATTTGGGACATCCATCACAACTTGTAAAACCATCAACACTTGTAACCTTTACTAGTGCAATACAAAGTCTTTTACTTGTAAAACTTGTGATCAAGTATTTACAAGCTTCTCACTTGCGACCCAACACTTTCATAACCCATTTCCACAACCAAGAAATAACGACTTCAAGTCGGCAAGGCTTACTTAGACGGTGATCTAAGGCCGCACGCGAGAAAAGAGAGTTTCTCCGTGACACTTTGCTATGGTCGAAGATTACTCAAATGTTCCTGAGAGTACTATGAGATTGGTGGAGCATCACGATAGTTTAATGCGAGAAAAAAAATTTCAGTATGGCATATAGGATGGCCCGTTAACGACCCGGACTGCTTAGACCCGACATGATCGTTAACGGGCCTGATCGGGTCGATACGGTTCAGGTCGGGTCTAAGCAGTCCGGGTCGTTAACGGGCCATCCTATATGCCATATTGAATTTCTTTTCTCGCATTAAACTATCGTGATGCTCCACCAATCTCATAGTACTCTCAGGAACATTTGAGTAATCTTCGACCATAGCAAAGGCTCTAAACCCATCTCCATCAACAACATATTGATCGTCCACCTATTAAAACACATTGGAAAAACATTAAGTATTTGGCTTTTAAAATGTGAATTTTTGAACGAAATTATACTTACAGGAAGTGTAGTGAACCGAGCTCTCACAGTGTGATGAAGTGGATCCCCAAATGACACTTTGAGAGATTCTCCAAATAAATAGGGCAATGCTAGACCGTGTTGCCTTACAAAAGCCTTTAAACAAAGAAATTTACATAAACTTTAAAATAATTTGATACTTACAAGAAAAGTTAATTAATATTTCAATCAGTAACCCCTAATCATATTTATAAAACAAGCTATGAAATCTAATAAAAACAAAAGGATCGAAGAATAAACCTCGATTCGAGTACCAAACACTTTATGAAGCGTCTTAGCTACAAGTGCTGAAAGTTGGTAACTAAATAGTTGTGGGTTAACTGGAAGTTTCATAACTTCATCAGCGAGGAGGTTGTAGCATTCTGCGCTGGTTAATGTTGGTGAAAGCAGACTGAAACCTTCCGGAAGCTGCAAGTAAAATTGAAAAGTAATCAGTTGCATTAAAAAATAGGAGATTTGAATGTTTCTAATTAAAGGATAAATGGTTACATGTCCAGAATTTAATAGTTACGGATGTGCTGGATAAAGTTTGTGACAGTGACAACATCACCATGTTCTCCTTGCATTACTTTTAGTTATGTAACAAATTCAAAATTGATTACGCAAAACAAATTGAGTATATCAAAAAGCCAGAGTACACATATATTCAAAAGTTATGTTTCAGCTTGTCACGGTGTCAGCACTCAAATATAGCAACCAAAAAAGGAAGCCTAAAAAAATATTTGTTATATTTGGAATCATTTGCATAAATGGTAGAGATATAATTTTAGAAATTACATTTGGGGGGTATTGGGGAAAAGAACTAAAAATGGGGATGCATGGATTTGATTTGGCGGTATCAAAGCACCATTCTGATTTCGTACAGTGATGCCGCCAAACAAAATGTTGTAGTCAAATGATGCCGCCAAACCGTTTAGGGGCTTCTCACTGATGCCGCCAAACCGTTTAGGGCCTTCTTCATGCCGTCATTTGATACCGCCAATCCAGATTTAGGCATTGATGCCGCCAAATCAAATCAAGGTAATGGTGGTCATTATCCAATGGTGGTTAGTGGTGATAATAATCAAAAGACTTGCAATGGTAATGGTGAATGTATATGAATCGTTAAGCCACATGTGATTCAAACATTGATAGGAGAAACAACCACTAAAATTAAAATCCAAATACAAGCGTTAAACACTAAAACAACATTACATAATCATATAACATGACGAGAAGTTGCTTCACAACGGCATTTGTATAGCTCATCTACCATGTGTCGTCGATAATTCACACAAGCGTCTTCGACGTCGATTTCTAACGACAACGATTTTTTTTCACAAGCCTCTCCATCATCATACAAACCAAGACACCTGTATTATCAACCTTTCCGTTGTCTTGGGGCACATCTAATTCAACTAAACCAACAGAAATTGGCGTTTTGTCCACACGATTAGACTTCAGCCAGTAACGAATACGTTTTAGAAACCATTCGAAAAAAAAGCCTAACCATCTCCATATAGTGAGCAACTTCGTGTCGCCTTTCGTTTCTCCATCTCTTATCAGTCCAATACTGGGTAATTACCATGTTTCTCAGATCAATTAGGATGAGGAGCCAGTCTCCCACCCCGATCGATAAAGGAAGGTAAACGCGGTCAACCTCCCAGAATGGCGGGTAGGGTTCCATTCTTCCAGCCATGTCGAGGGCAACTGAAGAATTCGGGTCCTTCATTTCATCATAGAAGGCAGGGGGTAACACTGTCCAACGTAGCTGTGAAGAAGGATCTCTTAAAAGCTTTGCTTGTCTAAGTCGCATCAGTCTTACCGTCCACGCTTCAACGTGCTGAAATCATAATAATGCATAAGGTTCGTTATTGAGTTAAGCAAATCAATTTACTTTCAAGATAAATTAACGTGAAAATTACCGTTGCGGATAGCGCCTTGTTGGGTTGGCACCCTAGAAGTGTACCCCAAAAATTTCTGTCTAGTTTGGCGGAAATGAAGCGAGTGTAGCAAAATGGGGCATCCCCGTTTGTATAAAAGTCGACAACATCAGCAGACCAGTTGTTTCTGCATTGTTGGTTTTCTTGTGGGTTTTCTTTGGCCTTGTCTTGGTCGTTTTCGGTTGGTTTCACTTGTGGGTTACTTGAAGACGAACCAGCCGTGGAAGGTTTTGATGGCTTGCGTAAACGCCTCCAAATTTGCTTGGTTTATTTTACCGTTTTAGGAGCTGGTTGTGAACAGTAAAAGCCTTCTCCATTGTTTTCCATTTTTAGAGATTTCAAATACGAGTTGGTAAAAGAGAAAGAAGTTGAGTGAGTCATGTTTGTGAATGAGCTGCTTTTGAAGAGGTGAAGCCTCGTAATGGTTTAGCGGCATCTACATGAAGCCTCGTAATGGGACAACGGCATTGATGCCTCACAATGGTTTGGCGGCATCTACATGAAGCCTCATAATGGTTTGGCGGCATCTACATGAAGGCGGCTTGTAGATGAAGCCTCATAATGGTTTGGCGGCATCTACATAAAACCTCGTTATTGGTTTGGCGGCATCTACATGAAGCCTCATACGGGTAGGAGGTCATTTTTCAAAAAACCCACTATGTTGAAAACGGCCTAGGCTGCCATTTTTGGGCCTCGGTACAGTCTGGCAGAGCCCCCCAGTCAGGTAACCAGACTTTCGGACGCGTTGTCCTTGGCTAATACACGGGTGTCGCACGAAGTCCGGGACGTTTTCGGGTCTCCGGGGCTGATCCCGGTGGCCCGGAAACGGCTAGGAGGTCATTTTTCAAAAAACCCACTATGTTGAAAACGGCCCAGGCTGCCATTTTTGGGCCTCTGTACAGTCTGGCAGGGCCCCCCAGTCAGGTAACCGGACTTTCGGACGCGTTGTCCTTGGCTAATACATGGGTGTCGCACGGAGTTCGAGCCGTTTTCGGGTCTCCGGGGCCTGATCCCGGTGGCCCGGAAACGGCTAGGAGGTCATTTTTCAAAAAACCCACTATGTTGAAAACGGCCAAGGCTGCCATTTTTGGGCCTCTGTACAGTCTGGCAGGGCCCCCCCAGTCAGGTAACCGGACTTTCGGACACGTTGTCCTTGGCTAATACACGGGTGTCGCATGAAGTCCAGGCCGTTTTCGGGTCTCCGGGGCCTGATCCCGGTGGCCCGGAAACGGCTAGGAGGTCATTTTTCAAAAAACCCACTATGTTGAAAACGGCCCATGCTCCCATTTTTGGGCCTCTCAGTCAAATTTAAAAAAGTGCATAAACACATTAATACGTAAACACATATTACATAAACACATAATACATAAATCCTAATCCTAATTTACTTATTTAAAGCTTACATAAACACATAATATAATCCTAAATTACTTGGTAGTCCTCCTCATATGGATCTCGAGGAGGAGGGTTTGGGGCTGCTGTAGCCTGCTGGTGGGGGGTGGCTGAACCCTGGTTTTGGGGGATCTGTGTACTATCTTGCATCCGGGGGGTGGGTGCTGATAACCTTAAACGGTCCAAATCCCTTAACGCCATGGCATAATCCACAACCCATACCAACTCATCTACAGTGTACTCATCATCTGGCGGGGGAGGAGGAGTGGTTTGAGTAGGAGCAGGAGGAGTTATTGGAGTAGGAGTAGGAGGAGGAGTTATTTGAGTAGGAGCAGGAGGAGTTATTTCCGCAGGAGGAGGAGTATAGAACGACGGTTGTGCAGGAGTAGGAGGAGATGAAAATGGTAGTCGCCGTCCCCGGCGAGAGTATCGCCGAACATTTGAAGATCCGTCACATTCGTGATAACCGCCACCCATAGTTTGTAAACCCTTTGAAGAGAGGCAGTTGTGACTGAGATTGAGTCTTGATATGGTATTTATAATAGTTGATGCCTGATAATGGTTTGGCGGCATCATATAAGTCATAAAAAGTAGATGCCTCAGAATGGTTTGGCGGCATCATAAAAAGTTGAAGCCTCACAATGGGACAGCGGCATTGAAGCCTCAGAATGGTTTGGCGGCATCATAAAAAATTAAAGCCTATTTAAGGGATACTCACTACAATCCATCCTCACACCAAACTTTCTTCCCAAAAAACTAACCATATCTCACAAACCTGCTTATTTCGTTCCCCCCCCCCACCCAAAAAAATAACATTAAAAGCAAATGGCTTCTTTCGTTCCATACCTGGTTAGATTATACTGGGGTGGTCAGTTTTCATACGTAAACGGGGTGTTTAAGATGATAACTCGTTGCTATCATCCAGCTTTGTTACGCGAGAGAAGATGTCATTTGAACAACTGGTTGAATGTGTATGTGCTCATGTTAATATTAACAAAGAAGCTGTTACTGTCAAACTCCTGCTCGGATACACTTACGCTGGGCACTCTCAAACCAGCAAAATTTTCAACAATGACGGGGTTGATATGATGGATTATCTAGCCGCTGAGAGACATGATTTCGTTGCGGATATGTACGTTGAATGGCAACAAGACCCTCCGTTACAACAGCTTACTTTTACTAACCTGCTACGTGACGTGTCAAACGTAAATGTTGTAGCACCCTTCGGGTCTCAGCATGCTGCCGATAACGAAGAAAATGACGAGGCAGGATCCCCTATGACGGACGAAGAATCTTTCCAAGAACCTCAATATGTTGCCGGTAATGACAATAATGACGGGTTTGATGAATCCGGAAGCGGAGACTCTGAACAGACGAGAGATACTGATGACGAACAACCCGCATCAGAAGACTCTGAAGACTCCGCAAACGAGGCGGAGCCCAGTCAACCGATGACCCAACAGACACCACCAAATCACAACCTGGCCCTCCAGTTAGGTCCACGTCAAGACTACGATCCTCAAGATGATGCGGAGCTAACAGATTACATGGTTCAAGAATACGAAGAGGATGACTTCATGTTATGGAACCCAAAAGCAGGGGACAATATCCGTCTTGGTATGTATTTCAAATCAAAAGAAGAGGTAGACCGTGCGGTTAGACAGTGGAACATCTGTCGTGGACGGGAGATGTATGTCAAGGCAAGCAAACCAAAGGTATACACGGTCGTATGTTACACCAGACACCCAAAGTTTGTAAATCCTTTCTCTGGCGGCCGCAAGTGTGAGTGGCGTTGCACGGCATCAATTCAGTCTGACTCACATTACTGGCGAATTACTGTATGGTCTACAAAACACAGCTGTTATTCTTCTGCCATACGTAATAGCAACAAAGTTTAAAAGCAAAGGATATTGCACAACACATCTTACCGCAAATTCGTACCGACATCAAGCTTAAGGTAAAACATATCCAAACCCATGTCAAGAAGGTGCTGAATGTTGATGTTTCGTATTCCAAGGCGTGGCGAGCAAGAAGAAAGGCTATAGAAACTACTTATGGTGACTGGGACAACAATTTTAAGGAGCTACCCACATATCTTATGCGGCTGCAGACGAGGAACCCAGGCACCGTTGTTACGTTCTTTAATCATCCGAACGGAGATCCGAATTACCCCATGTTTAAATATATTTTTTGGGCGTTCGGTCCTTCTATCCGTGCTTTCCATCGATGCATGCCTGTCATGTCGGTGGACGCGACTCATCTGAAAGGACCCTACCGAGGTAAGCTGATGCTTGCGGTAACAAAAAATGCAAACAACTACATCCTGCCTGTGGCGTATGCCGTCGTTGACGAAGAGACTGTACACAGCTGGTGTTGGTTTTTCCAAAACCTTACTGAATACGTTACCCTTAATAGCATGGGGCCTTTGTGTGTGATATCAGACAGACACAACGGCATAATTAATGCTATGGAAAACCTTCCACAGTGGAAGGAACCCAACGCCTACCATCGTTACTGTCTTCGTCACATCAGAAGCAATTTCAGTGGGAGGTTCCGGAACAAAACCCTACGGAAACTGTGTTGGTCTATTGGTAGCACATCTCAGCACGTAAAGTATCGGTGGGCTGTTAGCGAAATGAGGCTGAAAAATCAAGAGGCATGCGACTACCTTAACAACATTGATAAGACTAAGTGGACTGTTTATCGTGATAAAGAGCATCGTCGGTGGGGTAACCTAACGACCAACATTTCGGAGTCCATGAACAACGTCTTGCGTGAAGCGCGACTACTGCCTATCACAGCTCTGATTCAATACACCTTTCTCAGAGACGTCGAACAATATGTTAAGCACACTCAAATTTCGAGCAGTTGCAACACCCCTCTACCCCCTCGCATATGGAGCAGGTATGAGAGCCTTTTGGGAGCTGCTATGCAGCATGAAGTGACGATGTACGATGCGAATGCGATAAGGTGCAATGTTCTTTCAAGGGTTGAGACAAATGACCGGGGCAGAAATGACTACACCGTTGAGTACAAAAAAAAAAGGTATGCTCGTGTGGCAAATGGCAAATGCAAAGATTTCCATGTTCACATGCAATTGCTGTTTGCAATTGGTTGGGTAAAAGCCCTCACAGTATTACTAGTTGGAAATTCCACACAGACACGTACGTTCAGCAGTACAACACTCATTTCTACACCTTGGGCCATAAGTCTGAATGGCCGGCGGCAGAGTGGACAATTCAAGGGGACCCGTCGATGATTACTACACATCGAGGCAGAGTACGTCAGAGAAGAATACAAAATGAGATGGATGTGAATTATGACGATCGCCCGAGGCGTCAGGCATGCACTCGATGTGGAGAAACAGGCCATAACAGGGAGAGTTGTGGAAATGCAAGGCGTCAACGAAATCAGTGAATGACCCTACAGGGTTGTGTCAGTCGTATCATCACTGTCATCTTTTTTAGGTTGTTTAGTTTGCATTATCTGTATCATCAATCACCCTTTGCTTTCATGGATGAGTTGGGTGACTCATCTCATCATGTTCTGTACGAGCTTTATTTAGTAATGGCAGCCTTATTATCTTACTCTTAATTTTAATACTACTAGTATTATTACTAGACGTTTTCTAAAATAAAAGTAAATACATGTAATAATGATAGATTTATTTAAAACAAATAATACAAATTTATTTAACAACTATTTTTCCAAACTACTCAATCAAACTATACAATCTACCGAGTTACAAGACAATCTATTTCCGAGATCACCAATTCCAATATTCTACCACCGTTTCTTGTTGCAGAGTTCATTAAGTTTCTGTTTCGCACCTTCCATCACAATTGCTTTATTGAAGTCAACAATTGCTTTATTGAAGTCAACAATAGCTTGTGGACCCAGAAACTCATTTTTCCAGTCTCCGGGAGCTTAGGACCGCATTCAGATTCAAACCCATCTGAATGCGACAGGGGAAGATCAATCAATATGTTGAACATTGGTACCAAATCTAAAGGTACCCAATGATCAACCCAGGTTGCCATACCAAAGTAGCACGATGAAGAATCTCAAATTCCTATATCGCCGACGTCGCTAATCACCGACCGTGATTCTTCAACATCGGATGGCCTTGCGCTACAGGGTTTGCCTGGAAGGTTGTCCCCCCTAAAGAGTCTGTTGGCATGCCTGGGAGTGGTACACTGGAGATTGAGACCACCAACGACAACCGACTCTCTAATATTATAAACTACAAAGACAATGTTGCATTCTACACGTGTTATACCACGTGTGGATGTAACATCGATCCAAGTAGTTTCATGTGGATGTAACACCGATCCAAAGACACCGCTTTCTTGGACTTCAGAAAAGCGATGCCAAGCAGGTGATGAAACAGCAGACGATGCTGTTAAGCATGGCTCATCCCCGCCCAAAACTGTTATAACTCCATGTGGATAGTAACATCGACCCAATATCAATAAAAACCGTACCCTCCAGAACAATTGCGGAAAAAGTATTATATCTCATATTGGTATTTTGTTTAGTTTTCTACAATTATGTTGTAAATGGGATTGAGAGAATGTGTTGTGTTGTAAAATTGTGGGATTAAGATGAGGGATTGAGAGAATGGTAATGTGGACGTAGAGTATTTATAGGCTTTGATGCCTTACAACCATTTGGCGGCATCAAAGTGAATGCATGAAATAGTTTGGCGGCATCAATGACTACCCAATATGGTTTGGCGGCATCACTGTTTTCTTGCAGAATCTTACATGATACCGCCAATTGATATAGAGTCATCACCATTTTTGGTTTTTTTTCCCAATGCCCCCCAAATGTAATTTGTAAAATCATATCTAAACCATTTATGCAAAGGATTCGATATGAGCCGGTTTGTTTCTGTCCTACATGGTAGGAATAGGTTTCGTTTTGGCTCATTATGGTACCAGCACTTACTATAATAACAAAAAAGAGGAAACCCAAAAAAAGTATGTTATATATGACATGACTTGGTTTTGAATAAAATTTCTCGAAATGCAGATAATAATAAGCGCGTTGGAATGGTATATTCAGAATTTTGTAAATATTATATTTTAAAAGTTATAAGGGTAACAACATTATTAACTCTATATGATTTACAATGGCTTATGAATAGTTCTTTCTTTAGATGGGTCATGCATATTAACTCTTTGCCTCCCACACGTTTAATGTGGTGTCCTATCATTAACTTTGTATTTTTTTATAGGCCAATAAAGTCGTTACGGGGTCTCGTAAGAATCCCTTTATGACGAATTCAGGATATCCACGAGGCACCCGGTCCTCAAGGTCCACCAATACAGGGAAAACCCGACCATCCACCCGCCCGAAGGCACGACAGTGGATAATCGGTAAAACCTGGTATCCTTCAAGGCTCAAACTTGTGACCATTAGGCCCAAGTCACCTATCATTAGGCCTCCATACCACTCCACCATAACTCTGTATGATTTACAATGGTACATCAAAGATCGATAGGAGTCGCCTGGAGGTTCCGCTTTCAAGTGAACAGAGTTGAAACGTTTTGTTCTTGATAGTTACTTTCAAGTGTCGACTTGTTAATGCAATGTCTTCAGAACCGGACCGGATGTCGAACCGGACGCCTTACCGGTTCACTGGTCGGACCGGTCGGACCGGTTCAACCGGATTTAGGAACCGGATAATTAATTTATAATTTAAAATATAAATAAAAAACATTACTATAGTTAAGCCCATTTACACCTACTCCTCTTAAAAAAAGCCCAACACTTTATAATTAGGGTTGTACTTAAACGTTTTTATCATTACCTTTGCTAGCCTCTACCAAAAGTTATGACAAATTTGTAACCATTTTAGTGTTAGGTGTGTGGATGTGGTCCCATTCCAAACCAAGTATTTCGTCCGCTCCTCTCATCTCATTTCTATCCACCACCACCCTCCTTTCTTTCTCTCTTTTGTGTTTTGACTCTCTCTCTCTCTTATTATTATACATATACATACAAACATACATACATTTCTCCTTCATATATATATATATATTTCTCCTCTGTTTTTTTGCTTTATTTACATCAAACAAGTGTCTCCTCTTCTAAGTTTCTAAAAGTTTTTGAAAAGTTAAAATATTTGGTTTAGTAACAAAAATCATTTCTGCAAATCGAAGATCTCTCGTAGATTAGTGGTTTTCTATGCTTCTGCTCTTGTGTTAGATCGTGATAGAAGGATTTGAAGCTGATGGTACCTTCCGGTCTGGTCCAATAACACCGGTTTCCGGTCTGACCACCCGGTTCCGGTCTAACCTACCGGTCCTCTGCAACTACGGTCTGTTTGTGTGACCCGGCCCGGCTTACCCTCCGGAACCCGGTCCGACCGGTCGAACCGGCCGGTCCGGTCCGGGTTTCAAAACCTTGTGTTAATGTCTAGTGTTCTTTTGGGTGATCAAATGAACTGTATTGCATTATACTAGTGAAATATCCCCAAAGTCAAAACAACAGAATCTGTACACAAATATATTGGGCAAAATACATAATTGACTCATTGGTGAAATAAAGCTGATGTGGCACTAGTGTGCCTGTTCCGGGTTCACTTACACGACTAGCGATAAACGAGGCGTGAAAACACCCACACTTCATACGATCACATATATTCGAAAAAGGTAGAAGCAGGAATCGTCTTGATCACCAACTTACGTTCGCGCTACAATATCTAGTTTTTGCAAGACAAAACAATCTCACAATAACTACCTACTGGTGTATTGAACCTGTGCAGTGCAGCATACACAAACATCATTTGACAATCTAATGTAACCAGACATATATAAAAATGGTAATGCAAAGCATGAAGAAGAACCCGAATGATTTACATTATACCACAAATTCAAGTATAATAGCGTTCAACAGAAACGTCACAAGGGAAACGATTATTACCTACTTCTCTTCGACAAAAAAGTTAAAATAAAGAATTAGAATCCGCCTGTTACTCCGAGATGTAATAAGTACCTGCAAAATACCCTTGTGATTATACGTCTAAAAACCGCTATAACTCAGTTTTCATAACTGATTTAGGAGAAATTGAGGGCGAAAGATCTGGTGAATAATCTGAGATTCCGTTTTGCAGCCAGTCTTTTGCACAAACAAGCGCTTCAAGCGTCGATGGTTTTAATGAACATCGATATCTGTCCATCTTCTTACACTTCATATCAAAAACCGAATCTTGAAACTTTGTAGAAACTGGAATGGATAATATGTCGGACGCCATTTTTGATAAAGTTGGATACTTTTTTCTGTTTGATTTCCACCAACCCAAGACGTCGAATTCTTGCATTCGAGGTAATACCGATTCTTCTAAGTATTGATCAAGTTCTGGTTTCATATTCTGATGATTTGAAATTCCTGAGATATAAACATCAAAATCAGAAAGCTCGTCGCTCGTTGAAAGAAATATTTCGTTTTCATCATCCTCGGTTTTCACAATTTCGCAATGAAGAATCGCCTCTTCTTCGTAGTCTTCTTGAGGGATATCCGTCGTTAGATAACCGTCATTTCCATTAACAACAAAAGTCGGCGGAGGAAGCATCTGTACAACATAATCAAGAAACAGCTCATGAACACCATCACTCACAGCTTTAATCCAATGGTCCGCATCGTCACCATATATTCGTGTAAAACTAAACTCCACAAGCTTCATTTTAAACCGCGGGTCCATCACCACAGCAATAGAAAAGACCAAAAAGCAATCTTTCCAGTACTTGTTGAACCTTTCATACATTGACCTGGTCAACCGTCTGACAAACACATCATCGCTCAACGATGCATGCTTAAGCTCGAGCTGCACTTTCCACGCTTCATGAAAAAAAGCATTCGCAGTTGGATACGTCGGGCCCGTTAAAATACTAGCTGCATCAAGCAAAAGTTTCAAGAATGTACAGAGAACTTCAACTTCGTTCCATTCGTCCATTGAAAACGTAATTCGGTAATTTGGGTCGAAAGTATCCAAGCAAGAAAATACCTCTTTTAATTCACATGCAGCTACTAGCATATGATAAGTGGTGTTCCACTGACTTTGGTCATCAAGTACAAGACTTTTCGCACTCGGTACCTGAAGTTGTTGTCGGAGATCATTAAATCTGTCTTGACAAGATTTAACTGTAACCACATACTTTACACTATCACGAACTTTTTTAACAGTCTCCGATATCACCCCTAAAGCATCTTCGGCAAGCTGACATAAAACCCGTGCATAACAACTGTTGATCAAGAATTTACCGTTAAGAATCAATGGGTTTTTGACGGAAAGTAAATGTCTTAGATTCTTTCTTACAGCTTTGTTCGCAAAACTTTCGTCCAGAGTTACTGCAAGTAACTTGGTCTCCAAGTTCCAATCGGAAACACAAGAAAGAACAGCATGACTAAAAGCAGATTCTGAATCCGGAAACGGTAATAAAAGAACGGAAAGAATTATTCGATGCAATTTCCAATCATCATCTATAAACTGACCCGTAATGAATACATACCCTACGCTTTGGTCTGTCGCCCAAATATCAAGAGAAAGATTAACCTGACCTTGGATACTGTTAAGAAGATTCAAAAGTGTCTGTCTTTCCCTTCGGTATAATTCGACACAATCCCGTTCAACGGCTTCAAGGGACAAAACAGGAAATTCAGGCTGAAGGGATTTTACAAAATTTAAAAAGGAGGGACATTCCATTACTGTAAGTGGATATTCGTGCATAATAATCATCTTTGCAATATCCCGTCTGCAATAATCTTGATAAAGCGAAGCACTTGATGATGCGGAGGTACTTTTTAGGCGTTTTCTTGGTAGAATATTATCGTCCTGAGAGACATTAATCGGTAGAGGACTAAATGGTACAATATGACCACTTGTCTCGTTGTGTCGGCTTACGGGACAGATTCCCATTGCAATATGTCTTTTGAGGTGACTTGTGCCAGCTAATTTTGATCCTGAAATATAAGCAAACGATTTCTTGCATTGCATGCAACGGGCTCTCGTACATCCAGCATCAATTGTTTCAATTGTGAAGTGCTCCCAAACTATGGATTTCTTCCTCCTACGCTTGTTGTTCATCTGTGAATCCATATTAGGGGATTCAACGTTGTTTGTAGGGTTAGCCATAAATACTGAAGCTTCTGCAAGATATAAATCCATCATTGCATAATATGCATAAATGATCATATATAAACATAAAATTATAACAAAATAATATACTTCTGAATATAAAGTTTCTCACTAAAGTGGCTTTTTTTGGCGAATGGCGACTAACATATACACTTGAATCATGGTTTAAAAAAAGCGGGTGAGGCGTACGCCTCGAGGCGAAACTCCAAGAAAACGAGTTTGAGGCGCGCCTCACGTGGTTCAGATTGTACATACGCCTCTAAGGGCTGAGGCACTAACAAAATGTGCGCCTCAGGTGGTTTAGGATGTTTTTGATGTGCTTTTTTTTTTGGTGTTTTAGACTTTTTGGGTCAATTATTTTATTTTTGATGTGTGTTTTTTTGGTGTTTTAGACTTTTTGGGTCAATTATTTTATTTTTGATGTGTGTTTTTTATGTTTTAGACCATAGTCACATGAATCGCGGTACGCTCCGGTTCGTGGTACGAAATCGGGTATGCGGTTCGCGCATTTCTAAAATTCGGTACGAGGGGGGTAGGTTCATTCGGTTCGCCAATTCGGTCCGCGGTACGGTGTACCCTATAAGTTGGTACACCGTATCGTATCTAAACATTATACAATATATATTTTTTTCAAATAACTCCAATAAACATTTCATAATCATAATCCAAAACAAATTTCATAATTATAAGTTCAAAACCATAAAACAAACTAACCAAGTTCATAATTATAAGGACACAATAGACTCTTCATCTAGCTATGGTAAGCGAATCGCATTGAATCTAGACAGCGAATTCGACAATCCGGTACGCGAATCTGTGATATTGGGTTCGAAATTCTACACAATCGGGTACGCTCAATTTTACGAATCGGTACGCGAATGTACCCGATTCCGGTACGCACGATTGGATTCGCGGTACGCAAGTAGATTAGCGAATCATGTGACTATGTTTTAGACTTTTCTAGGTCAAGTATTTTATTTTTTTTAGACACATAATTTTTATATTTATTTTTTGACTGCGCCTCGAGCTTACGCCTCCGTTCGCCTCGAGGCTCGTTTTCGTTCTTTTAAACTTTACTTGAATTATTATTGAGATCACACTTGGGGGCAATTTAGAATTACTTTTTCAAAAACTATCAACCAGAAAATCAGCTGTAGAAAAGTGGTGCAAGAGAAGGTGTTTAGTAGATGTGAAAAAAAAAAAGATAATAATTTCTTTTAGTTTTTCAAAACTGTTATTTACATAATGTGTTACACGAACCTAAATAACCATATAACCCTTTGTTTTAGAAAGCACGCCTGAGACACGTCTAGGCCCAAGGTGAACTCAGGCGCAGGTGTAGTTGTTTCATACAACATAAGCAGTGTTTTTTACATAAAGCACAGGTGAGGCGCGGTTTTCAGGCAACATGGCATACGACGCAGGTGAGGCGCAATTTTCATAGGTACTAAAATAAATAAAAATTTGGCATAAGATGCAGGTAAGGCGTGTGCACCTCATGTATATGGCCCTTTTTTTTGTGCAACAGGCTTTTGAAGTTGTCCATGTTAGGGATGATATTGGTACCGTACGTTGTCCGGTACCGATACCGAATTTTTGGAAAACTAGGTACCAAATCTTCCAGTAAAGTACCGGTTCGGCACGTTACGGATGATGCTATAAACCAATGAGATATATAAAAAAAATCACGTGCGCCTCACGAACCAAAAGCGCACCACTTGCGCTCTTTGTGCCTCAGTTCGCCTCTGTTTTTAAACTTGTAGCCTCACTTTTTTTAAAACCAGGATATAATCAGAAACAGTTCCATAGCAGCTAGTCCTAACTCCTAAACTGATCATCCAAAGCAACTTATTTGATTTTAATCTCTTAACTTAATAATCATATAATCACTTTCAATACACAATGCCAAACACTCCTTAAGTCAATACATCTTATCCAATGTTAAAGCTTTAATTTTTCCAAACCAAAACAAATAAAAACCCTAAAAAAATCTCAAGAACTCATCTTTAATCCAAAGAACTACATGTATAAAACAACTGTCATACATAAACACATATAAGCAACTAGATACATGAATCTTGAATAGATCCACAAACAGCAAACAACCCATCAACAATCATGATCAAGAAAACTAATTAAAAGCAAAAAGTTCATTAATTTAATAAAAAAACAACAACAAGAATCAAGAAAATCAAGAAACATGTCAACCTTGATAATGATAATAATAATAATGGATACCCAGAAGCTATTAATAATAAAGATTAAAGCTTTGGTATAAAACTAACCCTTGAGGCGGCAGAGAGATCGATGAAAGAGGAAAAACAGTTGGTGTTGAGAAATCTTGCAAGTTTTTTGTAACTAGGGTTTAAGGGCTGCAGCTTATATAGTGTTGTGTTGTGTGTGTGTGTTTTTTTTTTTGAGAGAGAATAATAATAATAATACTAAATTAATAAAAGAAATTATTAAAAACAAAATCTCCAGAGGTTTTTGGAGGTTGATGAAGATTTAAGGATGTTGGGCTTAGAGTTTTGTGGGCTGGGCTTAAGCTTAAGTAGTCCCAAAGGGTTTGGGTTTTTAAGCTCATTTATGTTACTAGGCCTATGGATCGTATCCCACTTCTATTTATTACTCCATCCGTCCCAATTTAATTTTTCATTGTCCCAAATTAAATATCCATTTTCAAAAGTAGAAAAGCAATTTTCAGTTTTATCCATAAAAAACAAAACACAATCAAATATTTGAGGATATTATTGTCATTTTACCACATGCAAACAAAAGATTTCTTAATATGCGTGTTTGTAAGCCTAAAACATTTAAATTGGGACGGATGGGGTATTATTTTAACGGCAAAAAAACTCACGTATAAACCCACCTTTTTAGGGCTATGACAAATGTCTACTCCTCGACCGCTATGTAGAGACTAGAGAGTAGTTTTAAGAGAGGATGCTAAACGTACTCCACATAGTGTTATTTTACTTGTTGTATCCGGTTTCAAGTATATATAATTCACACCTATTTTTTTTAAATTCGTTCTCAATGCATGTATAGCTTTAGAGGTTTGTGTCCTTATTAGTGAAACTGCTGAGATCGAAGCATGGAATCGTATCACGAAGACAAGCCAAAACAAACACATAATAAGAGTCCATAACACATCTAAAATTGTCTCGTAAGATGTGGTCCTGAAGCATTGAATATTTGTATTATAAATTTTTTTATCAAAAGTTCATATTTTTTATAATATACACTTTTTTACCTACAAACCATTAATTTGTTGATATGTCTATTTTGGACGTTTACATACACATTTGTAGGTTTTGTGTAGGTCATAAGCGGATCTACCATAGGATTATGGGTAGCCATGCGACTACCCTTCAAGTGTGTCGGCGAAGTACAAAGTTAGTACAAATGTTTTTCCTTCTCCCTTGTATGTATCACATATCCCTAGGTAGTTATTAAGACTAGTTGGTAACCCGCGCGTTGCGGCGGGTCTAAAAACTACATCAAATTGTATCAATTCATTAAGACGTAAAATTCATCGAAAACTTTTTATTTAAATGATATATTAAATAACAAATACTTGTAACAACATAAGATAATTATTCTTATCTCAACTAAAGTATAATAACATCCGTACGAATTATTGAAATAATTGATTTTAGGTGGATTCTAGTAATAATCCATTCAACAACTCGTAAGGTTAGTTCCATAATACATTTATTCTCAAGACTACACTACCTCACGCATAACACTTTGGTCACGCCTACCACTTAACGATATATACTATTAAATGATACAAACAACTTTGCCAAATAACTTTACGTTTTGTTTCATACGTGACATACACACATATGAATTCACCAAAGTTGCTCCATGTAATAAATAATAAGTAGGAGAGGGGATGTACAAGAGGATTTTGCATAGAAGGGCATTATTGGGAAAAATTTCATGACATTTTGGGTGTAAAGCACAAAACTTTTCATATGCCATCTTAAAAAACATAGGAAATTACTAATGTAGTCATCTCTCCTCCTTAATAAGGTAACATAGATAATCCTAGTTCAAAAAAATTTGTAGGATACTCTCGAATTTTTATTCTATACCCTCCACAATAGGCAACACAACATACACTTTAATTGTACATGTGTAGGCTTTATAAATAAACAAATTGCGTTCGTGTGTTCTTTTTAATTCACAATAGAGGAATAAACATTTCGTTTTTATGTATTTTGTAAAAAAATATAATTAAAAAAAATGAAAGATTTATTTGTTTTCGACTTTTCACCAAAAAAAAATTGTATTATGCTTAGAAGTTACAATCGTGTTCCACTAAGGAATGAAAGGGATGGGAATGAAAGGAAAAGTTTGCTTCATTTCCTCTATATCACATCCTTTTAAATTGGAGAGATTTAAAAAGAAATAATTTTTTTAAACATAAAATCTTTCCTTTTCTTTTCATTTCCTTCAAACTCGGAAACACTATAGTTAATTAAATCTTTTCTTTCCACTCTCTTTTCTTTCCCTCCTTAATTTTCTTTATTTTCTGTTCCTTCATTTCTTTAACTCGAGAACATTACGCGTTCTTAGAAACATTAAACTAAATAAATTATATTGTCATTTTATTTTTTAACAACGAGATTATATGATTTATAGAACACGGGCCAACAAGGTTGTAAAACCCAAACAAGAAAAAAACATAGAAATTACAGAATTACATCCCTAACATTAAAAACTCACCACCCCTCCCAATTTAAGTTCCGAAAATTCGATCTACTTTTTAACCAAAAGAACGTGTTCATTTATTGTAGTTTAATCTTACATTATTGTATTATTCAAAAAATATCAACATTATTGTAAAACTTTTCATGATCACGTGATATACCAAATCACAAGAAATGTCTATATGATATGATGCGTGATTTGCTACAAGAGTACAAGATATCTATCACTAGGGCTGCAAACGAACCGAACGAACACGAACAAGGCCTTGTTCGTGTTCGTTTGTTAAGAAAATTATGTGTTCATGAACAGTTCATGAACACTTAACGAACAAGATTTTCTGTTCGTGTTCGTTTGTTAAGAAAATACTCATGTTCGTGTTCGTTTGTGTTCGTTTGTTAATTTTGTTCATGAACGCATACGAACACAAACAGATATTAATGAACACAAACAAGTGTTCATGAACGGAAACAAACACAAAAAAACATATATTAACTTTTGAATAAAATTGAATTCACATATATTAAGCCATTAGCTAGATTTACCCAAAATATAACCTAATTATTCAAAATACTTAATACTGGAGAAGGGCATCGGAGGTGGAGGGCATCAACGCTGAAACGTGGAAACATATAATGAGCTTGGCTATAAAAAGTAGGTTTATTGATCTCATATAGTTATATAAAATTAAAACCTTAATAAACTATCGAACATAAACGAACACGTTACCAAACGTTCACGAACATAAACGAACGAACGCGACCTCTGTTCATGTTCGTTCGTTTAACTAAACGAACGGATTTTTTTGTTCGTGTTCGTTCATTTATTAAACGAACGAACACAAACGAACTTCCCGCCGAACGGTTCATGAACTATTCACTGAAAGTTCAGTTCGTTTGCAGCCCTATCTATCACATTCAAATAGTCAATCAAGTTAAAGGTTACCGTATAACCGGATTACACATCTTGCTATAAGATATCATATCACATTCAAATGGCTTGAGTTCTTGTCAATGCATTATCTAACAAGAGACAAGTGTTTTTGTTTTTTACTAAAAAATTTGACAAGATGTTTGCCATATTATAAGTTACTAGTGGGAAGCCCCGCGCGTTACGGCGGGTATTTATGTTTTTTTTTTCTGCACGTTGCGCGACGGGTTTCACGTTTTGCAGCACTTTGTTTGTTTTTCAACGTTTCGTTTTATGTTTGGTTATGTGCCTTGTGTGGAATACCTACATAATGAATTCCCGTGAGTAAGGAATGAAAAGAAGTAACGTTTAGTAAAGGAATGGTTCTTATGCAAATCGTAACTGTAGGAAATAATGGGCATGATTTTGTCCATTTCAGGTGGGGCCATGTCTTCTTAAAGTTCCAAGGGAAGGGTGATTGTCGATATACTACCATTGAGTGGTATCACTCAAATTTTGGCTGGTGCTTAGCAGCTTTGGTTGAAGCATAGTATCACTTGTTACATTTATTTCATAGTGTAAGTGAGGCAGTTGGATTGGGTCGGCCTCTTTTTTACCCATTAGACATTCTGGGTAGATGGTTACGTTGTAACACGGAGAAAATATGTCATACCTAATCAATGTGTGTTACATTCTGGGTATAGTGTAAATATATCGTTTTAAACACTTGATACAAGTGCATTGTTAATCAATACAAATTAACAAGTATGAACTTCAATCCATGACAACGGGTGTTGCATAACATTACACATAAAGTCAAAATCTGGAGAAGATGAACATTTTAGGATTTCTCCTTTAATCCACTACAACGGGTGTTGCAACTTGTGGATGTTGTCCATAGGACACGAGGAGATTTGATTTATAAATATTAAAAATTTTGATTAATATTCTCAATCAAGCAACTTCTTACCTACCAAAAATTTCAATGATTGGAATCACATACATTGCCATGTCGTATAGACATGTTCTAATTTTTCATCTTTATTTTTAAAAAAGAAATGCATACAAATATATTTTTTACTGTACAGGAGTTTTAACAAAAAAAAAAGGGGCAAAGCCGGTGCCCAAGCTGAGCAAGCATGGTCTTGGGTTGTCGTTCCAATATAGGCATGATATGTGTATATTAAAATTTTAGATTAACTTCCAACAACTAAACCATTGGTTTTAGTTTCTCAATGCTATCATCGGTTGGTGATAATACAACACAATATCAAGGTACACTATTTCCTATTTACTATACTTATGCATCCAATCCATTTGTTGGCTATATGTTTCTTACTAATATTATTAACAAGAACTAATTTGAATTTTAATTTTTAATTAGAAAAAAAAGACTAACAAAGAGAAAAAGACAACCTTATTGATGATCAAGGAACCATTTTACTTATATTTTTTAATTGTGAATTTAGCTTTTAAAAGACCCGTTTTGGCATTACTTAGTTCTTTCTAACGTGGTCCATTTAGGCACCCACTGACAAAAAAACTTCTATATCTATCATGGACATTGCTCCAAGGTTCGCCCGAATATTAACTGAGTATGTTGGTAAGAAATAAACATCACTAATATCTCGTTATTGCAAGGGTAATAGCAGATTAGCAACACAACATATGGAGTCGAATGACTCAAATGAAAAGAATTCTGTACAGAGTAATAGTAACACATCTTAATAACTTGCCTAACATCATTTTAAAAATTCTTTTTCACAAAAAGACATGTTGACTGTTGGTGTCTTGATCTTTTCCCTATATGTAGTCAATAAATTTGGTAAGTTTAGTGTATCAGCATCCACCTTTTGTCACACATTCATTCATTTTAATAATAAAACTATAATGATTCATAAATATAATAGAGAAAGAACAAAGAGAAACATAAATAATTTTTTAACCCAAACTTACCTCTCTCCAGATTTTTTCCTCAAAAAGAAGCCGCCCGACTTGTATCTTGTAGTTGGAAGTGAATTAATAAGATCTTCAGAAAGACCCCGACTCTCAGTCCCAATAGCCTCGCCTAAATCAAGTAATTCCTGCACGAATTAAACAAGGGTACTTTAAATCCGTTCTTGTTGTTATTTATTAAGAAAACCTTAACATTAGCATTAACCAATGAACACTAAATAGCAAACCTCGTATGTCATATTGTCTGGATCGATATCGTTGTGCTAAACAACCTGCAAAGCACACACATTAACTTTTTTGTTGCAATGAGTGTATCACAGACAAAATACGGTCAAACTATCAACTAATAAAGCTAATTCTCAAATTGGATAATAAGCCTGATTATGGACTCAAGGCATTCATAAAGGCCAATGAAAAAAATCAAACTAAAAAAGCATACCGGAGAACTTGAAGCACTGTTTGGACTATACTACCTGCGACATTAAAAAAATGGCTTAAGTAAATCTAATCATCAACTAAACTTGATATGAAGAATCAAATTAGCTACATAAGATATGAGTAAAGATTAAATTAACCACTACATGCAAATTCTAGCTTAACTTCCTAAAGGGCAGCTACTTTTGGTTTATATGTATAAACACACACACACATAAATATAGAGGTTTGTTGAAACATAACCAACATTAAGTAGGAAAACTACGAGAAGCACATAAATGCTTTTTAATCGTGGTGTTAAAACTTGTAGAACAAATAATAATGGAAATGTCGTGGAATCAAGTATAGAAAAACTTCTATAAGTTCCTAACATATGAGTTAAGTTTTTCTTCTTCTTCAAGAATTGTTTTATGAATCCTCTTCTTTATTTTTCTTGTATTTTTTCTAGTCTTTCAAATGAGGCACAAAGTCTTCTATGTATACAAGAGCTAAGGATGAGTGAAGAGACTAACTTAATTAGAGCCATAAACTCTAATAAAGTGAAATAAAGAACTCTACTCAAGAGTCTCCTTACCCTTTTCCTTTTCATAAATGTGCATAATTGGTCCCTCAACTATTTCAAAATTTTCATTTTTAACCCTCCTATTTTAATAGGACAAAAAGTCACAATTTAATAAAACTTATAATTTTTATAAGTAAAAGTATTGCACGTTTTATACTCACATCAACACCCGAGCACGTATGTTTCAGACCTTGATACTCAAAACCCTTAATTTTCGGTCCTAAAACAACTTAGAAACCGAAGGAAACAAGTCTGGAACTTAAAATTGATTAAATTAGAAAATTTGACTTTTTTAGTTCTCACGGTCCGCGAAGACAATCAAACAGTCAAAGTCCGAGTCAAACTATCAACTAATAAAGCTAATTCTCAAATTGGATAATAAGCCTGATTATGGACTCAAGGCATTCATAAAGGCCAATGAAAAAAATCAAACTAAAAAAGCATACCGGAGAACTTGAAGCACTGTTTGGACTATACTACCTGCGACATTAAAAAAATGGCTTAAGTAAATCTGATCATCAACTAAACTTGATATGAAGAATCAAATTAGCTACATAAGATATGAGTAAAGATTAAATTAACCACTACATGCAAATTCTAGCTTAACTTCCTAAAGGGCAGCTACTTTTGGTTTATATGTATAAACACACACACACATAAATATAGAGGTTTGTTGAAACATAACCAACATTAAGTAGGAAAACTACGAGAAGCACATAAATGCTTTTTAATCGTGGTGTTAAAACTTGTAAAACAAATAATAATGGAAATGTCGTGGAATCAAGTATAGAAAAACTTCTATAAGTTCCTAACATATGAGTTAAGTTTTTCTTCTTCTTCAAGAATTGTTTTATGAATCCTCTTCTTTATTTTTCTTGTATTTTTTCTAGTCTTTCAAATGAGGCACAAAGTCTTCTATGTATACAAGAGTTAAGGATGAGTGAAGAGACTAACTTAATTAGAGCCATAAACTCTAATAAAGTGAAATAAAGAACTCTACTCAAGAGTCTCCTTAATAATTTCCAACATCTTCATGAATGAAACATTCATTGGTAACATTGATGATGAAGAAGGAAACCATAAGGCAAAGGATGTTTGTGAGGGTATGGATGGAAGAAGGAGGGTAGTATTGTAAAAGTGTTTTGATATTGTAAAGCATGAGGTGGGTAAAATGTCTACATTATCCCTTTAAGTGTCTTAATTGTCATAACTATCCCCATAATACCCTTGAATCTCATGCTTTAATATGTTGTGCATGTTGCATCTTAAGTTGTACGGAAATGCACATTACTACATGGTACATCACTCCTCCTTTATAAAGTAGTATAGATATAGATAAAACGGGCGTTGAATATAGTCAACGTTGTTAAGTAGGGAACTATGAGATTCGTATAAATATACATAACAATTAATTAACCATATAAGTGTCTCTTACTACATCTTTCATAAACTACATACCAATGATTGTTTTGTTCACAACTTACAATTGTTGTTTTATTGAACGAAAAAAGTCCACATTATACATTACAATTATGTTTTTCTTCAATGGGCAATATATTCTACAACATATTCAAATCCAACTTCATGTCGTTCATGTGGTGTAAGAGCATACGGAGATGGGTTTAGGTGTGCATGTGATGTGGTGATCAACATGCGCGATATGGAAAATAAGGTGATCGTCCACCTTAAATAACCAAGACGTGACAACTAGAAAAATCGACCATAAAACACACAAATCATAATTGTTTGAATGGTGTCACTTTTAAACCTAACTATAAACAACCATATCTGGCATTAGCAGGAATGAGAAGAGTGGTAGGGCAATGAAGAAGAAAAGTTTAGGTTAAGTGTCTTAAGTCCGATTGATGTTATGAACCAACAAGTTAAAATGTACGAAACGCTTAAAAATAAATACCTAATTTGGACGCCAATAACTATTTTTCTTCCTTGATCAAAATTTATTCTTAAATTTTTCAAGCCTTAACGGATAGGGCAATGAAGAAGAAAAGTTTAGGTTAAGTGTCTTAAGTCCGGTTGATGTTATGAACCAACAAGTTAAAATGTAAGAAACACTTAAAAATAAGGGGAGAGATAACGTATAAAGCTTCTTAACGTAAGAAGCGTAAGAAGCAATCTCAGCCATTAGATTAAGGATGCAAATTAAAAACCCTAATCATACTTGGGTTAAACTAACCAAGGGTAAAATAGGAAAAAACCGTCTAATTTTTTTTTTCAAATCGTAACAGAACTAAAATTGAACACTGATTTCTCATCGTTTTCAGATCGATTCATGTTCAGAATGATTACACAATTCAAAAAAAAAAATCGATTACAATGAACGAAAACGTAAAGATCAGTATTTGAATCTAAAAAAAAATAAAAAACAGAGGATCATATGAACAATTATGAAATCGTAAATAGTTGTCGAAATACTTTCGATTTTGTTTCAATAAGTATGATTAAATATAAAAATTAGGTTAAAAAAAGTTGCAGAGGAAGAAGAGGAAGAAGATGAAGTTGGTGAAAAACAGACGCACTCATCAAATTTTCAGACGCACTCATCAAAAAAATTCAGACGCACTCATCAAAATTTCAGACGCTCTCATTGAAAGTTTGGAAGCACTCATTGAAAATTTTGAACGCACTCATCAAACCCCAACAAAAAAACAAACGCTCCTTATTAAATATCAAACCAAACTTCAATTTGAATTAGTAATATCAAACCAAACAAACGCACGTTCCTTTATCTCACTTCAAATTGAATTATTAATATCAAACCAAACAAACGTACGTTCCTTTATCTTTTTGCAATTATCTTTGCTTGGAGCCTTCACTTGTCATTTCCATTCTATCTCTCTGCAATTATCGCTTCAATCTTTCAGGTAATTAACCCTCCTTTGATCATCATTGTCA
Source organism: Ambrosia trifida (assembly GCA_028751855.1). NCBI lineage: Eukaryota > Viridiplantae > Streptophyta > Magnoliopsida > Asterales > Asteraceae > Ambrosia > Ambrosia trifida. The sequence goes on along the minus strand of CM054123.1, from coordinate 106,690,735 downwards.
CACCCTCAAATTCCACGTGCGGGGTTTTACCGCGAGGCGCGTGACAAACCAGGATATAAGTCAACGGTCACAATAAACGACACTATATGTTACGTAAAAATGACATAAACAAGCCATCAAGTTTCATAAATCCATCACTGCGGAAGCGTAAACTTTATTACAACCCAAAATGTAAAAGTACGTAAGTCTGAAAAAGATAAGTAAAATGCATATGAATCCTAGACGCCGTGTGACTCCGTGCGCCTATGATAAGCTGCTACCTCAACGACCTGAGACAAACATGCTAAAAACGTCAGCAAATAATGCCGGTGAGTTCACAGGTTTTATATTAAATGTTTAAGTAATAAAAGCCACCATGTTATCACTACGTTAGAAATGATAGCGTTAGTTAGACGCATGAATAATACTGCTACGACCGGAAACCATTACAGACAACGATATATGATTTTGCCCGAAACGATTTAGCTTATGACCGAGACAATATGCACCGCCCGGCTCCCAGCCGACGGGTGGGGTCTGTCAATCCCAATAGATCTATCCACATTTCCCCCGTTGTGCCCCGCACATTCATGGTTTCCCGGGGACTTTACGTATCGTATAGTATGTAAATGAATTAACACTAGTATAACATGATAATTTATGAAATAAGTATAAGCATGTGTCTCCCCCGAAATGTAAAGCGTAAGGTGGGGCCGTGAAACTCACCTGATGCTGCTTCTCGCACTAAGACAAGTAAACCTGCTCAATAGACGGCACCTAATACCGGTGACCTATCATGACGAGCGTATAAAATGTTAGACTAACAACCCGTAGGTTGATTAGTCCCTAGCAGTCCATACCATAACCGTGTACATATGAAATGATGTTTAAACGTTTAACCAACCACACCAGACAAGACCCGACATCCCATTGGTGACCCGACATCCCACGTGTTAGCCGAAAGCAAGATATCATGCAACATATGCAATTGAACACTTAATGCGCGCAAGAGTTTGCCTAATCTAACATAACGGTTAATTAACGTATAACAAAGTCCGAACACGTGTTACCAAGTCATTGGGCATGTCCTGGGGTTCCTAACATGTTCCTAGGCGTCAATCCGTGTTTCGGGATGTTAAAATACACATACAGCAGCATTACACGCGATTAGGAATCAAACTAGCGAATAGGATTGTAATCACTAGTAGAAGTGGGGATTAGGATTGTACTCGCCAGTTTTTGGGGCGAATAGGGCTTCTATTCGCATGTACATCAGGCGATTAGGAGCTAATCGCCTATAACACTGGCGATTAGAACTCCTACTCGCTAGTACAGGTCTGTTCCATCCTTTTTGCGTGTTTAACCCTCCAAATCAGATCTGAAACATGCGTAAACACCCAATACCCAACCCAAAACATTAACCCAACTACTTCAAGCAAAAACCCCTAATTTATCATCACCCTAGCTGTTCTGAATGCACGCGGTTTCCCAAAATAGCATAACTTGCATGTAAGCATCACATCAACATGTAAAACTTACCCTAAATAGCAAATACTCAGATTTCATCACATAACGACGTTATCCGACATTATCCTACTGTTCTAGCATCATCCTAGAGTAAACCATATCCTTAAATAATCAACAAAACACAACATATCATCATCAATCCACCATAATAGCCCAAACGGGTCAAAACACCTAATATCAATATTACTCATCTATGAACCTTCAAATTCCTAGATTATCATCATATTAACTTATTTAGATCAGAAACATACTAATAACACAAGAATAATCATGTTTAAACGATAAAAATCCTATCTTGCATGAATACATCACATATAACAAGTATAGATGTGTGGGTTTGTTTTGAAACCGATTTTAATAAGTTTTCAAAGACACAAACGTTTATAAATCAGGTCTGGACCTTTAGGGATCAAAACAATACTATTATAAAGGTTTGGGATGAAGAACACACCTTGAAATGGTGAGATTATGGGTTGTAAGACTTAGAAATATGATTTTTTGCTCAAAAACGTGTTACAGAGGTTGGATAAGGTGTGGGGTGGCTTTGGGGCATAGTTGCAAAAGTCGTCCGAGTTGACCGATTACTCTTCGGGTACTCGCTACAGGGTGGGTCACCGAGTATAGCCGAGTTGGCCGAATATTCCGAGTAATCCCCGCATAGGCCGATTCGACCCCTGAGTACTCGCCCGATTAGGCCGAGTACTCGCAACTCCCCAGTCAGCCGAGTTGGTAGCGCCTAGCGAGTTCTGCAACCATGCTTTGGGGTGTATTAGGGTTTCACAAATGATGTTTTGAAACATAAGGGTGGTATTTATAGGCGTTTTTAGTCGTGACCTGCAGTATAGGCGAGTACAGAGTTGTTATTGGCGAGTAGGGATCCTATTCGCGAGTAACAACTAGCATTTAGGCCCTACTCGCCCCAAGGGGCCTTCTACTCGCTTCATTAAGGGCGATTAGGGCTATCCCACATGCCCTAATCGCCTATAGCCTAAGTGTCCGAGTTTTTGGCGCGTTAAACCCTATTTTAAAATATATAAACACGTTTTCACATACCGACAAGTTGTATAATGATTATAAATACGTAATGCACGATAACTAAGACGTTCCCACCCGATCACCAATTCCCGGGACCCGAGACTCGCGTATGTGCGTTAAACCCGACGATTCCACGAATCACCGATCCTTGTACACATGGTCATGGACCGACACCCAATGGTCCCTCGGACCATTGTAACGACTCCCGATGATTCCCGAATCATCGGTACGACTCAACCGACCCGGTCAAGTATGATATTAAGTAGTTGTTTTCAATGTTTTCGTTGAGGTAGACTCGTATGTATGTAAAGTATGAAACGCATGTATGTAAAATATGAAAAGTATTAACCTGAATATGCCGGGTGTCACAATCATCATCTTCTTGGTCATTAGGCAATCGGTGTTGCGCAATACTGTAACAAAACAGAAAATTGGCCCTCTCCCTCACTCCTGTCACAACGAAAGCCGGCCACCACCAAGCTCGGGTGGTGGCGGCGCTGGTGTTGGTGGTGCACGTTTTGGTAAGTGGTGGTTGTAGGTGGTCGGAGGTTTAGACGGTGGGAGATGCAGTGGTGGGTACTGGATAGATGTTGGTCGGAGATGGGACGATGTTGGTGACGGGGGTGTTCCGATGTGGTGGTGGTGGTAGTCAGATACATAGTTGTCAAAGCGCTTAGGTGCACTCAAGGCGCATAGGCCGAGCCCGGAGCCTAGGCGCAAGGCGCATAAAAAACGGCGGCTTTTTATAATTAAGCGCATAGTATAAAATACATTTTTAGGGATTCTAAAGATGTTTTAGGCTCGTTTAGGGCTACTTTAGGATGTTTTAGGGTTGTTTAGGACTTGTTCATGACTCATTTAGATGTTTTAGAGGTTTATGCAACTTTTAGCCTAAATTTGGCCGGAAATCAGCCCTGATAGTGCACCTCAGTGCATAGGCGCGCGCCTCAAGGGCGTAGCGTACTTGGTGGGCCTCGAGCCTAGGCGCGCCTAGGCGCGCTTTTGACAACTATGGTCAGATATAGATCGGTTTGTTTCAAAATGAGGATGGGTTAGGTTTAGAACACGGGAAGATAAGTTTAATTGTGGTTTAACTGTGGTTAGGTTTAATTGACAGGTGTCAATCTCTGGTAGCTTCTTACACTTCTTATTTTAAGAGACTTTATATTGTATACTTTCTCTAAAAATAAATACCTAATTTGGACGCCAATAACTATTTTTCTTCCTTGATCAAAGTTTATTCTTAAATTTCTCAAGCCTTAACGGATAGCAGCCCCCCCCCCCCCCCCCCCCCCCCTGAAAAAGAATGGGTATTAGCCCACTCAATTATTATTTTAACGGGTTGTGACTATTCCAATCTTGGAAATCCTTGTACTATTTTGTAGATTATCGTAACAAAATAACGTCAATATTCTTACCTATTATCAATAAGGGTAGTTTAATATATCTTCTAGAAATTAATTGAGCTAGTAACATAACACTGATAGATTTTTGTGCATATAGAATGTTCTACCAGAATTCTATCACGTCCTCTTGATTGTCTTTTTTTAATTTCTAATTGTTGATCTAAAAATTCGAATTATGACTTTTTACCCCAACAATAAGATTAAAAAAATTACCATTAGGTTGGATATAGGAAAACGAAACTCTTTCATTTTTTCCACAAAAAGTGAAAAGAGGGTGAAACCAAAAAACAGCGTAGTGAAAAAAAAAATGAGTAAGAGCTTATGCCTACGTGACAGTGACATGAAGTAAAAAAAAAAAATGTGAAACCATAACACATAGCTAATATCGTCATGTTTTATAGTTTATACATTATTGGATTTTCGTCTTTAGTATAGCCAAACAAGTATTCAAGACAGTTTAGAAGCAGGCTCATATTGCCAATGGTGTATGTTCATGAATCTGAGGTTGTGGGTTCAATCAAAGTAATGTGTTGTTTTGTAACAAGCAAAGCATTAGCCAGAGCAAATCCTAAATGCCAGTGTCAGAGCTTATTAGCTTAAAAAGACGGATTTGCCCTTCTCCACATGTTAACCGCGCCATCCATCAGCTTCTGCAGCATTTCATAAGGCACATTCCTGTTTATCAACATCATTCAGATAGCAATCCTAATATGGCAATGTAAAAGAATACCATATCATCTAGCCGAGGCTCCATAAAAACATATAGTGATGCTTTGGTACCTCGTTTAGCCTTCATGAGTGGCAACCTGATCAAGCATGCACATTCAACAACTTCAGCTCCAACGCGTTCTACAACAATCATGTTGAAACATACACATTATTGGTCCGATCAAGTATGACTGTAATCCAGATAAAAGATGCATCTTCCATGATTACCTAAAAGCCTTACGGCTGTTGAGAGGGTTCCACCTATAGCCATGAGATCATCTACGATCAAGCGATCAACACACTAACCTGGTTGGTTACGCAGCCCCAACATGCATCTCTGGACCGTCTGTATCGTACTCCAGCACATATGCTTCAGATATAACTTCACCTACACATTAAAAATTGACTAAATTGAAAGAACAAAATAAGTAAGCAAATTATATAAAAAGTATTCTTGTCACATGTTTACACGGGAACATTATGCGTACCAAAGCATCATATTGACCCACATCCAACCCATAACAATTTTAAATAGCTTGGACATCATGATTTTGCATAAGAGTAAAAGGTTACCCGTCAATACATTTGGTTCCTGAGTCGACCATTGACCGCTCTGTTGTCTGCTTAGCAGCCATCCAAGCTTGCAGGGTTTGTTCTATCTCAGGCTCAGGTAGCAGACCTTTAGACTTCATTTCTACATGATACTTATATGCTTCCTCCAACTTCCCATTCAGTAAAAGGCCGTTTACCAACGCCACGTATGAGCTCCTATCAGGGTCTAGCCCATTGCTAATCATCTCGTTCCATAGCTTCCACACGTTCTCAAACTCATCCCATCGACAGAACTTTCTAATCAACATGGTGTATGTATCATGATTCAAACAACATCCCATCTGATTCATCTTTTGCAAGATCGACAAAGCTTCTTGAGACGTTCTTGACGCACGAAAAAAAGCATGGTATGTTTGAACTGTAGGTAACAACCTTCTTTGCAACATTTCATCAAACAACTTAAAAGCGTCCAAAGTTTTTCCCTTTTTACAAAGAGGCATGATCATTGAGTTGTAAGTAATCGCGGTTGGATGTATCCCCTTTTCTTTCATTGATTTCATAAGCACACGCGCTTCTTTTTCAAGCCCGGATTTACAAAAAGCATGAATCACACCATTATAAATTCTTATATCCGGATTTACACGCAAGGCTTTCAACTCATTAAAAATCTTGATCACTTCTCTCGTCTCATTACATTTCGAATAGCAAGTTATGATCGTCGAATACGATACAACATCACGAGGGATCCCTCTGTTACACATCTCCCACCATACCCTCCTCCCCTCTCGTGGACTACAAATAACGTTACACCATCCGTTCAAAATAATGTTAAAACTTTTAGTCGTCAACGGGTAAACATCTTTATTACACTTCAACAAAACCTCCGCTTCTTTAACGTTTTTGTACCGACAAAGCGCAGACAAAAGATCATGAAACTCATGAACACCAACTTGCAAATTAAACCGCTTAAACGCATAAAACGTCTTGATAGCCTTATCAACATCATGAACAGCTGAATACTTTCTAATCATGATCAACAATGTCTGTTGACTCACCATTGACTCCCCACCACCATTTCTCCCTCCTTTCTTCATCTCACTGATCAATGCCCAAGCAGCATTAAACCGTCTCATTTTACCCAATACCGCGATCACACAATGGTACTGGCGAAAAGAATGCGTGTACCCCCGTTGTTCCCCCGCCCATTGAAAGAACGTAAACGCCGCCTTCCAATCGTTCCTTACCCGCGAAAGAACTTCCGTCACCAACTCATGTGAGATCACCACATTACACCCATCAAGATTCTTCCTTACAGCAGCATAATCTCCACCCGGGTGCCCGATTATGTCCATTATCAACCCAACCCCTCTTTCAAGTTCATATCTTTTTACAGAATCTTGAAATAAAGATTTATGATTTCCTAACTCATGATCATCAGTGTCTGAATGTCCTATAGTTGAGGAACAGAAAAATACTGGGAATTTATGGGGTTTAAATGGATAATTCTTAAAGGGTTTTATTGGGCAAATTGTTGAAGTGAAAATATTGCGATTAGAAAGTAATAATAACAATGGTGGGACAAATTTAGTTCTGTATTTCCACATACTTATTAATGTGAAGTTAATTCATATCAGGAAGAGATAAATGAAGGTGGGTATGTGAAGAAAAAAGAGATACATGGACAGAATAAGTTAAAAGAAGACATACCCACCAAGTGTTTGATAAAATGCGTGAGAGAGATAGACTGACGAAGACGAAGGGGTTTAGCACCTATTTTCGCGTCTCTTGCAAGGGTTTAGCGGCATTATTTTTGTTTAAACTTAAACCCTAACATAACAAACAGAGCAGCGATTATTTTTTCAAAAAAATAAAGTAACGGATGGTCGTGTCTCGTGTGTTTTAAGTCGGTGTCCTTTATCGATTTTTTTTCCATATTAATGGAAAAAAATATTTATAGGTATTTTAAGAAAATACTAGCAGGGTGCCCACACGATGTAGCGGGGAACACGGACACTTCTAGGGGTGTGTGTGGTTCGGTTCAGTTAAGTTCGGTTATTAGCCTCAACCGAAACTAAAACCGAAGTCATTAGATTGTCGGCTTTTAGTCCGGATTAATTAATTTTGGTTAATAACATAAACCGGACTTTGGCTAAAAACTTTTGTCTAGAAGCACATGAAATAGAGGTATAAAAGCTAAAAATATATGAATATATGAATGGTTCGGTTTCCGTTTGGTTGATTTTGGTGAACTAAGTGTACAAAAAACGATAACCGATTCTAAGTTAATTCGGTTTTTGTTAATTCAGTTTTCAATTGATTTCGGTTTAGCTTCTTCTGTTTTTTGGTTTGGTTTTGGCTAAATGTTCAATTATTGTTCACCCCTAGATATCTATATCTATAATCTATATAATATATTTGATAATGGCATTTTAGGATACTTAAACATTAAGACTTTTTTAGAATGTAATGCATAATATACAACTCTCATCTTAATTACACTTTAATTAACTCAGATTTACTCAACTTTTGTTTATTTAAATAACAGTTTCACCTTTTCCCTTTAGTTTAATCCAACAAGTAACTACTCCCACGAATTGTAAAACGACTATAATTTTTTCATACGTTAATACTTAAAAAGCTATATCATAAAAATGGGCATTTTATTGTTTATAATTTGAGTAAGCATTGCAATTTCTTTAATTAAAAATTTGTGTTATGTGATTAACAATATCTAGGAGTGAACAATAACTAAACCCTTAACCGAAATCAATCAAAAACCGAATTAACTTAATGTCGATTTTTACCCTTAGTTGAACAAAATTACCAAACGAAAACTAAATAATTTATATATTCAGATATTTTTAGCGTTTATACCTTCATTTTATGTACTTATAAGCAATAATATTAGCCAAAGTTGGTTTTTGGTTAGTAACCAAATTAAGTAAACTAAACCAAACTGAAAAGGATAATCTAAACAAATAAACCGAACCAACTAACTTGTTGGTTAATAAGATAGATTAACCTATAACTTTTGTTTCTGTTTCGGTTGAGGCTAATAAGCAAACTGAACCGAACCCAACCATACATCATTAGAAGTTTTTGTATTCGATGTTGCATCGCTCGGGCATCTTGCTATGAATATATGAATGATTCGGTTTCAGTCTGGCTGATTTCAGTTAACTAAGGGCACAAAGAAAAAAAAACAATAAACGATTTTAAGTTAATTCAGGTTTTGGTTAATTTAATTTTCGATTGATTTTAGTTTAGTTTCGTATGTTTTTTTGTTCAGCTTCGGTTCACAGTTTTTAGCTATTGCTCACCCATAGATATTTATAATCATGTCGCGCATAAAAATTATTAAATACAAAAATAACAATATTATACTCAAATTAAAGAGAATAAAATGCTCGTTTTTATGATGTATTTTTTTAAGAAAAAAATTAACGTATGAAAAAAATATTGGCGTTCAAAAAATCGTACGGGTAGTTTGCTTAAAATAAGGGGGAGAAGTTTAATTAGTTTTTAAGTAAGCAAAAGTTAAGTAAAGTTAAAAGGATTAAAATGTAATTAAGATTAGGGGATTAAAGTGTAATTAATGGTTAAAAGTCTAATTTACCCTCATTTTAGGGTTGTACCCTATGCATTAAAGAAAAAAAAGTTCTTAACTTTTGGGTATCTTAAACTACCCTTCACTTATGCATTGTATATAGTATAGATATAGATTTATCAATATAATAACTATATTTAAATTACTAATATACTTTTTTATCTTTGATAAAAAAAATAGATTCATGCTCAGACCCAATCATCCATCGTTTTCCATACTCAAGTAAACAACAACCTCTTCTTACCATCGTTCCAGATGAGTGATGACTACTATTCATACGCACATAAGCATGTTTGATTCAATTTTGATTTTCGATTTTTGTAACCAGGTTTTTGACTCGGATTAAGGTTATGATACTGCAACATTTTAAGTCTTAGCTTTTTGAAATTATATAGACACTTAGTGGTATGCATTTTGTAAAGTTTAACTTCTATAACTATAACTAGTCTTAAGCCCTATGTGTTGCGGCAGGGACGTAAAAGCGTGTCATATAGCACCAACGCCACACCAACACCAGCGATCACGATCACCACAAACTCAATTAAAAGAATAAAAGCGGTCATTTCGGGGTTAACTTGAAGCATAACACGTGTAAATATAAAAATTATATTTAACAGCATATTGAGATCGTACAACGCTTACAAATTTGATAACCACACATCATGTGGGTTGTTTTCCCCAATTTTCTTGGCTCAAATGCCGCTCACTAAAATATGGACTTACCAAATAGCGTTGACCCGTTACTATACCTCGCAATTCTATTCAACTAAAATATGGACTTACCAAATAGATTTAGATTTGTGTCATTAGATATATATAAGTCAAAACGTAGAACAACTCGTATTTTTACCGATACATATATAAAAAATTGCACGTAAAAAATAGTTTTATTTTCCAAGTAAATGTACAAAAAAGGATAAACTCAAAACTTTATAAACTCAAGAGGGTCAAAATTTTCAAACACGTCTATAAATTAGTTTTTTAAAAGATAAATTAGCGAACGGAAGTTATTGAAGAAAAGTTAAGTTAGGAAAAATCTTAATAAGTTAAAAACGTAAATTATATATTGTACATGGGCAAAGTTAAAACACTAAAAACTAAAAGAAATACTTATAAAACAAAGTAGGGGCTATATGTGCTAAATTTAAAAGTTGAGGGGTTGTTTGGTCGGTGGGAAAACCCATCGACATTAGTTTTTAGGATAGAGTAAGGGGCTGTTTGGTAAGCCTCTTAATGTGGCTCTGAACTATTAAAACGCTGAATGATTCAGCATTCAGCGCGCTTGTTTAAAACTTTTGAATAGAATTGCTAAGGATGAACCATTAAAACTTGGGATGTAGCTATATCATTAAGCACTGAACCATAATTACTGAACTAGGCTGAACCTTAATGATGATCACCTACCAATGTGAAACAAAAATCTCTTAATGATTCAGCACTTAATCAACCAAACAACCCTAAATATAAATAAATGACATTTTGTTTCAACAAAACAAACATTCTTAAGGCCCCTTAATTTGGGCTTCCCATTAGTCTAACTAACTCTTAATATTAATAATTCTTAAGGCCCTTTAATATTAAATTAAATAGACAATAAACGAAAAGCATGACATTTGATCACCCCACCATTGCCAATGGTGTATACTCATGAATCTAAGGTTGTGGGTTCAATCAAAGTAATGTGTTCACCTACAAAATGCACCTAATCTTCCAATTGGGAAAAACAGAAACACAAAACAATTACAGACTGCAAAGTATAGCTGTTTTGTAACCGCGCCATCCATCAGCTTCTGCAGCATCTCATAGGCCACATTCCTGTTGATCATCATCATTCAGATAATATTCCTAATATGGCAATGTCAAGTATAAAACTATAGGCGGAAACTATGTTGTCAAAGCGCATAGGTCGAGACTGGAGCCTAGGCACTTAAAATACGAGGGTTTTCTTTAAATAAGGCGCATAGTATAAAATACATTTTAGGGGATTTAAAAATGTTTTAACTTGTTTAGGGCTACTTTAGGATGTTTTAGAGGTTGTTTAGCACTTGTTTATGGCTCATTTAGGATGTTTTCGAGGTTTCAGGTGACTTTTGACTTTTAGCCTAAATTTTGCTGGAAATTGGCCTGAAATTACGCCTCAGCGCCTAAAGGCCACCTCACCAGTCGCAACGCACTTGGTGTGCCTCGCGCGCTTTTGACAACATAGTGCGGAAAGAACAAAAACACGGCCGTAAAAGAGTACCAGATCATCTAGCCGAGGCTCCACAAGAACATATAGCGGTACCCCATTTAGCTTCCAGTTACCCTGTCAACCATCATAAGCCAATTTAGGTTGATAAATTTAATGTTTAAATTACCTACAACAAGACTTGTTTGGACCCGTTACTCAACCAACTGACCCGCTTTGACGCTGCTAATAAAATTAAATAAACTACTTTTGGAACCAAAAAAAAAATCACCTTCACGAGTGGCAACCCGATCACACATGCACATTCAACCACTTCAGCTCCAACGCGTTCTACAACAAACATGTTGAAACATATACAATTGTAGGTCTAATCAAGTGTAATTGTAATTCCATACAAAAGATGCATCTTCCATGTTTACCTAAAAGCCTTATAGCCGCCGAGAGGGTGCCACCTGTAGCCACGAGATCATCTACGATCAACACACTCTCACCAGGTTGCACAGCCCCAACATGCATCTCTAGACAGTCTGTACCATACTCTAGCACATATGCCTCAGATATAACCTCACCTACACATTTAAAGTTTATAATTATGGCTCAACTTGAAAGAATAAAAAAAATTCTTGTCACATGTTTATTAAGTGTACCCAATGGATGCATTTCCATTAAAATGGTTATACATAGTCTTATTTCCGAGGTTTAGAAGAGGGAAAACCGGCGGGTTAGATAAGTCAGGATAACGGGTCAAAACAGGTTGTTTGCATACGGGTCAGGACGGGTTGGGTTGAACCGAAAAACTTTTTGCCAAGAAAGTTGAACTTTTTTTTTTATTATTGGTCACATTCTACAAATTAAAATAGAAAGGAACATAATACTCTTTTGTAGTTTGAGCATAGACTTGGTGTAATAGAAAGAAACTTACAATTTATGACCTATTTAATTAAGAACCTAACTTACATCAAAAAGTTAACCTGTTGATATTGCACTAGTTGATATCATGTCAGCCCCACATGAGATATCACATTTATATTGAAAATTAATTGTTTGATGACACATTGGATGCCATATTTATGTTTAAAAATAAATATTAAATGTCACACATCAGATGACACTAGACATAAATATAGACACTAAAATCAGTGGCGTATGCAGGACGAATTTCCAGGGAGTTCCTTTCGTAGATTTTCACTGATTTTAACTAATTTTTCAAAATTTCCACTAATTTTTTCAATTTTTTTCCAAACCGAGGGGGTTCCTGGGAACCCCTAGATCCGCCCCTGACTTAAATGACAAATAAGATCTCTTTCATTGGTTCTTAGCAATTAGCAAAAAAAAACAGAGGCGTCCTGAACAATTAAATGCCCTATCCGAGTCATTAAAAAATATGTCCTTTATACATTAAGTCTTGAGTTTTAAATGAGTATTGGGCTTATAAATGGCTGAAAAGTTTTTGAATTTTTAAATAACCTTTCAATGGGCTCAAGTTTAAGTTTAAAATAGGTTTTTTTACTAAACGTGCGCACACACACATATAACATATGTATATACGCATTTTATAAAATAAGAATGTGCCCCCAAATAAAACGGGCCCTATCCGTGGGTCCTCCCCGGCCACCCTAAGAGCCTCACATGAGCAAAAATATAAGTAAATAATTTACCGTTAGTACAATCTATAATAAATGTATCTTGTTTTTTAACATCTAATTTTCATATCCACGAAATAAATTACATAAGGATAGCATGTATCTTGGTTGTTAAAAATCAATAACAATGTCTTTGTTGATTCATTGATTTCTATGTGACCAACATAACTTTTTAGCTGCTAAAAAAACCTAGGAAAAACTGTATGTGTGTCTATTTACTGCAATTTACACTAATATACTTCAAATAATAATAATGATCACTAGAGGTTTAATACTACTAAACAAATAAAAAGTTCCACCTTTAGCCTTGTTGTATAACAACATCAGATGATTGGTTCATCAATATATATAGGCTAAAATAGTGAATTTGTGATGTTCAAAAAAATAAAAAATTCATGGTTACCTGGCAGCTTTCTTGGCTTGCGCAGTGGGACAAACTTGGCACCAATAGCCAAAGCAATTGGAGGACCAAATATAAATCCTCTAGCTTCAACTCCTGTATATTAAAAGAAACAATTTAAAAAATAAAAAATTAAACAAATAAAACAAAGAGAGCTTTCACTGAAGAGGCCATATTTTTTTTTAATACAGCCTAGGTGGACGGGACACAACCAGAAATGCTTACGGGTACCCCACTACTAGCACGGTAACACCGTCGTCGGTGGTGCTGGTAGTGAATCCGTAGAGGGTTTCCGTGAGATTGTTAACGGATGGGTACCCGTTAGTTTGTCTCTCCCCCTTTTATCTTTTTTTCTATTTTATTTCTAGTGAAGTGCTGCCTAAAAAAAATGTTTTAGTGAATTAAATCAGTAAAGTGATTTGGCAGTGTAAGATTGGTAAAAAAAACCCAGTGAAACGTCCCGTCCCGTCCCCTTTAGTTGTCAATGAAATCTGTTTTTTGACATAAATTCATACCTAATCAACAGCATAGACATGTGAACAAGAAAACAAATATATACTGAAATGCTACATAATCTATGCCTTAAAACAAGTAGGGCTAGAAATAGGTCCACATATAACATCTATAGTCTGAGGATACAAATAATGGAACCATTGGTTAGGAACCAACTATTAAAGTTACTGTAGCTAGTAATGACATTTTGGACCAACTACCAAGTTATCTGTCACTTTAAAATTGTTTCTCATTAATCCATACCTAATAATATTATAATATGTTAAATTTCACATTAGACAAGAAAGAACAATCCACATGCAATCTTTGGATGCTGATATGCTACATAATCTATGTTTTCTATACTAAGATAATTAGTAGGGCCCACATGCAGTGCGTATCTAGAAATGAATTTCATTAGTAACATTTTTCATTTTAGTAACAATGTTTTTCAAATTTGGTAAAAATAAACCAAATTTTCCACTAATTTTTCACTACGCGTGCGAAGTTGAGCAGCAACGGACGCGGAACCTAGTTATACACTAGGTCCGCCCCTGCACACATGTAATGTTATATATTCTTAAATACATTTTATAAAGTTATAACTCATGGTTTTAGACAAGCTTTACATATCTTTTAATTTCCAACGTTACAAATCCGATAAAGTTTGGACTTTTTTATTAGATGGTATAAATTTAAATAATAAAATAATTGGTTTTACGGTTTTACCACAAAAGTCAACATCAAACCCGAAATATTCTACTGCCGGTAAATGTAAGTTGTAATCTAAAAAGAATAAATCAGACCCACAATGCAGATTTTAAAGTGTTTCAAAAAAATAAAAAACATATAAAAAACTTTTTAAATAAAATAAGTTTTCATTGAACGGATAACAATAAGACAAGTTTACGTATAGGATCGCGATCGCAGATAAACGGGCAACAATCTTGCCTTTTAAATAGCAAAACTTATCATACCGAAAATAAAACCGTGGTCCTAAGAGCAATGACAAATCTTGAACGAAAAACATGGTGTGACTCGACTTAATACATATAAAATTAATCCAAAATTTTCAGTAAAATTTACACTACGAAACGAAAAAGCTGGGCACCGAGGACTCGTATGGCCCATAGGAAATATCCGCCCATGCCTAGGAGTGGAGAAATTGATGTGTACGACACTTTACACTCTATCTGTGAACAAATAATTAAAAATATAAAATAAAAATAATACCAGCAACAACAGAAATTTTCTTGTCTCTGTAACGATCAACAAAGATATCAATAGTGTATCTGAAGGCCTTTGGATCCAACAGAAGCGTAGTTATGTCTTGAAACATTATCCCTACAACAGAAATTCAAGTTAAGCAACCGACCCACTAACTGTTGGACGAAAACATGCACAGATAATAATAATAATAATAATAATAATAAAAAAAAAAAAAAAGAGTAAAGACCTGATTTAGGGAAGTGAGGAACAACTCTTATGGCATCTGAAATGGCCTTTATTCTTGGGTCTCCATGCAAACCATTCTCTTCTGCAAACATATTTATTTATTTATTTATTTATTTATTTATTTATTTATTTATTTTGGTTATTTTTCCGGCGAAGAATTCCGACCGGTGAGATGGAAAGTTGATCAGTTGCTCACTTCCTCATGTTTAACTTATCCGGTATGCTATTTATAGGAGAATAATGACATGTACTTTCCTACCAATGGAACTTCTAATTCTTTTTTTATTTTTATTAATAAAAAATTAGAAAATAGTTTTCTTTTTCTTTATATTATATTTTTAATTGTTTATTTTGAGTTTGTATCCGTTAGACCACCCGTAGTGGGGCGCCACTTGTGCAAAATTTTGAAATATAGCGCCCGGAACACCGCCACATATAGGCGCTATATTGCTAATTTTGCTCGGGGCTTTATTTTGATAGCGCCGAAGCACAAAATGGAGGTCCAACCAAATCGCGCCACGTGGCAAATGGAGCAGGCTTTTTGAACGGTCAAAAAAAATTAGCCGTTTGAAGATTTAATTTTTTGAACGGTAATTTTTTTTTAAAATTTGTTATATATACCAACCATTTTATACAAACACACATACAAACATACAATACTTTCAACTAAAAACCACACACAAACTAAAACGCCAAAGATGTATCCATATGGTTCACCGTTCGGGGTACCGGGTCGACCGGGTGCTAGGCCAAACACTACGAGGCCAAACACTACTACTCCGCTCCCACCAATTGGGGCGAGTTTGACGCGAGTACAATGCAATACGCGCAACTTCTTGGCATGTCCGGTCAATTTTATCCGGGCCCAAACATGCCCGCTCAATTTTTTCCTCCACCAAACTATATCCAACCTTCTCAAGAGGAGCCCGAATCGGTACCAGAAACTCAAGACGAACCCGAGGGTTCTGGGCGCGGGCGCGGGCGCGGGCACGGGAGACGCTCGCATAAAAAGAAAGACCCGAACGCTCCTCGTCAAAAAAAGCAACAGGAGCGTTGGGAAAGAGATGAGGAGTACAAGTTAGCGCGAGCCTGGCTCGACATATCCGAGGACCCGGAAGTTGGTTAGTATTTTTTTTTTTTTGTGTTTACATTTATATATATATTTTTTAAAATGTTGGTTTAGTATTTTTTTTGTGTTTACATTTATATATATACTTTTTAAATCGTGTGTTATTTTTTTTTTTTTGCAGCAAACTATCAAAATACCCCGGTTTTTTGGCAACGGATTCGAGAACTATTTTTTGAGGCGGTGGGTAGGGGGAGCATCGAGACAACGACTCGATATCTGGAAAGTGGTCGGACATTAATAACAAATGTCACGGGTTTGCCGAGGTCTACCAACTCTGCAAGGACAATAGGGCCAGCGGGGAAGGTGATGGCGGTGTGTTGGCCAGGGCGTTGGACGAGATGAGAGAGACCCGCGGGCCGTTCCCGTATTTGAGGATATGGGAGATGTTGAGACATAGTCCTAAGTGGGCCGATGTCCCGCCTATGGGGTCGGGCAGTGGGCGCAAGATTAGGAGAGGAAGAGGATCAGGAGGAGGTGGACCGTCAAAAAGAAGCAAAACCACCTCCACGTCGCGAGATCCGGATACACCGACATCCGATGCTCGCTTTGTGAGTTTAGATGATCCTGTTGACTTGGAGGATGAGGAGGAGGAGGAGTTTGATATTCCAAGACCACCCGGTAGACGATCAAAAAAGGGTGGCAAGGCGGAGTCGTCGTCTTCGACAGGAGGTGGTTTTGATGAAATGAATCGACGACTACAGGATCTTCAAGACCTCGGCCAAAGACGTCTACAAACTATGGACCAGAGAGTGGCCCAGAATAAGAGGTTCGTCGACATTCAAGAGGCGAGGCAAAGGGAAAAGGACATCGAGTTTTTGTCCAAACCGATCGACCACCTCGAGGGAGAAGCCCTACTCCTTGCGATGCATCACAGACAACAAATCCTTGCGAAATATAACCTGCAGTAGTTTATTTAAGTTGTTTGTTTTTTTTTTAATTTGGTATTGTAGTTTATTTAACTTGTTTGTTTTTTTTAATTTAATTAATATTAGTTGTGTGTTTTTATTATTATTTGTAATTTTTTTATATTTATTTGCATTTTATTTTAATTATTTTGAATTAAAAGATTAAAAAAAAATAAAAAAACCAACCAATCAGCATCAGGGGCTTTATAAATAAAGCCCCACAACTACACCCCTTTTTCAGTTTCTCTCTCCACGCTGACTCAGCAGCCACGTGGACCAATCAAGAAGGGGGGCTTTATAAATAAAGCCCCCCACTACACATGGTCTTAAGCATCCACAATACATTATACATCATTATGGACCGTCCACTCATTTTGGACGGACCAGCTTCACCAAGTGAATGCATTGCGGTAGGAGTTTGGTTTGATTGGAGTGGTCTGCTACAGTGAACGGTCTAACGGTCTGTCAGGGCTGGGTTCCCTACTTTTACTTTATTGATTAAATAAAAAATAAAAACTTTTTTGTGGGGTATAAATTTAATAAAAGGAAGTATTGAGATGGGGGTTTGGATTGGTATATGGTTAAATGAAAAAAGTGGGTGTAGAATGATTATGGTTTGGAATTGTTTAAAATAATGTGACGGTTTGAAGTGGTTTGTTGAGGCTCGGATTATGGATGCTTTTAAGATACGGGGAAAAGAAACATGCCCTACTTTAAATTTGAGTAGTTAATTTAATTTATTTTCACATATGTGTTTTATTCTTATTCGTCAATTTTGTTTTCTTGAAAGATAATGAGGTTTTTTACATTTATGGTAGCAAAGGAATATGAGTTTTATAAGCTAAATTTCGGGAAATCACAAAAATAATAACATGACTTTGAAAATTAGGAGAGTAGGTATTTATATTGAGCCAATGAGCTTTACACTCTCTTTCAGAGTTTCATTAAATGATGAAAGAGAAAGGATATCTCTCCTCTTCTTTTCTCTCCAAATCCTTCCAAATTGAAAATATTGGAAATCACCCTAAAAACCTCTATATTATCCCTCTCATTCCATCCCTTTCCCTCCTACAAAAAACTCTGGATCACATTTTTTCCCAACTTCCTTCCCAATCCTTTCTCTTCCATCCTTTAATGAAACTCTGAAACAGAGTTTTAGGGATCGGAGAGAAAGTGAAGGTTTAGGTTAAAGTCTGGGTCTTAAGTTCGAATTCAATCTTACCAGCTTTTACCGCAGTGGGCCTTTGGGCGACTGGTTTTCTCCTTTCGCCATTGAGTTGCCCCGGACAGCATTTCGTTAAAAAAAGGTATGTATATTGAGTAGTTTAAAAAAATAGACAAGACAAAAAAGCGAATCATAGTGAACTCTACCAAAATTTAGTCGGCAGAAAAACTTTGAAACCTACAACGGGTCTACAAAAAACATATATAAAAGAAGCCCCTCTCAACTAAACCCTCCAAATAGTGTTAATGGTCTCAAGAAAGAGATTTGGGGTGCTTGGGGCTCGTTGGAACACTGTCCCACTTGCATTTAGGGCCCGATGAAATCCTTCAAAATCGGGATGCACTCCAAAATTGGTCGACGATTTGGATTGAAGCAAAAAAAAAAAAAAAAAAAAAAAACTAGGAATCATGGTCATAGGAGAACACCATTTCTTTCAAATGGGGACTGACGAAAATCTTCTCAATTCTTGAAGTATAAGTGTAGCCTAAAAACCATTTTTAACATGTAAAGTCACAGATACTAGCGTCGCACGCATATATACGTGTATTTGTGTGTATATATCTTCTTTCTATTTATTGAAATTTTAAAAATATGTTAAAAACAAAGGAGTAAATTACTAAAACCGTCCATGTGGTTTGGCAAAATTTGCCACTTCAGCTCAATCTTTTAAAAATTGCTTGAACTGTCTCTAACTTTTGAGAAAATAAGCCAAAGCCGTCAAACGACTTAACTCAGTTAACTTTTTAACGTTAGGTCAGGGGCAATTTGATCAACTCATGTATAAATTCATCTTCTTCCCCCAAATCAAACCAACCACGCACATTATCCTCCACCTTTCACCACCCACCACCATCCTCCACCACTAAATCATCCACTCCACCCTAACCTCCATCCGTTTCTTCTTCTTCTTCTTCTTTCCACGAACAGTTGACCAAATACAACAAATTCAAAACCCCCCAAATCAGAACCCTAATTTTCCACAAATTCAAAACCTCTAAATCCAGTTTCCTTTGTAATCAAGAAGAAGTTAAAGGATTTGAAGCAGACTACAGACGAACATTGAATTTCAAAATTAGAAGGCATGCGCTAATTAACTAATAAAACCTCACCACTACCACAAAGATGATTCTAATAAGATCAATTTGTCCAAATCATCAGGCGTTTTCTTCGATGTTGGATCTGCAACCAGGTTCACTCTTCTATTCATCTTCTGCTGATGCACTTGAAGCTGACCGAACCATTCGAGAAGTTCCTAAAAACGACTGGAAACGAGAGGAGATCAAGTATGTTTATGATTCTCCTCTGCCCGATCTTCTGTTTCACGGAGTGTCTACCCTCTCTCTCTCTATGTGTATATATATATATATATATATATATATATATAACCACGTCCGCCGCCGTACGCCTCCGTCTACGTGACACCTCATCACTGCATTTGCTCCGTCATCGTCTCCTCAGCTGCCTCTGCTTCCAATCTCTCCTCATTATCAACAACAATAATAGATGAAGCCACAAGTCGCTGCTTTTTATAGCTGGTTCGAGCCTCCTGTTCACCCTATGAGTTTTATTTAACTACATTTGTTGTTCTGTGACTTTAATTTGGAAATGTAGTTACTTTTGTTAAGAATATGATTGAGTTTAGTACTGGTGTATAATTGGCAATGGTTTCAAGAGAAGAAATAAAGTGTGAAGTTGTTAAGCAGAGTACAAACAGTAATTTAAGGGAAATGGGGAGGAAGACTGGACAGAAGTTAGATAGGGAAGAAGACAATTGGGGAAGAAGATAAGTTTGCCCCTGATTTGACCAAATTGCCATGACTTAACGTCAAAAACTTAACTGGGTTAAGTCGTTGGACTGGTGGCTTATCTTCTCAAAAGCCAAGGACTGTTCAAGCAATTTTTAAAAGATTGGGCTGAAGTAGCAAATTTAGCCAAACCACATGGACGGTTTTGGTAATTTACTCAAGACAAAATATAGATTATTAAGTGTTTTACGTTGGTGATTTTAGTGTCATTCGACCTTCTTGGTTAGTCGGGATTCTCTTAAGATCAAATGAGAAATTGAAATATACACTGATACAATTTAGGAGGTGCGGAGTGCATACTTGATCAAGTCTATTTTAATTTTGTTCCTTAAAAGCCTCGACAGATTAAATGAACGACTATCGCTGAACAACCGATAAATTTCCACCAGTGGTTAAATAACTACAAATAATAGTTATTGTGCGGATGTTAATTAACTTACATTAGTGGTTATTGTGTTGAGGTTAATTAACTTCAAAGGGTGGTTATGATATAGCGGTTAATTAACCACCAATAGGGGTGTTCTTCGGGTTATTTTTTCGGGTTTTGGGTTTTTCGAGTCGGGTTTTTTGTTGACAAAAAGTGACCCGATAACCGAACCATTTAAAGTTCAGGTTGGTCGGGTTGAGGTTATTCGGGTCCGGGTTGTTCGGTTTTCGGGTTTATATGTAATATGAAAATTGTTTTTTTTTCTTGCAAAAATATCATGAAAATTCATCTGATACTAAGAAAAATATTATCAAAACTTAAATATTATTTAACGACATGATATAATAGTGTTTAAAATTCCTAAAAATTGATGTTTAAGATGCGAAAGAATCTAAACTTAAACACATCTATAAAAAAAAAAGACATCACATGTTCGGGTTTTCATTCGGGTTTTGAATTTCGGGTTCTTCGGGTCGGGTTGTTCGGGTTTTTTGTTAGGGAAAATTGACCCGATAACCTATCCATTTAAGGTTCGGGTTGGTCGGGTTTTAGTTATTCGGGTTCGGGTTTTTTGGGTATTATCTTATTCGGGTCGGGTGACCTCGAATTCGGGTCGGGTTTTGGGTTTCGGATAAAAAAGAATACCCTTAACCACCAAGGGTAGTTTTGATTCCTAAAATTAGGATAATTTGGTCTATCTTGAAGCATGGTTAGAAAGATCGTTTTCTCAAGACATCTCTAGTTCGCGAATTCACTTTCAATCACATAGTCACATGCTAAGTTCTTATTCTCGTATATGAGTTGTATCTAGGGATGAGCATACAAGGCTGAATACCGATACCATCCCGATCCCAATCCCGTACCGAACCGAGGGTGTTCGGTATTCGTATCGGTACCCACATTTAGAGGTTTTCGGTTTCAGTATTATCGGTATCGGTACGGGATCGGTATTTTAAGGTAAAATACCGATACCATACCGGTACCGTACCGATACCAAACCGATACCGTATGTGTTCGGTATCGGTATCGGTATTGGGTTTTGAGAGTTTTCGGGATCGGTATTGGTTGGTACCGATACCGTCCCGAGCTCATCCCTAGTGTGCCCGGTTAGATTTTTCAGAAGAACCACCGAAATAATTCAATATGAAAACGACTACATGCCTCTCAAATCATCCACTGAATACATCTTGTTCCCCAACATTTTATTTATATAGTTTGTAAACTAGTATGTTACCTGCAGCGTGTTGCACTAGCGCCTAAACGTACGGCACCTCAAATTTATATCGTCAAAACGTAAACTAAAATTTATACCAACTCGAATAAGGACAAAAGTTACGTCAAAACATAGACCTGGTATAGTAGCGACATTCCATATGACTATATTGTAATGGTGTTATCATCGAGTTGTTAAAAAAATGAAGAAGTTAAAGTCGTTACTACTAACGACGTAACCGTTAGCACTAATATCGTTACTAGTAACGGCGTAACCGTTAGTACTAACGTTGTTAGTACCGTTAGTACTATTCCGAATTTATACTGTCAAAACGTAAACTAAAATTGATTGCAAGAGTTATTTTATCAATATTATAGTAACATTCTTTATAAATATGTTTTTTTTTATATATTTACTTTAAAATAAGTTTTTTTTAAACGGCACTTTAAAGTCCCTTAAAGTAAGTGAACTTGAGCATTCACATCCCCTTATCAATGTTAGTAGTATCAATCCTCGCAGTTCACAAAGTGATTTGATAGTTTTCCCAGTCGAGCATTCACATCCCCTTCATCAAATCTCATCCATCAAATTACACTAAAGATTACTACTTTATTCCTAAATGTTCTCTCTCCTAATTAAAATAATAATACTTTTTCATACTTTTATCATTACATTTTCACTCTCCTCAGTCACAACTACTTACAAAAATATTAATATTAATATATATATATATATATATATATATATGGGTGAACAGTAGCTTTTCATATTTATGTTGGAACAGTGCTTCCATCAAATATTTTCTCTCTCCTCCACTCATAACTACTTATACTCACCCCATATAATTTGATGGACACACTCACATACATTTGGTGGATGGGATGTGAGTGCTCTTAGGCGAATAGGATTATAGGACTACCACCTTTTAAAAATATTACTCCGTTGTCTCTATTTAAATATCCATCTTTTCATTTTTTGTTGTCTTAAATTAAAGAGTTAATAGCCATTTTCGTCCCTGAGGTTTGGGCCAGTTTGTCACTCCAGTACAAAAGTTTTTTTTTTTGCAATTCCTTCCCTGAGGTTTGGATTTTTTTGCCAAATTCGTCCTTTTCACTAACCCAGTTAAAAAAGCTCGTTAATGTCAGGGGTAGTGTTGTCTTTTTACCTCTCAGGGACGAATTTGGCATTTAAAATTCAACCTTACCTCAGGGACGAATTTGGCATTTATAAATCACAGTGTCTTTCGATGCTTTCATGATTAAATTGATTTTTATTCATGACTTATCAACCTTTGACTTTCTAATGAAATGTTGTATACAAGTCGTAATTTCCCTTCAAAACATTTTAGTGACTACAAATACTCTTGATGTCTGATAATACATTCAAATGACCATCACTCTCGGCTGTCTGCACAACCTTTATAAAATGGCATATGTAAACATGAATCAAACATCTCTTATGTGACACATTCTTCACATCAGTCTCTTCAGCTTCATTTGTCACCACCATATGCATTGATGATGGTTCCACTTCTAAAGAAACTGGAGTAAAGGATGTAGAAGGGTGAATTTACGTGTCTCGTAAGACGGCTTTGGTTACTCCTTGACAACTTTGCACAGAAAAAAATAACTCAAACCTGCAGCCTGCAGATTAAAAGAATTGCATAAAGTAGACTACAAATTATGGAAGTGACCACTTGTTATTGCTATTGAAAAGGTAAGCAACTTATTGCACATACACCTCAATTGTTATCTACAAACTTAATAAGCAGATTCCTTTTTCTTTTAAAGCAATCGGGAAACAACCCTAAATGTCATATGATTTTCAAAATACACAATCGCTTAATACTTGTAGGTGGTAAAATAGGCACCCTGAAAGTAAATGTAGCATCGTTATACCCTAATAGTCTAGAACCATATTTGTTTTTTTTTGTGTGTTTGCACGCATTTGAAGATGGTGATCATTATACTTTAGAGGCCCCATGATTAATATATTAGTAATATTTTTTTGAACGGCGAACAACTATATATTTGTATATATATAATTATAAACCTTATTTGTATCTATATTTTGGGTAAATGATGCTAAAAATCTATAACATATATAAAAATCTAACAAACAAAGCTTGTTTAACTCTATGATTTATAAATGCCAAATTCGTCCCTGAGGTAAGGTTGAATTTTAAATGCCAAATTCGTCCCTGAGAGGTAAAAAGACAACCCTACCCCTGACATTAACGAGATTTTTTAACTGGGTTAGTGAAAAGGACGAATTTGGCAAAAAAATCCAAACCTCAGGGAAGGAATTGCAAAAAAAAAACTTTTGTACTGGAGTGGCAAACTGGCCCAAACCTCAGGGACGAAAATGGCTATTAACTCTAAATTAAATGTTCATTTTCAATAGTAGAAATACAGTTTCCAGTTTTGCCCATAAAAGACAAAACACAATCACCACTTTTGAGGATATTATTGTCATTTTACCACATACAAACAAAAGATTTCTTAAGATGTGTGTTTTTAGCCTCACGACATTTAAATTGAGACGGAGGTAGTAAATGCATTTTTTATTAGATAAGCTAAAAAAAAAGACTTGTCTCCTCGCTAAATTCCAAACTTAATTTTATTCATCTAAAATGCTCCAAGATTCAACTCACAATCTTGTGAAAGATACAAAATATTGTATGCTAAGTTCATGTTATAAATGGTCACTAGATTCACCAAATAGTCATATTAGATTAACCAAATGGCGATTTTACATGGATACAAAGCGCGAGATCATATTCACCAAATAGTGAGATCATAGGCAACAACGTCATAAACAAGCAAATAATAAACCATTATACTAGTTTCTAGGGGTGTAAATGACACTTAGCGGCTCGAGAGCTACCCGGGATCGGCTCGGTAAAAAGCCCAAACGAGTCGAGCCTTAACAAGCACGAGCCCGAGCCCGAGCCTGAAATATGGCTTGTTTAGTTATCGAGCCCGAGCTCGAGCCCTAGATACAAAGCTCGATTGGGCTCGCGAGCCTAAACGAGCCCAAACATAATTATAAGTTATTTATATATCTCTTATAATTTATATCCCACATCTCCAAAGCCAAGTCCTTATTTCATAAGCCCATTTAATAACACTCGCGAGCCGAGCTTTTGCGATCTCGAGCCGAGCTCGAGCTTTTGACTTTGCTAGCGAGTCAAGCTCGAGGTTAAGATTGTAGGCTCGAACCGAGCCGAGCTCGAGTTTCATAAAACCATAACGAGCTGAGCTCGAGCCCAGTCAGGCTCGGGCTCGGCTCGGCTCGTTTACACCCCTGCTAGTTTCATGCATAATATTTACAAAATCAAGACTAGTAAATTCATTAGCTTTGTGAACTTGAAGGAGATAGCAAATGAATTTGAATCGTTTAAGGAAGCATATTTTGGCCAATTACTAGATATTGAGTCAACTCGGGAGACTCGTTGCTTGTACATTTGATTCTTCATACTATGTAATATGTTAAGGTGGTTGGGTAGCATTGATGTGGTTTTGGGTCGTCACCATCACACCCTAATTTCTGTACTGATTTTTCTGAGAGACAAAAAGCAATGTTTTATAATCAACTTTAGGCAAAAAGTTGGCTTTTGTGAAAAACATGTAGTCAAACTTCTTCAAAATTAACTTTCTAGAATGGGTAGAGTTCAAATCTAGAAAGGGTTTGTGATGTATTTGTACTATAAAATCTAACAATTGTTTTACAACAACAAAAAAAATGAATTAATTAAGTTCAATCTTTGGAAAAATAATTGAAAATGATGTCCTTTTAATGGCTTAAATTACGCCAAATTTGTCTTCGGCGGTGCTTGAACACTTGACTTCAAGGAAGCAACACTTTAACTCTAATGATTTTGTCAATTTTAAAGAAATCACATTGATTATAGATAACAATGTATCGGGTTAAAAAACAGCATTCATATATGGACATGATTTAACCCAACCAAGTTTTTTACTTGTAAAAATCCTATAAATAATTGATGTATAAACTTAATCCCATATAACAAGAACCAAAGAGGCTGTCAACAAATATAACAAGATAAGACGGCCAACTATGTCTTGATCTCTCAATCTAATATGTTCTTCTTACCACAATATGTACTTTTTTTTTCCAATAAATTATTCTTTCATTCTAGAACAAAGAAAATTACATCAAGATAACAGGAAGTTTATTTTTTTCCAACAATATGTACTAGTTTTTTTTTAATTATATCTCTCAATCCAATACGTTCTTCTTACCACAATATGTACTAGTTTACAACCAGAAATCATATATCACATGTGTTAGTGGTAGCTAACCAACGACATGAAGAGTTAAATACTCACAGCGTCACTATAAAAGTTTCAAAGCAACATATAAACTTTTCAAATTTTAATCGGAAACATTTGAAGAACTTTTGTAAGGGTCAATTTTGATTTTCGAAGTTCTAATTATAAAAATTTGCTTACATGAAAGCTTCACATAATTGTGTCGTATGTTTTCTAAATTTTCCAAATCAATGGAAAGTGACATATGTTGTCTTTACTTAAATCCAATACAATCATTAAATCGACCTATGTTGTCTTTAGTTAAATCAAGACAATCAGTAAATTGACCTATGTTGCCTTCAGTTAAAATCAAGACAATCCATAAATTGACCTATGATACCTTTAGTTTTAATTGAAGACGCCTATAAGGTTAAAATCGATCAGTTTTACAAGTTTCCAAAAACAAATTGTTGTTTTCCCTAACGATTTAGGATATCATGTTTTTTCTACAAACCTTCAAAATTACATGCGTAATCCATCAATTATATGGTTAGATGTCTCGAATTCATTTTTATACAAAATTTATACATTTTTTAAATATTGTGCACTTAGACAATTCTCTTTAGCTTAATACAAATCAAGATCTTGACATGCAACCCGCTCGGGAATGCATCTCAAATACATGTATACGCTAGAAGGTGAAGTTCCCTTGCCTTTTGTGTGAATTGTGTTGTCATAAGACTTCTCTAGCCTTGGATTAAAGGGGAAATCCCTTCCAATCCAATGAGCAACGTTGACAATCATCAATCGTTGTAGGTCTAGCAGCCAATTTAGCTTAGTTCATGTCAAACCTTAAGAACACCCTTATAGGTACTACCCCCTCGCCCACTTAAAAGGGTTGCTTTACCGAATACATTCCCATTCCATCTTTGTATCAAAACCATATATGTAGTGACCTCGTATTGTAAATCAAACGCCACCTTGTTGTTGGATTCTAGGGTTAGTATTGTGCTGGAGTGAGATAAATCTTTTAACTTTAAATCCAACTAACATAGAAAGATCAAAGTAAAATTAACAAAATCAATGTTTGTAACAGTTTAATTATAAAGATCTGGAAATGGAAGTGAAAATTTATATTTTTACAATTCGTATAGTCAAAAAAAAAGTTAGTCTATTCATAATATAAAAGATAAAGTGGTTATACACATGATCCAAATTCATAAATAAATACAAAAAGAATTATACTTTGCTAAAACACTAGGTGAGAGTCACATCATATGCATGTTATGTGACAGTCACTATATCTAACACGTAACATAACGTGTCACATATGAGTAACTTACATAATTAGGTATCCTCATTCACACGTAAATAGCTGATTAATGGTGAGCATCTAGACAGTGTTATTGTACATGACCCATGTTCTTAACGAGGTACAGAAATTTGTTTTTCGTATAACAACCATAGATCAATTATAACATCTAAATGAAAATAATAATTTCATTTTCTAAACATGCCAATTTCTTCTTTGCATCAAAGCCATATTCGTAATGACACTTTGCTAGATATCGGTTTAGTTTTGTGTAGGAGTCTATACATCTACCAGTAAAGAGTGATGCCAAAGGCATTATAGCCCAGCGATATCTTAGTACTGAGATAAGACTTAGAGACTATAAGGTCCTGGGTTCGAATCTCACAAGGAGGTTTTCTCATATTTATGAGTTTCCTCCTGAATTTGTGACTTGGTGGTGAAATATGATCGCGTGGTAACACTGATGGCACGATGATACTTCAGTGGTCCGTGAGTGATTCCAATTGACCGTTAAAAAAAAAAAAAGTAAAGAGTGATATAGATAATTATGAAAAATATGTTTTATTTTTTAATATATTAAAATATCTTATTTGAAAATCTTCCTTAGTATTATCATACGTCCAATTAAATACGTGTGACAGAGAATAGGGGTGGCAGTAGAAGATCCGGGATCTTGGTAGTGGGACCCGGCCCACTAAAGTCCAAATGAGGTGTCAAGGCCCAAATGGAGGTATATATAGTAATCTTTTCTTTTTTAAGATAAAAGGGGCCCTCGTGTAAATGTAGGGTCAAGATCGAGCATTTACGAGAGTACAGTGGAGTCGGGTACACCACAATACACACAATTAATTGCTCCACAGGCAACCCATTAATCACATTAAACTTGGGCCCATTAACACATCCTCCCGGGTCCTCCCACCCTATTTGCTTGTTACCAAAAAGGATGTGATTTACAAGTAACTAGATTTTACCTCGGGAACGTTTTGAGTTGAGAAATCTAATATGACATATCAATTTTACATATGAAATAGATTGGTGCGTTTTACAGTTACATGCAGGAAAGCTTTGGGTAACACATACTCTAAAACAATTAACAATGCATCTCCAATGTTAACGGCTAACCTTAAACAATGTATAACTCTAATGTTAACATCTAACATAAAACAATTTATAACTCTAATATTAATACCTAACCTAAAACAATATACAACTCCAATGCTAACATGATTAGTGACTTGCATATACATGATTAATGAATTACCTGAACATTTTGTGTTTTTTTCCTGTATGAGCAAAACCCCCCAAAAAATAGTTTTTTTTCTCCGTTTTTTATATATTACTATGGTACTCCTTGGATAACGCTCGTTAATTTGGTGTACTTTTTTCCTTTAAAAAAATTTCGTATATAAAAGATATTAACGTTTAAAAATTATGGGAGGAAACATCAGAGAGAAAAATACAATTTTGTTTGTAAATTTTTTTTTCTTAAAATCATGCCACATGACATGTCATTGCCACATGACACCTTAAAGGGGGATGATGCACTCTTTGAGTGCCATGTAGAATTTACTGATTTCAATTATTATAATAGATAGATTTTGTGCAACAATAATAAAAGGCGGTGGTAATGGTACACCCTCAAAATTATTTGCACATCCCTCTATATACCGCGTATAGCTTTATACGCCGCATATAGGTTTATACGCGGTGTATAGACCTACATGTTATGCATAGGGCGCCACAACGTTCTCATTATCGAACCCTCCTTACGCCGCATATGATCCTATACACGGTGTATAGGGCAACATAGTGTGCAAATAAGAGTAATGAGTGTGCTAATACATCTATATATATCTATCTATATATATAAAAGAAAACGTATATGCTGACGTGGCGTGCAATGGAGGTCTCAACCTTCCTTTGAAAGTGTCACGTGGCATCATAATAGAGAGTTTTTGGTGTTTTTAAATTGTTTCCTTTTTAATTAAATTGAGTTATTTTAAGAAAAATAAATTTAAAATTTTCTCTTTCATATTTCCTCTCATAATTTTTAAACGTTTATATCTTTTATATACGGGATATTTTAAAGAAGAAAATTACACCAAATTAACGAGCGTTTTATTATCTTTCCAACGAGTACCATAGTGCTATATAAAAAACGGAGAAAAAATCGACTATTTTTTGTGTGTTTCGTTCATACAGGAAAAAAACACACAAAGTGTTCATGTTATCACGTAAAATTAGATTTTGTGGGGAATATGAGTTATTACTGATTAGAATACTATGAACATGCAATGATTAAGAGATTTTGTGATTAGTTAACTTGAGCCATTTGCAATAGGTTATCATGTAAAATTAGATTTTTCAACCCCGGGACCCTCCCGGGGTAATCAGCTAGTATATATATAAGAAAACGTATATGTTGATGTGGCGTGCAATGGAGGCCTCAACCTCCCCTTGAGAGTGCCACGTGGCATCATAATTGAAAGATTTTAGTGTTTTTAAACTATTTCCTTTTTTAATTAAAAAAAAAACGATAAACATAAAACCCTAAATTAAATTGAGTTATTTTAGGAAAAAAAATTTAAAAATAAATTTAAAATTTTCTCTCTCATGTTTCCTTCTATAATTTTTAAACGTTTATATCTTTTATATACGGGATTTTTTAAAGAAAAAAATTACATCAAATTAACGAGTGTTTTATTATCTTTCCAACGAGTACCATAGTTCTATATAAAAAACGGAGAAAAATCGACTATTTTTTGTGGGGTTTCGTTCATACAGGAAAAAAACACACAAAGTGTTCATGTTATTCATTAATCATGTTTTTTCTTTTAAACCAGGTTCTTATCTACGATGTTGAAAATTAGCCCAATCGCCATGTTATCATTGGAATTTTACTAGGTATACTTCATCAAGAGAAGTTAGGAGAACAAATCGCGCAACACTGCAACACATGGTGTCACCTTATAGCAAAGTTATTTATTTATTTATTTAATTACAAGAGTAATAATTATTACTATTAGTATTAGTATTATTAGAATGGTTATATTTTTCAACCCCGGGACGCTCCCGGAAAGAATTGATAGTTGCTGACGTGGCGTTCAATGGTGGCCTCAACCATTTCTTGATTATGCCACGTGGCATAATGAGATGCAATGATTACAACTTCCAACTTAAGTGTTTGTTTAGTTGATTAGGTTAGGAATTATAAGAGCTATTAGAATGTGAGAAATTAGAGAGATGTGATGAGTTTTTTAATAGTTGCAGCTTACATAAGTGATTCTTTATATGATTACTGATTAGGTTTTAGATTAGGGAATATGAGTTATTACTGATTAAAATACTATGAACATGCAATGATTGAGAGATTTTGTAGTTAGTTAACTTAAGCCATTTACAATAGGTTATCACGTAAAATTAGATTTTTCAACCTCGGGACCCTTCCGAAATAATCAGCTAGTGAAGCAATAATTAAATAAGTAAGGGTATAGCTAAGGTAGGCAAATTTCGTGGATAGCTAAGCTAGCAATAATAAATAAGAAAAGGGGTATGAGAAATGTGGTGGACAATTGTGTGTGGTATCCTGATCATGTGGCCTAGTGATAAAAAAGCCGGTTTTCTCTTTGGGGGAGTCGGGTTCGATTCCCACAGGAGGCATGTGATGGATACCCCCACCCTTGTGGTGGGGTAGGTGGTTGGGAAGTGATGGAGAGACCCTTGACCCTTGTGGTTATGGGTTCGACTCCTGATCCCTCCAGGTTTTACCGGTTCACTACCGTCGTGCCTTCGGGCGGGTTTGTGGGCCGGGTTTCCCCTGGAACAGGAGACGGGTGGGCCGAAGGGCTCTGTCCGTACGGACTAGAGGCCGTCTGAGGCCCCTTTCGGCCATTGGGGGCCGCGTACAGAGTATCCGGCAATACTTTAGTTGGATAGGTTTTTTCAACTTTAAGTTCATTATATTTACCAACAAAAATAAACACTACACATATATCATTGTAGTAATTATTTTGTGCTTGGCCTTTGATCTAGTGGACAACAAGCGATGATAAGTCTCGAGACCCGGCCTTGGTTACGGGTTCGCTTCTTGGAGCCAAAAACAAGGGCAATGATGGTTGCAAACGTATTGAGGAGCGTTCGATCTGAGCCGCACCTTGGCTTTTATCCGGCTGTTACTTCAGGGAGGCAACTCGTGTGGAACCAGCATGGTTTTTGGGGGAATGTCTTACCCAAGTCTGATACATCACCGTCCTTTGCTGTGCATGATAGTCCGGGGTAGATCTTGCTAGGTCCGCTGATTAGGCGGTGTGACACTGAGTCACTAATAAGAAAACCAAAGTTTTTATTTTTTTAAAAAAAATTAATTATATTGTTTTGTCAAATGATTGTGGAATATAAAATGCTAAAGCCTAAAAGGCTTCACAAAAAGTCAGTTGTGTAAAATCAAGGCAAGATTTAGTCAAAGTAGGATTTAGCCGTAAAGAATCGGTTAGATATTTCTTACACGTTTTGTTTGTGGTGCGACGCTAATGTAGACTACTTTTTGCTTATTGTGTGATTACTTCTAGAATTTAGAGTCTCATTCGAAAAGTCGTTAGAACTTGTCTATGTCTTTGAGACCGATCGATTATGTGGTTTGGTTGGCAAAGTCATTTTATATAACAAAAAGTTGGTGGAGGCTATTAAGTTGACGATTTGGCACGTTTATTTGAAATTGCATGAATGGACAAATTTTATAGAATAACAATAGTTAAGAGAGAGTATATTTCTATGGCCTTGTTCATTATTCATTTCTTTTGTTTTGTTGTCCCAGACAGTGAGATCAAACACGGATATTAGATATTTGGGGAGATAAACCCGCGACTCTTTCTATTCAACCAAATAAACTTACAAACAATGGACAAATAAAACCATTAACCTAGACCTCTATTTATACCAAAGTCTAGCGGTGTTCAGAATTCGATTCGAATTCGAAAAACTCGAAATTCGACTTGGTTCAATTCGATTACCAAGAATTCGATTCGATTATTAAGAATCCAGTAAATCGAATACGAATTTATGATTTTAAATTCGTTTCGATTCGAAATTCGAATAAAAATTGTACACGTATATTTTTTAAATATATATACACACATACACATTAATATATACACAAGTATACATATTGAAAAATAGAACATCTAAATTTTAGTCAAACTATAAAAACTCATAGTGTCTACAACTTTTACCATAACCATGTTTTGCATATTTACCTTATATATCACAAAACTCTAACAAACTATACTCTCTACTATTTTTACTATTCCCGTATTTGACATATTGTTGTTTATCAATTTTGTAGATTTGTATTTTATATGTTAAAAATAACGAGTTTGTATTAGTTTTAAAACTAAAAGTAAAACAATTTGTTTTGATGTTGAATTTGAACTAAATTGAATTTATTCGAATTCGAGTTTCTTATTCGAATCGAATAAATTGAATTTTAAGCGAATACGAATCGAATACGAATTCCGGTAAAAATATTAAAATTTTGAGAAATTCGATTCGAATAATTCAAAAATTCGTTATTCGATTAGTTGAACACCCCTATTAACCAGACCAACCATATTGATCCTACTCAAATATTTCTAGCAATTGTAATCTATTACTAACTCACGTCATTATCTCTTGAATAATATAATTCTCAACATTCAAACTAATTTAAACTAATCTTTCACTTTGTTCCTTCAACTTTCAACTCATACGCGTTTTAGGATTAAATTTCAACATTCCCCCTTAATCCTAAAACCCGACTCAAACTTTTCTCACTTCTCCAATCTAACCACTCGGGTCTTGATCGCTCTCACTTTTCTTGCTCAGTATCTAGCTTTCTTTCTTGCTCTTCTTTTTTCGATCGAACAACGCAGGTTCTTGATCTTCATGCATTAACTCGAAAACGAGTTTCTTGACTGCATTCTTTCTTTCGTTCTTCAAGATCCGCTTTTGAGGGCACATTCATCAAGATCTGCTCTTGGGGGCATATTATTCTTTCTACGGGTTTGCTCTTTTCAGTTGGAATTGATTCTCGATCTCAAAACCAATCTCCAAATACCCCAAACCTTTCTTCTTTTCTCATCTCATCTCTTTCTAGAAAGATTCAACATTACTTTCTTTTCAAGAAACCAGTTCTTGATTACTTACTACATTCTTTCATAAACGAACCTGACAACCTCCTTTCCAATGAAGGTTCTTGTTCACATTCTTACTTACAAACTTTCTTTAGTTCATAAAGAACAACATTCTTAATTAACCTATTTAACCGGAAATAATATTACAAACTTGGATAAGACTTGCTTCATGGTTATTTGCACATCAACCGAACAAATAAAACTATTAACCTAGACCCCTATTTATACCAAACCAACCATACTCATCCTACTCAAATACTTCTAGCAATTATAATCTATTACTAACTCACATCATTATCTCTTGAATAAGATAATTCTAAACATTCAAACTAATCTAAACCAATCGTTCACTTTGGTCATTCAACTTTCAACTCATACGCGTTTTAGGATTAACTTTCAACACAAGTATTAACATGTTCACTTCTATTATAATCATCACCATTATTATTATTATTATTATTATTATTATTATTATATATTTTTTTGCAATTAAAATAAAAACAAGTATACTCTCATATCATTTTATTATACTTATATATCACTCCTTGATAAAACGTGGGCAATTGTTATTGATATATAAGATACCTAAAATGCTAAAATCTGAACTTATGTGATTGTTATAGTTGTACATATCTTTAAGATCTCATTCTTAGAACGACTTAGTTGAATATAAACAAAACTCCACTGGAATATTGTTTTTCTATAAGTGATTGACATATTACGTTGTTGAAATAAACTTCTTTTCACATGCAAAATGAATGAAAGCTTGGTCGCCTCATTAACGGTGAGTAAATTGGATCGTGATTCTCAACTTTTGGACACACTTGAAAGCTTGATCACCTCGAAGATATTGATATCAAATTTTGGAATTATATGTTGTCAAAAATATTAACATGTTTTGAAATAAATGGATGTTCTTTTTTCACTTATAAAATTGTCATAGTTATGTTTAAGGGAAGAGATAACGTATAAAGCGTCTTAACGTAAGAAGCGTAAGAAGCTTTCCGAGCCATTGGATTTAGGCGGTAGCAAGATGGTAATTAACAACCCTAATCATACTTCAGTTAATCTAACCAGGGGTAAATTAGGAAAAACGCATTTTAATTTCCAGAAATCGTAACAACAGAGATTAAACAAATCGATCGAAACGTAACATCAAAACAAAATTATTTCAACGATTAATCAAATGTTTGAAACCGATTAAATGTTCCGAATCATCACAACATCAGAAAACATTCAATTGAATCAACAGATCATCATATTAGCAGAAATTTCAAAAAACAAAGCATTGCAATAGATTTTTTTTAATCACATTAATCCTATTCAAAAAAAAAAAAAAAAAAAAATCAACGCATATAATATTCACAAAAACATACGATTTTAATAAATATAATTATAATTAAAGAAAAAAATGGATTTGAAAAAGATTCAAATTAAGAACACTCACAAATTGTCGAGTCTGATATGTTTTAAACGCACCTTATAATTGTGTTAGATTATAAGGCGCGTTTAAAAGGTACTGGCTAATCAACGAAAAAAAAAATAGACGCACTTTTAATATATCTATACGCACTCTTATAATTTTAGACGCACTTATTGTAAATTTAAACGCACTTATTGAATGGTATTCGTACAACTAATGATTAAAAATGCAAGTGGCAAATCTTATTAATTATAGAAGATAATCTGACAAAAATTACATGCTTAATTTAATAGTAAAAAACTAAAAAATCTAACTATCTGATAAATATGATTTGACTGGTAATAAATTTAAATAAAATCTTTAAATTAAATATTCAACTACCACCTAATTAAATTTCTATTTTAGCCTATACAAACACTATCATAAAGCATACTGATTCAACTAAAAACACAAAAACAAAAATGGCTGCAAACGACATAGATGCAATAAGCAACATGCAGGTCAAAACTGTAGTTCTGGTTAACTGCATTTCAGAGGTGCCAGATGGCCTCAACTCATCTTGTGTAGTTCTGTCTGCACAAAATGAGATTCAGACGCAGTATATGAAGAACCTGGATATCATAGAGAAGCTGCTGAAGGAGGAGAAAACACCATTCACAGATGAAGCTATTTGCCTATTAAGCACCTACATACTCAGGCATCTTTTGACAACCTCATCTGTGAGTCACTTAGCAACACACAAGCATGCATCCTGAAGAACATGGAATCCAAACAAAAGGCAAGGGATGCAATCTTGGGTACCTAGTGATGTTGATGGTTTTATAATGGTTGTTTTGGGGTTGTTTTGTGTAACATCGCAAAATTTTCCCAAATTCTAATACGTATGTTTTATTTTATTTTTTTTTCTCATAAAGTGCCTACGTCTATCTCTTACTACCACAACTTATATATATAAAGGGGATAATAATAATAATAATAATAATAATAATAATAACTAATATGATCTTTTCTAAACACACACAAACCAAAGCCCAAAACCCTTCTTTCCTTTTAAAAATCGAAGCCCAAATCCTGAGCCCAAACTAAAACAAGCCCATACCAGCAGCCCACTAGCCCATTCCTTTTGTTAAAAAAAAAAAAATATATAAAACGCTTGGGCCGGGAATCGAACCCGCGCCCAAGCCGGTCCAAGCAACAACACAACACTTATCAACCAACTGGGCTACATGACTTATCTGTTGATCTTCAGCTCGTTTTATAAATATGGTATATGCACACTAACAGTTGACTTAGCAAAGTCAACTGTGACCATCAATCACCATAATCATCGTCCTTTAACGAGTAAACGATCCATGTTAGGAAGATTTACGTGATATCCGGCCTATTATGACTCGGATACACGCCAATTATCACTTAATTCTTACCTTTTTGATCGAACAAACGCGTCAACGTTCAACTCATGGTCAACAATTACCAAAACGAACACCAAGCCATTATACTATAAATTGAACTCTTCTGGACTCCCTACAATCGCCGAACAACCTTTCCCAATCCCCAATTCCTCATAAAAATTCTCTGTTCTTGGCAGTTGATCGAGTTTGTTGACTTCGAAGTTGACCGATCGAATCAGTATCAAAACGGGATTGTAAGTTTAATTTTTGTTGTGGGAATTGTTAATCGGCATCTACACAGTATTTACCCTATGCTTAATTAGATTAACATTGGGTAAATCGTTCGATTGGGAAATCTAGGGCTCGTAAAGCCTGATTTGGGGATGAACACGATTTCAGGCATCTTATATGTTTTAAGTAAACGGAAGACCAACACAACCACTGGTCTGGACCAAGTGGTTGTGTCTGGTGCCTTATACACGAGCCACCCGGGTTCGAGTCCCGGCTGTGGCACTTTTTTTTTTTTTTTTTTTTTGACAAAAACCGTTTTAAACAAACATTATATATATATATATATACTTATATCTTATAAATTCATTTTAAAATATTAAAACCCTTTTAAAAATTTCTCAAAAATTATATTATTTTAATCTAGTAAAATAGTTTAACATACAATTTTTAGTTTTCAAAAATTCATTCATTTAATATATATAATAAATAAATCAAGTTTATTCTAATTTATTTATAAAATTCTATAAAAATATCAAAACGATTATATAAATTTCCACGAAATTTATTCTGAGTTTTTATAACATTCTAAGTTTTTATAACATTAAGCTTTTCAGAAATGATTTTTATTTCTGAAAAATCATTTATTTAATATTTTTAATCAATTTTTGTTAGTTTTAATCATAATTAAATCATAATAAATCCAATTTTTAATTTTTTTGCACCAAAATTTTATACAAATTATTTCTGATCATTTAGAATAGAAATATAATTTTTAACTGATAATTCTTTAATTTTAGTAATTTTTAAATATTAAAGTTAAAGTTTGACAATTTGTAATAAATAGATTTAATAATCTATTTTAAAGAAAATAATTATATAAAAATTATTTTTATACTTTAAACACATTCTTGTGACCATCTTAGATTTAAAATTTATAAAAAGATTTTTGGTTATTTATTTACTAAATTTCTCTCTATTGTCGAATATTTTTTTAATATTAATCAGACGAGCAATTATCCCCAATTCGAAGCCCTAGAAACTTATGCATTTGTAGACTAGATAGACTTAGACATATTTATTACCTTATTATAGGGTGATACTTGACATACTTGGGCAACACCATTACTCTACTTTTCAAGAGATAACACTTTTGCTAAGGTGAGTTTACATAGCCCCTTTTCTTTATTTTCACTATTTTTGGGGTGAAACATGTTTAAACATTTTATACTATCATATTTACTTGTGATACAATTACATCATCATTCTATCATTTGACTGTAACAAAAAGACACAGTACAATCATTAACAATGATCAAGCCGCCTGTTTAGATTATAGCGCTATAGGTCTGACAAACCCATCCCCCGCATAAATTCATGGATGATCGATAACAGCAACAACATTTAACTAACTTGCGAGTTAGTCAACATTCGACACAAGGTTTGGTTGTACAAAGACGCATTGTTACATATCGGTATCATACTTTATCATCATACAACTTTGAATATTGTACAAACTATTGTTATCAATTACTTAAAACCTATGTATTCTCACCAACTTTTGTTGACCCAAAATATTTTCAACTTAACATGTTTCAGGTTCTACTTGCTTGAAGATTTGAGTCATTGCTTGAAGATGTGTGCATAGTTTTATTCAATTAGATGTACGAATTCTTGTAGAACAATTGTATGTAATTTATTTAAATCATTTAATGAAATCTATTATACACCATGAGCTACTGAACAATCATCAATACGTGACATCCCGATGTTTTCGCCATCGGTTGGGGTGTTACATTTTGGGGTGGTGGTTTTTGTAGATCTTTTGATAGTTTAAGTGGTTGTTATGTTGGTAGTGGTGTAAAGGTGGTAGTGGTGGTGGTAATGGTAATGGTGATGGTGTTTATGTAACTGTTTTTTATGTTTTTAATATTAATAATATAGACGCACTAATAGTTGTGCTATGAACACACTTGTTGTTTTATTTAAAAGCACTAATGTTTAAAACATACAGACCCCTGTTTACATGTATAAAGTTCAGACGCACCCCTTGGTACATTCAAACGCACTCATTAAAAAACAGTAAGATTTACAAGTCAAAACATCATACATCTAAAAGACATCTAAGACAACTCCTGATCATCATTAGAAACTTCTAAATCAATGTCTTTATTATCATCAATGTCATCTTCCACAATATGATCATCTTGTTCACCTTGCGGCTCAGTTGAAACACCTTCCTTAGCATGTTTTCGTCGATCATGGCCACTCTCTCCGCATATTGCACATTTCCTCTTCCTTTTGCTGGATCGACTAACCTGCTTTTCCTTGCTGGACTTTATGCGCTTCTGCTTGCCACGACCTTTGTTCTTGATACTATTCGGAAGTCGAATAGTGGGTTCAGCATTTGATGGTTTCTCATAACCAAGAAGAGAAGCATACCTATCATGCTTATTCTGATGACTAGGTCTCTTAAACCTGCCCTCATCAACCTTCTTAGCCATCTCTTTGATTTTATCATTAACCAAAGTTAACTCGGATAAATCTGCAATTAGAGAGTTTGCAAGATATTCACCACCCAAAACTATCTCCCGTGCAATACGTCTGGCTTCTTTCATCTTGTCATCACCAAACTCTCCTGTTTTAAATGAATACTTGATTTCATTTGAAACAACATCTTTTATCCACCTCCTCAGAATATATCTTTTTGGGAATCTATGAACTTTCATCAACCTTAATATATAAAAAATATGCCTACACAGCAGCCCGTACTGCTCGAACCTCCTACATGAACATAATGTAGTCACATCCTCAACACCATCAACAACTTCCTTTTTGAACAGAACATGTAAAAAGGTAAAAAGGTATACTGGTGACTTTGGACGCACTCATAAGTATGTTCAAACGCATTAATATTTAAAAAACCAAAAATTATACTGAAGACTTTTGGACGCACTCATAGATAATTTAAACGCATTAATAATTAAAAAAATACCTCAACAAAGCCTTGACCATATGCTTGTGGATCATCAACAAAAATCTTTAAAAAACCTTCTTCATCAGCCCTTTGCATATGAACACTTATTAATCCTTCATAAGTGGCATATATTTCTTTTTGAATATCAAAGAAGATAGTCAGTGTAAATATTTTAGCAGCATCTTCCTCAATAGGCTTTGTAGTCCACATATCAGGAACTGTATGTCTAGAATCATGGTCATTCTTCCTGTGATTGAATATCTGACCTTCAAGAGACGTTTCAAAGTGGTTGAAAAACTCAACAAGAGTCAACTGAGAATTTGCCACTTGGCAAAAAAAATGATTCTCACTCTCGGATCTTGATGTTGTCCTCATTAGCCCAGACATAGGTTCATCCCGGTAAAAGGCAGGAATCCACATTGACCTCATATTAAACATGTCCGTCAACCAATCGTTATCATTTAGCTTGTAATCAACAATAAGTACACCCCACTCAAAATCAAATGTCTCCGGACTGATGGAGTCTGTCCAGACAATTGCACAGATTCTCCTTTTGAACTCATCATCACTGCATAATGCACTACCAACCTAAAAAAACAATATGGAAAACAAACGCACTTTGTTAAAAATTTAGAAGCACTAACATTAACATGTGTGAAAAGCTATTAAACGCACTAACAGGTAAGTTTGGACGCATTCACTGAATTATAACCAAACAACAGAATATTTAAACGCACTAATGTAGTAAACAGACGCACTCTTTAATTAAATAAAAAATTCATGCTGACCTTATCAGAAACCTTCTTCATGATATGCCACATACACAATCTATGTTTGCTATTTTGAAAAACCAAATGTATTGCATTTTTCATAGCACCATCTTGATCTGTTACAACCACTTTTGGGTGCTTCCCAAAACATTTGGAAAACGATTGTAACAGCCATGTGTATGATTCAGTTATCTCAGATGATAACAATCATGCACCAAGTGTGACATTCCGACAATGGTTATCACTTTCGGTAAATGGTACAAACACCATGTTGTACCTGTAAAAAAATTTAAAAAATGCCAGAAAAAAGCTATAAACATGTAAAACTTGAATATCAAAGCCTGTAAAAATTAAAAACATACTTGTTAGTGTTAAATGTTGCATCAAACGAGATAACATCTCCAAATTCCATATAATTCCTCTTGCATAAAGCATCAGCCCAAAATAAACCAGTTAATGCATTCTTTTGATCCACAGAATACTCAAATGAAAAATCTGGCAGGAACTTCTTCTTATCCCTAAGCCTAGTCACAATCATATCTGCATCATACTCACCAATAAAGGTGTTTAATCCACCTTTAAAGTTCTTACAATCAATTGCAGTTGCACCAACATGCTCAAAACCTCCATACTTAGTCTTCATAATGTTAAAAGCTTTGACAGGACCCATGTTCAATGAAGACAGCTCACATATCATCTCTTTTTGAGTATGTGTCAGCTTCCTATTTGCTGCTAGAAAATGAATGTCACTTTCATGTACAAAAGGATGATTATGACCTTCCTTAAAGCCATAAACCTTGAATTTCTTTCCATCCTCAGAAGTTAACCTAATATGTGCCAGACATCCAGTCCGGATAGACAACCTTTTCCTTGACTTAACATCTTTATTAGAACTCTTTTCACCTACTTTGACTGGTTTAAAACCCTCCTTATAGCATAGAAAGTACCTAAGTCTTAGAATACCTTTTCGCACATCTGACGTACCCTTTCGAATAGCAAAACCACCAGCCTCTGCATATTTGGCATAAAACTTGTGTGCATGGTCAATACTAGGAAACTCCATATCGACTGCAGGTTTGAGAGAATCAGCTACATCAGGGATATATGTGTTACTAGCTTGGTCATCAACAGGAACATCAGTTGCAACACCTTCAAAAATAGTCAAACGCACTTAGTAAAACTTCAAACGCACTTTGTAAGATGATAGTTTGCAAAGCTCAGACGCATTCGTTAATAAACTTAGACGCACTCATATAGTATCAGTGTAAAAAATAATTAGATACATTTTAAACGCACTAATGATATAATTTAACACACTTTATTATGATCAGTATTAAAAAAAAAGGAACTATAATACCTTGAACTCTGAATTCGTTGATGAGGTTCAAACTATGAATATCAACATCCTGATTAGTGTTTTCTATTAAGTCTGAATACACATAAAAACATCATATTAACAAAAAATTAAAAACACAGATCTCTGTTTTGACTCAAAAAACAGAGTGTGATGATCATACCATGAAAAGCATTGTAATCAGGCACTAGATTCGAATTCTCAGCAGATGCTCTCTGAATGTCAACCGACAAGTTTAAATCTGATAAACAACAACAAAAATTAAACAAAAACTATTGAAAAATGGATTAATAAATTATGAAGACACGTACGAAACATGATGAATTGATCGAGTTAACTGTAATCGTGATGATCAAATTGAGATTGAATCGTAATTGAGATTGAATCGTAATTGGATTGATCGTCTGGTGTTATATAATTCAAATTCTGATTTGAAAAAATCGTTGCAAAAAATAACGAACGAGATTAACGTAATCAGTTACGTGTGAAGAAAGACTGTAATGCCTTTGGGTTTAACTGATATTAACATTAATTATAGTTTGGTTAGGTTAACTGGGGTTTGGTTAACAGGACACATGGCATCACATGGTGGCTTCTTATGCTTCTCACGTTAATAAACTTTATATTGTATACTTTCTCTATGTTTAAAGGGTGTTTGGGATTGAGTTTGGAAATGCAAAAGTGATTATTGGCTTATAACTTTTTGAAAATGAGTTTTAGAAAAAGTGTTTGGATTAGCATTTGGGATGAGAAACGTCAAAAAGTCAATAGATTGTCTTTTTTTAAGTGTTTCGCTTAACTTATTATGAATATTGGTTGTATGGGTAGCAGATTTGTAATTTTTTTTTCAAAAGCCAAAAGCTAAGATTTCTAACTTCTCAAAAACAACTTATCCACCCTTAAAAGCCAAAAGCCAAAAGTCAAAACAGAAAGTGCTTTTGGGTTACACAAACAGCTTATTGACTTATTGGCTTATTGAAAAAGTCAATAAGTCAATAAGTTGTTTTGAAACTCAATCCCAAAACCCTCTAGATACATAAAATTTTAGATGGACGTTTGGTGTGAGTATAATCTTTCAATTGAAAGAAAAAGAGAAGTGAAAAAACGATTGAACCGAAAAAATCATGTTGTCAATAAGTTTCTTCAAATTTAGAGAAGATCACTCTCTAATTCTTTCATTATCATCAACTACATTCTTTTTCTCATGTGTGAGTGTCTTCTTGGTTTACAAACCACTTCGGTTATTGTACCATGAGAGACAACATGTTCGTTGAAGAAACAACGAGTATATCTTTAGTGAGAGGGTAGAAGGGAGTGGTGTATGGTATGACAACTCGTGTTCGCAGCAGGGTATAATCCTTGGCTCACAACGATAGTGAATCTAGGGTCGTGCACACAAACGATAAGCTAGCAAAATACAATGGACAAGAATGTAAGTGGTTCGATCTAGTAAGATCTACGTCCACTGGAAACGGTGACCTTTATTAATAAATAACGTGAATGATGATACAAGTGGAGATACAAGTGTATTCGTTCTTATTGGCTAGTTTTCAACGTGGAGAGAAAGGAGGTTGAGCCCTCCTTTTATAGGAGATGCATGGGCCTCAGCCTTTGGAGCCCATCTCTCTTTTACTGGGCCGGGCCGGGGGACCGGGCCGGTTAGTTGGCAGGCCCACCTAGTTGGATCCTAACTCTTGGTTAGATAAAGTGATCCAAGTTGGGGAGGGCCCCTTCTGATTGGACCACGTGTCATCCCGTGGTTGGCCGGTTGGGAGGTTCATTGTCCTCCACACACGTGGCGAGTTGCGAGCGGTGTGCAGGGGTGTCAGTTGTCAGACGACTGACCACTCGTCAGCTGACATCTGACGGGGGGAGGCAAGTTGGTGTCCAAGGGGGATGCCTTTAGGTGGTCAACTGGTGCCCCTGCGCCTTCGGCGCTGCGGTAGTCCTGGAAGTGATTATTCCCGCGGGTGTTAGAACTTTCAGCGGAGGTATTTTTGACTGGCGGGTAGGGTGCGCCTGAAAGTGGTACCCTACCCCTTCAAGTCCCCCAAGTCCAGGGTGTCTCCTGTTCTTGCTTAGAGGGCTGGTGGGGCGCTGGACTAAAATGTGTCCTTTGTGCTCGCTTTTGTTCGTTGTAGCAGTGTGGGAACTGTTTTTGTTTAGAGCAAATGAGTGCGCGTTGCGACTCTTGTGTCATGTGAGAAGATATTGGCGTCCCATTATCTTTGCACATGGCTCTTTTATAAAACGGTTCTTTTAGGGTGTTAAGAAAGTAAAATTCGGCGGAGAACGTCTTTTGAATTTTACGTAAACCCATCGCCAAGTGATGACGTGGCAGTCAGGGTGTTTAAAAAGTAAAATCCGGCGGAGAACGTCTTTTGAATTTTACGTAAACCCATCGCCAAGTGATGACGTGGCAGTCAGGGTGTAAAAAAGTAAAATCCGGCGGAGAACGTCTTTTGGATTTTACGTCAACCCATCGCCAAGTGATGTCGTGGCAGTAAGCCAGCGCTAGATGCTGACGTGGCAGTAAGCCAGCGTCATATGATGACGTGGCAGTAAGCCAGCGCCAGATGATGACGTGGCAGAAAGCCAGCGCCAGATGATGATGTGGCATTACGCCAGCGCCAGATGATGACGTGGCAGTCATAATGATCTGGTGTTAATTGGTGTGCTAAATACGTTACCCTTGAATTTAAAGTTTTGAATTTTGAAGGATCTCCTTGTATTTAGGAAACGTGCATGGGAAGATGAGACGTTTTGGTGG
Organism: Ambrosia trifida; assembly: GCA_028751855.1. Lineage (NCBI taxonomy): Eukaryota > Viridiplantae > Streptophyta > Magnoliopsida > Asterales > Asteraceae > Ambrosia > Ambrosia trifida. The sequence goes on along the minus strand of CM054123.1, from coordinate 106,646,373 downwards.
ACGTGTCAGAGTTCAGAAAGGATGTCTGCACAGTTGTCTGTCATGTCAGCACGTGGGTGGGAAGTTTATCCATCGTGTGTCAGGCGAGTGGCCGTAGACGCGCGCGAGTGGTGCAGCCTGTCAGTCAGACTGCTGATGTTGGGCAGTTGAGGAGTCCTTTTGGGCAGACGCGTGTCCTCTCGTGCTGACGAGTAACTGCTCATCCAGCTGTGATGCCACGTGTAGCGTCCAGATGTGCCCTTTTCTGGCAAGATGAAGGGTCGTCTGCCAGCTGTTTCAGGTCGCATTAAATGCGATGGGTATAAATACCCGAGGAGGTTTTTCAAATTCCTTCTCATCTTTCTTTTTTCACACATTTGTCTTCTCCATTTCCTTCATCTCCTCCGGTGAACCTTCAAATTTTCCGGTGATCCTGAAAAAGAAAAAAAAAAAAAAAAAAAAAAAAAAAGTTCTCTTTCTTTTTCTTACCTCATCACCATCATGTCTGAGAGTTCTGACGTGGGTGGTAACCCTGCCAAGGCGACCGAGAAGGCCAAGAAACTCATCCACAATACCACCTGTAAGTGGGGTGAAAGAAGTTTTGCCAAGTTTGTCCAGGCTATGGAGTTTGATCCCTCGTGGGAGGTGGAGTTACCATCGAACAAAGGTACTGCTTTGGCTCCTCCCCCTGGGAAGATGACTTTGTACGGAGCTCATCTTGCCCTGTGTGGGTTTCGGCTACCTGCCACCAAGTTCCAGGTGGATACATTAGTGAAATATGGAGTCCATGTTACCCAGGTGAGCGGGTTTGGAATGCTTCGTTTGGTGCACTTTGAGGCCTGCTGCCGAGCCTTGGATATTGAACCGTTGTTTGAACGGTTCAATGTCTTCTATGTGTTGAATTTGGAGGGTTCCTGGTTCAACTTCGTTCCCCGTTCTCAGGTGTCTCCCTGTGGGACGACGGCTCCTAAGTCCCTTCATGACTGGAAGGAGAAGTTCTTCTATGTCAAGAGGGGAGTGATTCCGGTGGACATGCCATGGAAAGTGATTGCTGAGCGGCAGAAGGTGGGAGACCATCCTGTGATGGAGGGTTTCGAGGACCAGGATTGGTTCCAAGAACTTGTGGCCCGTGCTTCCCCGTTTGATACGGGTATGTGCTCTGAAGCCATGTTGGCTCTGTTGGGCATGAGTAGGGTTCAGATTGTCGAAGGGAAGGAGCCCGTGATTACCGTCCCTGGTAAGGCTCTTTCATTTTCATTTTGCTGAAGTCCCTCTTCTGTTATTATTTTATTATTATTTTTTGTATCTGATGAAGTGTTGTTTGTTTTCAGGAATGTCGAAGTTCCAGGCGTTCTTGCTGAGGGATAAGGCCCCGCTGGAGTGGAGAGATCCTCCGGAGGGTAGGTTGTCCGTGATTGACGAGATGGTGAACAGGTTCTACTTTCCCTACCTGGAGTTCAAGCCTACTATCCTCCTTTTTTCACGTGAGCATCCTGTAAACCCTGATCCTTTAACTTCTATTCCGCATACTGGGATAGACCCTTGTTTTGTTGTTTCCTCTGATGAGGAATCGACAGGGTCTTCTGTGGAGACGGTAGCCCCCCCACCTCCGCGCGGGCATAAGAAGAGTGTGCCGCGCTTTCATAGGCATAAGGTGTTATCCAAACCTAAGTCTGCGCCTTTGAGTGCAGGTGGTGAAGGGCCTCTGTTTGGGCAGCGTGAGCGGCGCGCTGAGTCTTCTTCCTCCGCTCCTGAAGATGCTGCTGATGTTAGTCCGCAGAAGAAGAAGCGGAAGATTGGAAAGGTTGGCGCGAAGTCTGGGACTTCGAAGTCCGGCGGGGCTGGGCCCGCGCCGTTTTCTTTGGAGATAAGTCCTCCGCCTGAGCGTCGACCGTTGATTCAGAAGACAGTGAAGAAGGTTACTAGTAAGTGTTCCGCCTTTGGTTTTCTCTTATTGATTGTGTTGATTTATTTTTACCAAGTGTTCTCTGTTTTCTTGTAGTTGTCTCTCCGCGGGCTTCTGGTTCTGCCCCCGAGCCAAGTGAAACAGAGGCTGTTAAGGGGAGGCGAGAGGAGGAAGCAGCGAAGGCTCGCGCGGAGAAAGAGGCAGCGGAGGCCGAGCAACGGGCCAAGGAAGCTGCCGCCAAGAAGGAGGAGGAGAGGGTGGTGGCGGAGAAACTGCGTCTGGAGGCGATGGCTAAAAAAGCTGAGGAAGAGAGGTTGGCAGCTGAAAAGCTGCGTGTGGAGAAGGAGAAAACTGAAGCTGAAGTAAGGGCCAAGGAGGCGGCCGCCAAGGCTAGGGCGGAGGAGGAGGCCGCCAAGCTTGCCAGTGTTCAAGCTTTTTCTGGTGGTTCCCCTGGTGGGGTTGGTGGTGGAACTGTTGGGGGGAGGTCCAGTGTGGACCGGACGGACCCGGGTTACTTCGCGGGCGACGTGATCTGGCGTCCGCACTGGAGTATCCGGGAGAACTCCCGTTTTGCCAACCCTCTAACGGCTGAGGAGTTTATTTCTGAAGTTGTTCCTCCCAAGGAAAGGGAGTATCAAGATAGCCTGCCCCGGTCGCAGTTGATTACCGATATCTGTGTCGGGCAGGCGCTCCAAGTCGCCGCTATTGAATCTTTAAAGCGGCGTGATCAGGAGTATGCCCGGGATGTCGCGGAGTTCAATGCTCGGCGGGCTAGCCAGGCGCAGAGGGAGGAGAAAATGAGATCGGAGGTAGATAGGTACCGTGATAGGGCCTATAAAGCTGAGGACCGAGTGAAGGAGCTGGAGAAGGAGCATGCGTTGGCGCATCAGCGGTGGGTCGATGCATGCCAGGTGACCAACCAGGAGACTATGAAGTTGAAAGATCAGATCCAGACCTTAAAGAATGAGAATGCGAAACTTCGGGACACCGCGGAGAGCCATGCCAAGGTTTTGGCTGATAAGGACTCCGTGGTGGCGGGTCTTAGGTCTGATCTTCGTAATAAAGATGATGAGCTTGTTGGTGCCTCTTCTCAGCTTTCTGAGTTGGCGGGTGAGAAGGCAGCGTGGGTGAAGGAGAAAGCGGCCTTGATGGAGGAGCGGGCCTCGTTGGAGGAGTCCTTGACCGTGTCGCAGACGGAGGCCGAAAATGCCAAGTCTCTCTTGGATGAGGCCACCGTTGCGCAGGAGAAGGCTCAGGAGTCCATCCGCTGGGTGATGACCGAGGGTATCGCTGGTGTAAGTATTTTTCGCTCCTTTCTACTGTCCTTAAGTGTGTTTTCTTTCTAACACTTATTTTTATGCAGATTTTCAAGAGGTTCTGGAACGAGCCCAATCTTGGTGATCAGGTTGCTGCCATCGCTGCTGCTGCGCGCGCTGCTGGAGAGGCGGAGGGATTCGACAGCGGGTTTTACCATGCATTGAACGGTGGTCGTATTACTGATGGTGCGCATGATGGTAAACCCCGCGAGAAGGAGTATGAAGCCGAACTTCTCAAGTTCGAGCAGATCGAGTTCCCTGTCTTGAAGACGGTTGCAGAGTGCAACCAATATGCCGACCCAGCTGGCGCCCTCCGTTACTTTATAGAAGAATCCGACCGTTTGGGTGCGGAGGCGCAGCAGAAGGGGAAGCAACCAGCAGGTGGTGGTGAGGGTACGTCCGGCGGTGGTCCAGAGGGTGAAGATGAACAGCTGGTGGACTTTGAAGTGTCCGGGGAGGAGTAGGCTGTTTAGTATGTTTCTGTTTTTAAACTTTTTGTAAAGCTTGAGGCAGCTTGAACGCCTCCTTTTGTGATGGGAATAGATGTACTCTTTTTTTTTGTTTTAACTGTGTGAATTTTGGATTGATTGTTTAGTCCGGCGATAGTTATGTGTGGTATCTGTGCCTTGAGGACCCAATTCCAGTAGTATGCAATGTAAGTTAAAAGATAGAAATTTCTTAGGATTCCCAAAAAGGGTGGCTTAGGCATGTGTAGCCCAAACGTTTACAAGGATTACATATAACAGAAACGTAATTGTGCCGCATTCCAGGAGCGCGGGACGGGCGTGCCATCGAGTTTTTCTAGCGCGTAGGCGCCTTTGCCCAAAATTTCTTGTATTTTGTAGGGGCCTTCCCATGTTGGGGCGAGTTTTCCTTGCTTTTCTGTGTTCGAGGCGCTATTGTTTCGGAGGACGTAGTCTCCGATGTTGAAGTTATGTAGTTTAACTTTGTGATTGTAATAGCGCTCTAATTGATTTTTGTATCGGGCTTCTTTGATGGCGGCAAGCTCCCGCCGATCTTCGAGTAAATCCAGGTTTAATCGTAGCTCTTCGTCATTTTGGCCTTTTTCCGCCATGAGTACTCTTGCGGAGGGGCATCCTATTTCTGCGGGAATGACGGCTTCGGAGCCATAGGTTAGGCTGAATGGGGTTTCACCATTGCTAGTTTTGGCTAGTATGCGATTTGCCCATAAGACATGCGGGAGTTCGTCCACCCATCCTGTTCGCTTGGTGCCCAGGCGTTTTTTGATGCCTTCGATGATGCTTCGGTTTGCTCTTTCGACTTGGCCGTTTCCCTGAGGATGTGCTACTGAGGTGAAGATTTGTTGGACTCCCATTTGCGCCAACCATTGTTGTAAAAGTTTGTCAGTGAATTGGGTTCCATTATCGCTTATGATTTGGTACGGCAGGCCGAATCTGCAGATGATAAATTCCCATATGAATTTCTTGGTGTGTGCGCCGTCGATTTTTGCTAGTGGCTTTGCCTCGATCCATTTTGTGAAATAGTCGATTGCCACTATTAAGAATTTGACGTTTCCTGGCGCTGTGGGGAATGGGCCAACGAGGTCGATTGCCCATTTCTGAAATGGCCATGCTGCTGTGACGGGGATTAGGTCATTTTTTGGACGCAGCGTGTTAGGCGCGTGGCGTTGACAGGAATCGCATTTGCGCAGTTCTGCTACTGCGTCTGGGTGCATACCCGGCCAATAATAGCCTGCGTTCATTAGCTTAGCCACTACCATTCTGGGTCCTGCGTGTAGTCCGCAGGTACCTTCGTGGATGTCCTTGATGAGGAATGAGGCGTCCTCTTTGTCGACACATCGTAGTAGTGGACCTAAGTATGATCGTCGATAAAGGATTCCATCCGTTAATTGATAGTGCAGGGCTTTGTGCTGAAGTTTCCGTGCTTCCGCCTTGTTGTCGGGTATTGTTCCGGATGTGAAGTACGCTTTCAGTGGCGCCATCCAAGAGGTGTTACCTGTTTGGATGACGTTAACCTGCTTTGTTGGGACGGATGGACTTTCTTGTAGTTCAACCCGAACGTTTTTGGCCATGTGGTCAAAGACTGTGGAGGCCATTTTGCTTAGTGCGTCGGCGGGTTTGTTGTCGCTTCGGTTGATGTGAAGGACTGCGCAGGAAATAAATTTGCGCATGAGTGTCTTGGCGTGTTGTAGGTATAGGGCCATTGTGGCGTCTTTTGCGTCATACGTGCCATTGATGTGGCCTGCTACTAGTAGTGAGTCGACATGCGCTTCTACGTGAGAAGCTCCCATTTGATGTGCGATGCGTAGGCCTGCTAGTAGCGCTTCGTATTCTGCCTCATTGTTTGTTGCGGCAAAATCTAATCTGATGGCGTATGTGTATTCTTTTTTGTTTGGGCTGATCAGCCGCAATCCTGCACCTGCGCCGTCTGAGTTGGACGCTCCGTCGGTATAGAGTTTCCATCTTTCATTTTCCGGCGTTGGTTGCGCGGGGTCCTGCTCGGCTAAGCATTCGGCGATTTTGTCCGTTGGTATTTCGGTTGCGAAGTCAGCGAGGACCTGTCCTTTAACTGCGGGTCTGGGCTTGTAGTTGATGGTGTGTTCACCTAGTTCGATTGCCCATTTTGCTAGACGTCCTGAGGTTTCCGGCTTGCGTAGGACGTCGCTGATTCTGTAGTCTGTTAGGACGTTTATTGGGTGGCCATGGAAATACCGGCGTAGTCTGCGCGAAGCGTGAATGAGAGCTAGTACTAATTTTTCCATGGTGGAGTACCTGGTCTCTGCGTCTAACAGGGTTCTACTAATGTAGTAGATGGGTGTTTGTACCGTTTTTCGATCTACCAAAAGTACCGCGCCGATTGCCCGCTCTGTTACAGAGAGGTATAAGGTTAGCGGCTCTTTGGGTAGTGGTGCTGTGAGAGTAGGTAAATTCATAAGACATTCTTTCATTTCTTTAAAAGCTTTTTCCGCCTCAGGGGTCCAGCGGAAATTACTTTTCTTAAGACAATTTTTGAGAGTGTCTACAAATGGAAAAGACTTAGAAGCGTAATTTGAAAGGAAACGGTTGAGGGCGACTAGGCGTCCCATTAGCGTTTGTACTTCCTTGATGCTTGTTGGTGAAGGCATTCTTTCGATGGCTAGGACCTTGTCTGGATTCGCGCGGAAACCGTCGCGCGTGACAACAACGCCTAGGAATTTTCCTTCTTCCATCCCGAAGGAACATTTGCTGGGGTTGAGCTTCATGCGCACCTTTCGCAGTTGATTGAATGTCTTCTGGATGTCTTCCAGCATGTTATCTTCGTCTTTGCTTTTGATGACAAGGTCATCAACGTATACTTCCAATCGTACTCCTATCTCATGGATGAAAGCGCTGTCCATGAGACGTTGGTATGTGGCTCCTGCGTTTTTCAGACCGAAGGGCATTTTGGTGTAGCAGAAGATGCCCGTGTCTGTGCGGAAGGCCGTTTTATCTTCATCTTCCTTCGCCATTTGGATCTGGTGGTAGCCTTTGTAGGCGTCGAGGAAGCATTTGAAGCGGAATGGTGCTAGGGAGTCCACTTTTAAGTCGATTTCTGGAAGAGGGTAGCAATCCTTTGGGCAAGCTTTATTTAGGTCTTTGTAATCGACGCACATGCGCCATCCGCCTGTAGCTTTACCTACCATGACCGGGTTGGCGACCCATGTTTGGTAGCGTATTGGGCGAATGATGCCGGCGTGCAGTAGTTCGTTGACCTGCTCGTTCATCGCCTTTGTTTTCTCCGGTCCCATTTTGCGCATCTTTTGGGCCACTGGTTCCACTGATCTGTACGTGTTAAGTTTGTGTTCCGCGATGTTTCTTGGAACACCGATCATGTCAGATGGTTGCCAGGCAAATATGTCTATGTTCTTTACTAGCAGTTGCTTAAGGTGCGCCCGTATGGTGTTGGAGATTTCATGGCCGATGATAACCGTTTGGTCCGGGAATTTAGGGTTAAGAACCCAGTTTTCCGGTTCCGATCGGGCTTGTGTTTTTTGTGGTTTTGCCATGTCGATCGCGTGGCACTGTTTGTTGCCACGGATTATTGCTACGCCGGTTCGGGTTGGGAAACCCACCATTTGGTGCGGGGTGGACGCATTGGCGTTGAACTTTGCCAAGCCTTCCCTCCCTAGTAGGACATCATGGCGAGAGGTCGCTGGTAGTACCATGAAGTCACAGATTTCTGTGCGTTCGTGGGTACCATCTGTTAAGGTAACCGGGAAGGTGATAATGCCGCGTGGCATGATGACTTCATCAATGAAGCCTGAGATTGGTGCGTTGACTGGAACGAGGCGGGCTTTGTCGTCTTCGTCCAATTGTTGAAAACACTGATCATATATGATGTCAGTGCTGCTTCCGCCGTCTAGGAACATTGATTGTGTTCGATAATGTCCTACGACGCCGGTGACGATTAATGGCGCGGTGGCGGAGGGTCCTCCTCGTACTTTGGGGAGGAGGACATCCACCTCTTTCCAAGAGTCGTCAGTCTCTCGTGGGCGCTTTCCTTTGTTCTGGCGTTTGCCCGTGGCGGAGATCATGTTACAGTGATGGTGCGGGGTATGTCTGATGTAGCTTGTTTGCAGATTCCGGATTTGTTTCTTTCCGGGCTCTTCGTGTCTGTCGTCGTAGTTGTTGCGCCCGCCCTTGTTGACGTTTTTGACGAGGTGACCGAGCTGGCCTGTTTTTAGTGCCGCCTCTATTTCTAGCTTTAAGCTGTAGCAGTTGTCCGTTAGGTGGCCATAATCGTTATGGTATTCGCAGTATTTGGTATGGTCAACATTCTTTCTTTTGCCCAATATCTTTGGTTCTTTGAAAGTGACCTGCTCTGTTTTGAGCACCTGCGACGGAGTTTTTGTGAGCGGCGTCCAGTCGGTGTTCTTTTTGGCTGGGGCCTTGTGGTCCCTTGATTGTTTGTTTGTGATCGTTTGACGGGCGTCATTGGCGGATGAGTATTTGCCTTCGTCCGTTGGTCCTGAAATGCGCGACCAAACGGATTGCTTGCCTTTGTTTCTGTTGGAGCTGTTGGTTTGATTGTATCCGCGCTGTTGTTTGATGGAGCGCTCTGAGGATGCGTATATTTTTGAAGCTTTAATGACTTCTTCCCAGGAATCAGGGACCCCTGTTTTCCCGGATAGGGTTTTCATCAGATCCTCGCTGCGCACACCGTGAATAAAGCCTGCGCGGGTCAGTTCTTCTCCGCAGCCGATTTGCAGTGCTTCCTTGTTGTAGCGCACGATATAGTCATCGATGGATTCGTTGTCTGTGCGCTGGCATAGGAGGATGTGGGCCTTGTCTTTTTTGTGCCGCATGAGGTGGGAGAAGTGATCTTTGAACTTCTGGATGAGGTCATCGAAATCTAAAATGCCTCCTATGGGGAGGTTATCAAACCAAACTCTGGCTGCGCCTGTTAGGGTTTGTGCAAATAGGTGACACCAAACCTGTACAGGCCAAAGGACTGTGGTTCCGGCGCACTCGAAATCATGTAGATGATCGGTGGGGTCTCGCAGGCCATCGTATCTACCGATGCTGCTTGGGAGTTTTGCTTGTTTTTCTATTGGTGCGGTGGCTATTCGTTGACAAAATTTAGAGCTTAAAGCGAACGACTTAGGCCTGTATGGTCTGTTTAAGTCGTCGTCTTCTTTCTGGTGTGATGTCGCCGAGTGGGTTTTTGTCAGCTTCCGCTTTTTGGCTCTTGAGGCTGTGGCGTCTGAATCGCTGGTGGGCTGGTATCCGTCGGATTCTGACGCGGAGTCTACTAGGTCTATGTCACGTGTGTTCTTGCTGCGACCTGCGACGTGAGACTTTGGTCTTGTAGCCTGCTTTTCCTTCCCCTTTCGGCTGTGTTTTGCGGAAGGGGAAGCCTTACTCTTGGACTTGCTGGTTTGGATTTTTGCCAGCATGTTTTGATAGATCTTGGTGTTTTTGAGTTGCTTTCGGAAGAGCCACTCGTCAGGGTCCATTGGTGTGTTGGGTACGTCAGAATCAGATGATTCTGAAGCCGTGACTGCGCGGGGCGGGGTTTGTTCCCTGACGGTTGCTGCCTGTGTGCCCTTGTCCGGAGTTTGGAGTGGTGCCGCTCTGTCGGTCTGAATGACTACAGAGGGGGTTGCTCCCTTGGTTCCGGTAGAGGGTAGATCAGCCATTGTGTGAGTAAAGGATGTGGTTTGAAAGCTTTGTTGGTCTTTCAGCCGGTACGGATGGCGCCAATGAAGAAACAACGAGTATATCTTTAGTGAGAGGGTAGAAGGGAGTGGTGTATGGTATGACAACTCGTGTTCGCAGCAGGGTATAATCCTTGGCTCACAACGATAGTGAATCTAGGGTCGTGCACACAAACGATAAGCTAGCAAAATACAATGGACAAGAATGTAAGTGGTTCGATCTAGTAAGATCTACGTCCACTGGAAACGGTGACCTTTATTAATAAATAACGTGAATGATGATACAAGTGGAGATACAAGTGTATTCGTTCTTATTGGCTAGTTTTCAACGTGGAGAGAAAGGAGGTTGAGCCCTCCTTTTATAGGAGATGCATGGGCCTCAGCCTTTGGAGCCCATCTCTCTTTTACTGGGCCGGGCCGGGGGACCGGGCCGGTTAGTTGGCAGGCCCACCTAGTTGGATCCTAACTCTTGGTTAGATAAAGTGATCCAAGTTGGGGAGGGCCCCTTCTGATTGGACCACGTGTCATCCCGTGGTTGGCCGGTTGGGAGGTTCATTGTCCTCCACACACGTGGCGAGTTGCGAGCGGTGTGCAGGGGTGTCAGTTGTCAGACGACTGACCACTCGTCAGCTGACATCTGACGGGGGGAGGCAAGTTGGTGTCCAAGGGGGATGCCTTTAGGTGGTCAACTGGTGCCCCTGCGCCTTCGGCGCTGCGGTAGTCCTGGAAGTGATTATTCCCGCGGGTGTTAGAACTTTCAGCGGAGGTATTTTTGACTGGCGGGTAGGGTGCGCCTGAAAGTGGTACCCTACCCCTTCATTCGTCATATATGAGATACAATATATGTTTTAAAGGACCCAGGTTGAACACGAATCCTAAGACAAAACCGCCAGTAAATTCGTTTGTTAATTGTTGTAGACTGTAGTCAAGCTCGGAGTAGAAGACTTGACCCGTTGAATACTTAGGTGTAAATCAGAATTCTCTAAGATATTATTCTCATGTAATGTGTATATTAGCAAGATAAAATTAGCCAAACTACATTTAGATTCTTAGGTACAAGCATCTCTAACCCATGGAGATTCAATCTTGGGTACAAACATGTCAAATGATGAAGCCTCGAGATTGTATCTATAGCGAATTCTTAGCTTCTATCTTGGGTACAACATGTCAAATGATGAACATTGAAGGTTGTATATGTAGTGGATTCTTCCCACTTCGCATTGGCTAGAGCCTAGATGGTTGTAGGTACCTTTCTTCTTCTATCTTTATGCATGCCACTCCCCCATCTTTATAAAAGTAAGTTTTTATGTACATGCATTCACATAAACACGCATTGATAAGATGCCATATAGTTCGAATAAAGTCTTAATGTTGTCTTATTTGTAACTTTACGTATGATGCAAGACATTTTTGTTATTAAATAGAAGCCGAGCTAACAAGCATAGTTTATAAATTGTTGTACTAAATTTGACTATTCTTGTTCTAGAAAAAAAAAGTGAATAAGCCTAAGAAAAATATAAAATCTTATACCAAATCGTTTTGGATTTTGTGTTGAAACCAAAGATAAGCAAGCTGTGAAATTCTGTTTTCAAATCATTTCCTTAGTTATTATTACATTGTGGTCCAAATTGATTAAATATTTGTATATATTCTTTTAATATAATAATATAAAACTTTACAAATAGTTAAATTAAAATCCGACATAATAAAGCAATTAAATAAAATAAACAAGATAAATAAGTATTTAATTGGGGAAACAAATACTTGGTAATTATTAGGAATCACAAACCGACAACCCACGAGGAGTATGCATTCGTGACGAAAATATTGTTGTTTTATGTGACAAATGATTTATTTCCCAAGACGACAAATGTTATGTTCGTGCAATTACAACAAAATGCCTGTTTTTCACTTCATTCATTGACTGCGACTTGTTTTGAAAAGTTTAGAAAAAATTTAAAGTTTTTTTTGTTCATTTTACTTCAATTAATCGTAAAAGGTGTGGGTGGTTATTGTTCAGTTTACCCGTGACGGATATAAAAGAAAAGTTGATGGACAACATGGGTTAAACACATTTTGTTCAAGTAGGCAATACTTAAAACGAGGAAAAAAATTACGCTAAAAACTTACTTCGCCAAGATAGTTGAGGGGTAGCACGGGCTACCTGTGATGATAAGCTAGATCCGCCTCTAGTTCAACCGGTATAATAAAAAAAATATGGTTATCTATGATTCCGGGCAATGACAAACCAAACCAAGTGGATTTCTGTTTGCGGCTTTACGGTTCATTTTTTACGGTTTAAACTTATCTTTTTTCAAAACATTAGTTTGTATTATAATAACCACCACCACAGCTAATGAGTCTCACCTGTAGGCAAATAGTAAATTTATTGGAGTTGAATTATGTGTTGATAGAGAGACAAAATACCAACAGCTCGAAAACAAATAATAGACAGACAAACCGAACTAAAAATACAGAAATAGAAAGCTATCAATAACACTTCGTTAAAAAAGTTAACTAGAAACAAATAGATTGCCCAACGCCGGTGAGAATTCCACCGCCCCAAGGGCCATGCCACTTTTCACGCTATGTGGGGGTCGTGTAGGTTGGGGTGAAAAGGATTTCACGCCAACCCCCCCCCCCCCCCCCCACCCCCACCACACACACACACACTCTAAGTCCTTGGGATCACTTTGTCTTCGTCACCAATTTATTGTTGACCAATGATCTTAGTTTTATGAAAAAAAAAGATTGACTAAAACAATTTATTTTTTTTTAATCCAAATGCTGATTTCTAATAAAAAAAAACAATAACTACCCCTCTTATGTGGCTGTTTAATTTGCTATTTTATGTGTGTGCACAGACACATATCAAACGAAATTAGAGAGGTTGTATTGATAGGTGACACACACTTCATCGAACCAACGCAATGGTTGGCTTAAATATGGGAGAAGTTTCAATTAAATGAAGGCATGAAGAGGCAATGATGCATATCGGTTAGGATAATAATTTTTACAAATGGTTGCCAATTAACATTGCACTGGTTTGAATGGCCATTATCATAAATCTTTCTCCTTTTACACATGTTGGGTTTTTCTTGTGTGTATATATATATACACACGCACACACATCTATATATATAATATAGTTTTAAATTATATGTTTCAAGTTTCAGACCGAACCAAACCAACGAACCTTTAATTGAGAAAATTGCCAAAAGCGAACGGTGAACCAAATTATTTGGATCTCAAGTTGGGTGACTTACTTCAGTTCATATGGTTTCAGTGATTTGTGAACACCTTTGCTTGTAATCGAATGACAATTCTACTATATTTCCTATGTTTTTTATGATAAATAGTTAAACAAATTCATTTTTTAATGGAAAATGTTACATACTTTTAAATTATACAAAATAAATCATAATCTATTCCTAGCTTAGGATTAAAGTCAATACCTCCAACTAAGAAGTAAGAACCACTAACAAGTGTCCACAAATAAATTCATTTTATGATGAATTGCAAGTATTTTTGTATTTACAACATGTTTGGGATTGAGTTTAGAAACAACTTATTGACTTATTGGTTTTTTCTATAAAGCAAATAAGTCAATAAGTTGCTTGACGGCTTTTTAGTATGAGTTAAAAATTTGTTTTTAAAAGCCACAAAACCTGACTTTTGTAACTGCTTCTGGATTTTTGAATATCAAATTACCAAACTACCCACATTTTACTCTTTTTTGTTTATTTTACATGAACAAGATAAAACAAACACTTTTAAAAAATAACTTGTTGAACTTTCTTACCACAAAATCTAATTCAAACATTTTTTTAAAAACTACATTTGAAAAAATCATAAGCTAGTAAACAATTTTTACAAAAATCATTTTTGAAGTTAAATAAGCAATCCCAAAACACCCTTTTAATACGCCATTAGGTATTAAAGATTGGGATCCAAAGTGGAATTAAATAGGTTAAACAGGAACGTGACATGACTAATATGTTAAGTGATGAACCTCAACATTTTGTTGCATAAGCTCTCGCTCAATAGTTATGGGGATTTTATGGTTAATAATAAGAAATATTTGAGGGGTTTCATATTGTTTTTTTCACAAGCCTAGTTATTCAGTGAAACCCAATGGTAAAAGGTAAACCTATACGGCTGCAATCAGATACAACGTTAGGTAGCCTAAGCCAACCACCTTTAGTTTCGGGAAAAATTTGTTGCCCGAAGGCCTACTACGGTAAAACTATGTTGGGGCCGTATTTGTTACGTATTAAATAGTATAAGGACTAGAATGTAATTGTCCATTAGTTGGGTAGTTGATAATATGTGTATTGTGTATAAATACATGTTAGTATGATGAATAATCTAGCTATTGATTTTGGGTTATCCCTCTCCTCTCTTGTGTTTCTTCCTAATTCTCTAGCTCTTCTCTAGATTACCATTTTGTTCGTAACAAGTGGTATCAGAGCCGTCGAACCTTTCGACCTCCGACCACCATCTATCCGCCATTCACCACCATCGTAACCACCTTACACCACCATAACAAACCACCGTAACTACCAACAACCTCCATGATTACCCACCCATTTCGACCATAACCATCTTATTCACTTCCAAATTCAGCAAAACACAGTACTGTTCAGATTCTTGTTCACCAACCGTCGTATTCCACCACTGACCACCATACTCCTCCATTACAACACCATTGATTCCTTCATTTCCACCATTCCATTCATTCGATTCGTTGTTCTTTCTTTCAATTCCTTTGTTCTGTCAATTTTTGTTTCCCAGATTCATTTTACCTTCCCATTCTTTTTGATTCTATCTCTTCCATTAACAAGTTCTATAGCAACAATAAAATTAGGGCATGCTTTTACAACAACGATTGAAGGGTAATTCGTTCCTTGTCTGACTTAATTTTGTTCTACTTTTCTTGAATTCAGTAACCGTCCGTTTCCACTGATTTCTTTAACAATAAGAATGGTGTTCTTGTGTTCTTGCGGGGGTTTAATATGGGACAATCGAATTCATGTCTGTGGACATATTAGATGTTCTTGTGGTGCAATTAAATTCAATGGTAGAGGTCACTGTTGCGGTTACACTCCCGATTATTCAGTACCACCTACTAATTGGGAATTGTATAGCGGATATAGAAGCTTTGATGAATGGATGGGCTCAACAACTTGGGGAAAACGTAGCCCTAGTTTGTTCAACACCAAGAATCAAGAAAAGTGCATTCTAAATACTGCATCTTCGATGGAAGATATCAAGAACCTGCGACAAACGGGTTCATTTCAAGACTATTGTAAGTCATTCGACCTTCTCCTTACAAGGGTAATTCTAAGTGAGGATTACGCCTCAAATCTGTTTGTGGAGGGCCTGAATTCAGAAATTAAAGGTTGGGTTAAGTTTTTGAGACCAAAAACGCTTGAAGAGGCTTATGAAAAAGCAAAGAATCAAGTCAATATTCTGGCCATTTTCGACTATTATAAAAATTGGAAAAAAGATGGTGACCAGATTTTTAGTAACAATGAAGTTTCATTTGATGAACCTGGAAATGGTATTGAGGTTCAAGAAGTGCTTAGAGTTGATGAATGTGAGAATGGAGTTGAGGATATTCAAGAAACAAGTGATATTGGGGTACATGAACCCATGAATGTGTATGAAGATAGGGAGGATATTCAAGAAACAAGTGATATTGAGGAACTCAAAGAATCAGTAGTTGATGTTAAGCATTCTTTAGATGATAAGAGTGGAAATGTTATTGATTCGGACGAAAAAATTAAAGAAACTAAAAGGAATGAAAGAAATGGAAATGATAATGAAAGGGATCCGGTACTCCAGGTTACAAAGAATAGAGCAGCTGAAAATAATAATAATAAAAGGGATCTAGTACTCCATGCGGTAACAAAGAATAGAGCTGCTGATGGTATGAATGGCGAAATTGGGATAAAAGATGTTGATGTATCTGATAATGATGAGAATGTAGCTGAAGTTGCTGAAGGTATGAATGGTGAAACCGGGGTAAAAAATATTGATGCTGAAGAAAATAAAACTGAGGTTAAGGAGGTCCCAGCTGGAGGTCCTTCCACATTAAGTTTCCCTGACACAATTGTGAACAGAGGAGCTGTGATTGAACTTGGCTCAATTGGGCGTCATAACATTGAAGAGGTAGAAGACCTTGATGGTATTAAAGGTTATGAGGTTCGTACCTCGTTTGTAGCAGGTTCTGTTAATACCATTGGTGTACAGAATGAAGAAATTAATGTCGTGGAATTAATAAACTGGACAGATACAGGTTGGGGTTGCGATAAGGCTGCAGCTGGGTTGGGTTCGGAAGCGGCTGTGGCTGCAGAATCGGGTTTAAAAGCTGCTAGAGATTACTTATGGCACCAATTGATGGGTTCGAAAGCCGCTGTGGCTGCAACATTGGGTTTAAAGGCTGCAAAAGAATTGTTAAATTTAGTCGAGTTGCTTAAGAGGTCAGTTCAAAACAAAAATGTTACCGTGTGGGTTTGGGATCCCGGCTCCATATTTCAAATTATGATAACTCCTTTTATAAGTGGACTTTTGAGGACAAAAGTCTTTGAAGGGGAATGTATAGCTGATGGTACAATGTATATAGTAGAAGGAACGATAGATCTGGAATGGATGAGATTGATGGTTAGATTGATCGTTGATCCAGACCTGAGAAAAGATGAGTTGAGTGCAGCCATGAGTGCAATGTTTGGTTTGACATTGTGGCTGCAATTGCATGATAAGATGAGAAGAGTGTTGGTTTTGACAGCCACTGTTGTAGAGAGATACAGGTTAAAGATTCAAGGTGTTGCACAGTTGACAACCACTGATGTTGAGAGACAGAGGTTGAAAAACTCTGATATGATTGAAACTGATGATGCTCTGCTAATGCTCTTTCAAGATTGGAAAGTTCTGATATGTGTGAAATTGCTGATGATTCCTCCAGAGCGGGAAATTCTGATATGTTGGCAACTGCTGATGTCCAACTGCTGATGTCTATCAAGATTAGAAGTGCTGATGTGATTGCAACTGCTAATGCTCTCTCAAGATCAAAAAGTTCTGATGAGTTTACAACTACTGATGCACCCTCAATGTTAGGAATATCTTGACTTTTGAGGTCAAAAGTCTTATAAGGAGGGAGTATTGTTACGTATTAAATAGTATAAGGACTAGAATGTAATTGTCCATTAGTTGGGTAGTTGATAATATGTGTATTGTGTATAAATACATGTTAGTATGATGAATAATCTAGCTATTGATTTTGGGTTATCCCTCTCCTCTCTTGTGTTTCTTCCTAATTCTCTAGCTCTTCTCTAGATTACCATTTTGTTCGTAACAGTATTCAATTGTAAACCAATTTGTTACAAATACATCCGGTTAGAAGATGCGTGTTTCTGCTAAGTCGGATGCATCACTTATAGTGCGTTTGGTTCACATGAATTGAATGGAATTGGAATTTGAATTCCAACCCTTTAGGTGTTTGGTTCATTGAATTTGTTGGAATTGGAATTTCAATTCCAATCTTGTGTGTTTGGTTGACAAAGGAATTGGAATTGTAATTTGGTATGAATTCCTTCAAATTCCTTTACCTAAGGGAATTCAAAATCCTTCCAATATTAGAATGAATTCAAGTCAATTTATTGGAATTTTCGAACGGTTGGCATCATTTTGACCCGAACCGATTTGAACCGTACCATTTCAACGCGAACCGCTTAGATCCGAACCAATTCGGACCGTACCAGTTTCGACCCGAACCGTTTTGTACTATACCAGTTTCAACCGGTACCGTTTCGACCCGAATCGTTTCGTACTGTACCAATTTCGACCGGTACCGTTTTGACCCGAACCGTTTCGTATTGTACCAGTTTCGACTGCTATCGTTTCGACCCGAACCGTTTCGTATTGTACCAGTTTCGACCGGTACCGTTTCGGACCGTACCAGTTTCGACTGGTACCATTTTGGACTGAACCGTTGTGGACCAGTTTTGACCTGTACCGTTTCGCCCGTAACGTTTCGGACCGTACCAGTTTTGACCGGTACCGTTTCGGACCGAACCGTATCGGACCAGTTTCGACCGATACCATTTCGACCGGTATCGTTTCGCCCGTAACGTTTCGGACCGTACCAGTTTCTACCGGTACCGTTTCGGACCAGTTTCGACCGGTATCGTTTCGACATGTACCGTTTCGGACCATACCAGTTTTGACCGGTACCGTTTCCTGGTACCGTTTTGCCCGGGTACCGTTTCGCTCCGTACCAGTTTTGACCGGTACCATTTTCGACCCGAACCGGTACGGGTCGAAACAGTGCATGTCGAAACGGTACAGGTCGAAACGATAGAGGTATCAACAGTTCGGGTCAAAACGGTACTAGTCGAAACGGTACGGGCCGGTACTGGTCGAAACGGTATGGGTCGGTACGGGGCGAAACGGTTCGGGCCGGTACGGGTCACAACGATGTGGGTCGTGGGGGCAAGGGTGATAGATTCCAATTTATAACCAACCAAACACAATAATATAGGATTTGAGAATCCAATTCCAACAATTTCCAATTCCTTTTTGAATGTTTGAATTCCAAATCCAATTCATTCCAATTCCAATTCCTTTACAAATTCCAATTCCAAACAATTCCGCGAACTAAACACACCCTTAGAAGTTGTACGTTACGGTTTTGAGGCAAACTATAATTCGGGGATTTGCCTCGACCGAATGGGTGGCCTGGGTCAAAATTTCAGTTATGGGGATTCATTTTTGCTCAGAAATGTTGAAGTGGGAAAGAGGAGACTTGTGAAAAAATAATTAAATGAGTTGTATTTATAAATAGTTGTGTAACTAAATTTTTTAAATAAAAAATTCTTTTCTTTTAAAGTGCCGTTGTCAAACGACTCTTTTTCGTTAACCAAGCATGACTCGCCACGTCATTGAGGTAACTTGCCCCATGCTGTTGAAAATTTCTATGGGTTTTCCTTTACGCAGATCTTCACACTGGACCCGAGTGATGTAGGTGACCTAAAGGGGCTTCACACTATCCTCCCACGAGCTCCCACGCTAAGACTATGTGTTGTGGCTAGAGGGGAGCCACAACTTGATCCTATAATATTGTGCCAAGTAGGCGGCCAGGTGTCACTGGCTCGCGACCGCAACCTTCTCACTTGATCCCGTTGTGTCTCAAGGTGAGCGGGTCATTTTTTACCAATTAATAAATATAAAACATAAATATTTTACATAACATTTTTTATAGCATTACATTAAATAAAAAAAAAAATACATTGCACTAAAAAAAACATATGTTAAAAAAAACGTTATACTAAAACATAAAAAAATTACACTAAAATAAAAAACCATTGTAATTAAAAAAAAAAAGCTAACATAAGGTTGAGCTTGAGCGTTACATTTGCCATACCGAAACGTGGTGAAAGTCATGCCCAACCTCTGAAAGATACTCTACGTGCGTAAAAGCTAGTAGCACGTCTTCGGTTTCGCCGGGAGCTCTTTAGAGACCTTTTTATACCAAACTCCACTAGGACTTTTCCCCACTGTGGTCCGTGGCTTCGAGAACCACGGCTTGTCGACGCGCCGTCACCGTGCACTTGATTATACACAATTATTAAGGTAAGTTCTTCCTCCTCGGTTAATTGCACCGTGATTTTGGTTGATTTTTAAAAAAGTTGGGTAAAAATTAGGTAAAGGTGTGAAGATGGTAAAAAAATGGTGAAATAAATATATATTGGTAAATTGTAATAAACGAAAATGGTGAAAGTGATGGTAAAAAAGATGAAGATGAAGAAGAAGAATGGTGAAATAAATATATATTGGTAAATTGTAATAAACGAAAATGGTAAAAAAAATATTTTTTTTATATTTTTAAAAGGTCATCAGCTCGTTAGCGGACGCGACCGTTATCGCGTTGGGTCGCTCACGAAGTCAATAGCAAGGAGGCATTGTTGTGTACGCGATCCACATAGCTAATTTGGTGACTTGCAAGTCGTGATAGCTGGCTCGCGGGCCACAACAATAGGTCTTAAGCTTACGAAAGGATATGCTGGTGAATTGTGAGAGACACAAGTTGAAATATCCATTGATGTAGGGTCCAGGGAGAGCTCACTGTTGAAGCGCATGCGTTGTGGTACTGTCAAACATGATATGACCCACCCAAACCCCTCTATTTTACTATTTATACATTTTGGCCCCCCCACCCCTTCTCTTCAATCCTACTACGTCATACCACTTAAAAGGTTTTTTCTTATTCATTTTTATAAATTTCCTCGTCTTAGAAAAGAAATTAGAAATTATTTTGGACTCTTTTCAAAAAAAAAAAAAAAAAAAAAAAAAAAAAAAAGATGCAATTTAATTTTCAAGAATATATGAAACAATTTTATACAATTTTTTATGGCATTTTATGGCATATTGACAAGTAAGAAAAAATTGTGAACTTTCAAATCATTTGTAGACTGTATGGGGAGTGTAGAGGTTTGGATCGGGCGCATGAGTTGACACATGTCATTAGTGGGTTTCCTAATTTAAGGTAAGAGAGTGGTGATGCTTGAGTTTGAAAATAACCAACAAATCAATGGCTGGTCAACTTTTAAGACTAGTGGGAGTGGGGGCGGGAGAAGGGCGGGAGAGGGGGGGAACACCGCCGCCATAGGGGCGGGAAGACCGGCGTGGGGCTGAGGGCGGGGAGGAGGGCACTGGCGTGGGGGGGAGAGGAGGGACACGTGGCGGCATGTTATTGGGCCACTTCCATTTGAACGTTAGCCTTTAAAAAAAAAAAAAAAAAAAAAAAAAAAATTAATTATGCAACGGCTAGTTAAACCAACGGCCAAAAAAATAAATTTTTTATAAATTACCCCCATTTCACTACAAAACACCCACTTTAACCAAATTTTATACACTTTTCAACCAAATTTATACACTTTTCATCCATATTTTATACACTTCCTCAACCAAAAATGAACCCTTACAACCGAGGCTTCGACCCGAACAACCCATACGCGTATGTCCCAAACCCGAATACACCACCGGTTCGCCCGATCCCAAACCGTCCACCCATTCCTTCACCTTGTCCCGACTACGCGGGTTATGCGGGTTTCATTAGTGGGCAAATTTATCCGAATTTCCCATTCAATGATTCTCTCGTTCCTTCACAACCTCCTTCACAACTTCCTTTAACCCAAACCGTACCCGAAACACAACCACAAAATGTCGCGGGATCATCTTCGGGTAAAACCCCCCCTCCAAGAAGAAGTCACAGGAGGAAGACCCCGGAGGAGAAAGCAATAGCCGCCGCTAACCGCCAACCACTTAAGTGGACAACCGATGAAGAGCTCGCTATAACGAAAGCGTGGATAAGCGAGTCGGAAAAACAAGAAGGTATTTGTAATAATTTTTTTTTGGTAATATTTTTTTTTTTATACACTTGGTGTTGCTAATATTTTTTTTTTTTTTTTTTGTAGGAACTAGTCGCCATAAAGTTGAGTTTTGGAACGACATAAACGCCGCGTTCCATGGGTTGATGGGACGAGAGTTCTATCGAAAAAACGATAGTCTCTCGTCCAAGTGGACAGAGATAAACAGGGCAATGAACACGTTTCAACCGCATTATTATTACGCAAGAAATAATCCAAAAAGCGGTGAAACGGATACCGACAGCCTAACGCGCTCGCTGTTAGCGTTTCGTAACGAAACGGGTCTCGAATTCAAGTTTCTTCATTGTTGGGAAATCGCCAAGAACCACTCAAAATGGGCGTACGTCCCCACTGCAAGCAGCTCCGCAAAAAGGTCGAAAACAAATTCGTCAAGAAACCGTCAATCTGATCCGGAAAACGTAGAAGCCGTTAATTTGGATGATGACGAGTTTGAAGAGGAATTGAGTCGCCCACCCGGCCGAGATAAGTCAAAAAAGCGGGCTGGGAAATCAACTGCTTCGGGTTCGGGTTCTGGATCAACCGGCGCCTACAGCGCTGACTTGCAAGATTTAAATGCCACCATGATCCAGTTCAATACGATTCAAGAAAAAATGCTCGAGGAGAAAAAAAATATTCGCGAGGCGTTTGAAAAAAAAGTGACTTTGAAAGAGCGCAAATTGTCTATCAAAGAGCAGCGCGAAAAACGCGAGGATTTGAGATTTCTCGCCATGAACACCGACCATATGCAAGGGCCGGAGTTAGAGATGACGCTTCAAATGAAGCGTGATATTATCGAAAAATATAATCTGAAATGATTTGGTAGTTTTTAATTTTTTAAGGTTTTATTGTATTTTTTTTAATTTTCTAGGTTTTTTTTTGTATTTTTCTAGGTTTGTTATTAATAAAAAGTATTTATTATTATTATTGTTTTATATAAAAAGTTAAAAAAAAAAAAGAAAAATAAAATGCCACATGGCACTTCCCCCCACCTCTTCCCCCCCCTTCCACTCCCCACAATTATTTTCCCCCCCACAAGGGCCCCACAAGTGCCACATGGCGCTTCCCCCCACCTCTTCCCCCCCCACCACTCCTTATAGTCTAAATAACCAACCGATCATATCCTTCCACCTAGTGCCCCCCATCTCATTTCCCAATTCCCACACCTTTGGAGAAACGCTCAAACCCATCCACCATGGGGGGTGGGGGGGGGGGTTGTTTTTTAGGTTGGCCCCACTCCACTCCTTCACTCTTAGTGAAGCTTTATCTACATATTGTTTCATGGATCTCAACAATGACTTGAACAATTCACCACAAGAACCATACACTACAAGAAATTTTAGTATTAGCGGCGACACCTTTAGCGGCGACCCGCCTAGGTGTCGCCGCTAAAGCTCCAAATCACACCTACCTCTCCAGCTCAAATCTCCACCGTCGGATCAAGCACTAGATCAACGAACGAGATTTTATCGTACCATAACTCATTAGCGGCGACGGTATTAGCGGCGACCGTCGCCGCTAATGCTCGAAAAACTTTATAACACCCGCCTTCTTCCTCATTTTCCCTCCCTGCTCACTTTCACTCTCTCTGTCTCGATCTCTCGCTCTCCCTCTCTCTCGTGTCTCCTCTCACTCTCTCCCTCAAACACCACCACCTCTCCTCCCTCAACTACCGCCACCTCCAACCAACCACCACCTCCCTCAACCCTCCTCCGAGCAACCACCACCGCTGCACAACCACCATCACCGCTAAAAGGTCCTGCCGCCGCTAAAGGTTCACTTCCTTGTAGTGATACCCGATTTGGAGGGATCGGGGGTGGGGGGGGGGGGGGGGGGGTCATCTTCAAGATTTGGTATCATTTGTTCATCCATAAGAGGCAAACCACAAGTACTCTAAAATTGCAACTTTACAAAATAAATAGAAATAAAGTATATCAAAATAACCGCGTTCATGCTATAAAACTTAACATTCATTTCCTTTGAATTTAAAGATAAGCTACCAAATATTAAGTGGCAAGATAGAAAAAACATTTCACAAAATAAGTACAAAAGTAACCTGGATTACTAAACTTGTTTGCGGGTTCGACGCTAAACTAACCTAAACCTATTTATGCTAAATTTAAACTCTCAAATTTCATATTATGTTGGTGTAAGACATTTACACCCCTATATAATGTATAGGATGTTGTTCACATTGGGCTTAGGGCGAAGCGCTTCATAGGGTTTTAAATAGGGTTTGGATTTTTGTTTCAAAGTCGGGTGTTCAGCTCTAATAGATTACTTTCGTTTGGACAAGGCACAAAACTCATCAATAGGACATAGTTGGTTGAAGAGATGTTAGAGCACAAACCGGTGGCGAATATTTTTTGGAGTATGCCTTTTAGGTTGAGTATTCGGTTGAATGTTAATAATGTGTTTTTTGTTAGGCGATTGAGATGTCCGTGCGCCTTTTGTTTTTTCCTTTCATCGGTTTTCTAACTTTTGGCTAGAAAACCTCTTATACTTTGTATTGTTTGGTTTTGTTGTGTAGTATTCTATTGCTCCTTTCTCAGTTAAAAAAAATATATATAGTGTATAGGATAAATTAGACACATTCATTTAGCAAGATATGGATGGCATCTAAAGCACATTCTAGGTTCGAGAATCAAAGACAAAAAGTGATTATACTTTTGATATCATGATGTATAATTATAATCATATACCAATCAATAGTTAAATCCAAAAGGGGACAAGCATATCCATTTGGATGATCTTTATCTACATGTGATGATCAGATGTGAAATTTGGGGCCAAAGTTTGCTTCTATAAAGCATGCTCTAAAAATCTTCATTTCTCATTCTACTTTCCATAAAATATAAATCTTTATAAGTGACATTGTTTTCTCGGGTGGTCCCTTGTTTGGTAACTAGCAATGTTTAGGATGACGAATTTCACACAAACATAGTTTCCTGGTAGTTTGATTATTCAACTTGTGTAATTGATTATACTGCTTATTTAACTTTCATTTATATTAAAACAAAGACAGCTAATTACAAGTGATACGTAGGTAAAAGGGCCACAAATTGCGCCGCTACCCCTTTTTGTATTGCAAAACCTACTCTATTGAAAATAAAACATTGGACCTTAGCAGCTGGAGAATTACTTTGCATAACTTTCTCCACGCGTTCGAGGAGCTTGATTGCTTATGATAATGTCATAACTAATTAAATTCATAAAAAGAGGATATGTATATAACAAGTGCAAACATCAAAAAACACTGTCCAACATTGTGACTGATTAGAAAAAAAACATTGTGAATTGAATAAACATTTTATAAAATATCAAAGACTATTTTGATATATATTGAATCAAAATGGTGGTTTTTTTCCCTGAAAATAACCCAAAATGTAAGTAAGCATAAAATTTCAAGTACAGCTAGATGTGACAGAACAGAACAATATTGATGCACAGTCCAGTTGTGTGATACACCAGTGTATATGCATGCAGCAGCAGGCCAATGGGCTGCAGACTAATAGCTGTCATGAGTAGTACCAAATGGTTTACCAGTTGTACCTCTGATCTATCTATTTCAAAAGAAACTTACCCACTGTCAGCCACGACATTTTCTGAACCACAAGTCAATGGCACACACACTGGGCCTTTCCTCAATTTATAATCTCTGGAAAATTGGTGTACAGTTTCTTGAATTCCACTTAAAGCTACTAGAAATTCAGCTGCATCACTTTGACACAAGATTTTTTTCACCACTGTCTCCAATGCAAATTTCCTGTTAAAAATTTACATGACTTAATTATTATTATTATGATTATGAATCAGTGAATATCATTAGCTATAGCCTATTAAGTGATGTTTATTGGACCTGAAGTTTTGGGCCTTGACAATGAGACGGTGGACTTTTTTGAGCTCTGTATGGACTTGGACCATAGTAGACCCATTGGGCTTTTCTTGGGTCAGAACAAAAGGGAGGTTGAGGATGCAATTGGCTTGTATCTCTGTTAACTCTTCATCAATTACGGCTTCCTCGATGCGTAAGTCATGGATCAGTTGTTGAATAGCCTTCCCGGTGGCATCGGCATGGGTCAAAGATGAGGCTAGGGTGGGTGAGGACTTGGTTAGTGAGCTAAGGAGGCCCAAAATGGAAGACGGGCGCCAGCCACCTAGCCAAGAGAGTGTAGCTAGTTCAAGGGGTGGGGTAGAACTGGGGATGAGAAGCTTAGCCACGTCTTTTGGTCGAGTTGGGTTCAGGGCCCGTGAGTACTGCTTTTGGAACCGTTTTAGTTGCTTATCGATCTGGTCTTCAAGGACATTGAGTTGCTTTTCTAGACGGGCTGATCTGTAATAAGTTTTTTGTCTCCATGGTCTATAACTTCTCCAACCGGACCTTTCACCTAATCAAAATCAAACCATAACATCTTTCAACTGATTTAAACATGTAAAAGATGCACGCTGCATGTAAGTGGTAAGCGGTATACTCCACATCAAAAGGCTTAAGAGTTCAAATCCTACAAGGTGCAGGCTAGCCGGTTGAGTGTATTAATCCTAGAAAGTCTAGGAATTAATGTTAAAAAAATGTAACTAATTATATCAAAAAAATATAATCTGTTCTTACCTAATCAAGCAATTTTAAACATCAACTGATAAAGATTAGGCCTAATTTCTGCAGAATATGCATAAATCATTACTGGATATGAAACTGTATCTCTATTCTCCAATGAAATAAATTCTTTTCTCATAACATAATACATCTAGTAATGTTAACTACACCACATCATATTGTAACAAAAAACATATAACCACAATACATGCAACTGATTTATAGCAGGCATATATGTTGTTCTTCATGTTAAATAACAAAATATTGATACAGATTAGCCCTAATTTCGTAAAAATATGCAATGAACATGTAATCTGCAGCATCAAGCAATTAATTTATAAGTTGTTCTTCCTGTTACACAACAAAACATTGATAGAGATTAGCCCTAATTTCTGTAAAACATACACTAATCTTAACCGAAATTCTGCTACCATAGTTATAACCAAGAAACAAGATTAAATCTCCAATAACCTAGGATAAAAGTGTCACATAACATTATTAATTTATAAAATCAAGATTAAGTCTCAAGAAAAGGCAAAATACCTAATCAAAATCACACCATAACGTATTTCAACTGAATTGAACATGTAAAATATGCACAGGAAATACATGTAACTAGTTATATCAAGAACATAACGTGCAATTTATTAAAGCATGAAGATAATTTGTTACTCCTGTCAAATAACATAAAATAAGTAAGATTATTATTATTATTATTATTATTATTATTATTATTATTACATAAGGTGAATTTGTAACCGTTGAATTTAGAATACCTAATTTAGGCGAACGCGGCTTGTGAATCGTGAGGCAACGAATGCGTCTGATCGGCGTGTGTTGAGAATCATCGTCTTCATCTAATAACGCTTTTCCACGATCATCGTGGCAGGATTTCCTGACAAATTGTAGTTAGATTATTATTATTATTAATGATGTGATTTGTTGTATTAAAACGAAGATCGTAAAGATTGAAAGATATAATATTAAGTTACGATCGGTATGAAGCCTTCTCCGTGTCTTTCAGTTTCTTCTCCGGCATTGTTGGTGTGTTTGCGCGCCAAATTCTGTTACAGTTTCTTGAGTTGTGTATGAGACTCTTTTATGCTTTTTTTATGAGATGATGATTGGTTCCGCCTCCATTTAATTTTAATTTATACCGTTATATATTTGATCAGACTTGTGTTCTGAATAAATTTTACATATATGAATTGAGTACGCACATAAAAATAAAAATAAGCATGGAAACATATTATATTTGACCAGACTTATTAACGGGAAAAGTTTACGTCAGAACATAAACCAACTTGGATTTATACTGAAACGTACTTATAAAAAGCAAGTAAGAACGGTACAATGCATTGCAGTGGCGTCAAACGTAAGGTGACTTGAATTTCTACTGGCTAATGAAATGTATTATATTTACCCAAACTCGATTTCGAACAAAATTTATGTCAAAACGTAGACCAACCGAAAATATACATAAGAATTAAACACGTAACACTCGAGGGGGTCAAAATAAAATCTTACAAAGGTTTTATAAAACTAAAGGGGCGTAAGTGCAAACACTGAAAGTTGATGGTTGACGTACACAACAAATGTAGCTTCATTTGACATTAGCTACAGTGAAAACCTGTGATTTGCGTATTTTTTTAACTATAAAATGAAAGTAATAATAAATAATTTGGACATTTGTAAATCCTAAGGCTTGATAAAACGTGTTCATACAAATTGTTTTAACCATTTCTATTTCCTGTAATTGGTCCATATGGGATTTATTAACTTTTGAATCAGTTTCTTGTCATAGTGTTATGAGCTTCTACTAGGTTAAGTTTTACATGATTGGTTTTGTTAAATGTTGGAGTGGATGATTCTGATTAGGGGATTGGTTCGGACGCAGAGCGGATGCCGAGGGGAGTTAATGTTGGCTTTAATACGCCTAACTACCAGGTATTTATAGTAGCACTGGAGACGGCGCATTAATGGCGAGCCATACCTTGTTCGGCGTGAACAGTGACAGATGTCACTGTTCAGCCTGATACGATGTGGCTTTAATAATATTTAATTGTATTACCCGTTGGTTAGTTACTGTTGTGATTAGGGACCGATGGTCATCGGCCGCCTAATCTCGGTCCGGGGGTTAATATCTATTTTAAACAGATCCGATGGTTAATATCCAGTGTCCATGTTTTGTCCAATGGTCAATGTCCGGTTTCTGAGTACTTGTCCTTCGGTCAATCCGTTCAATCTATCCTACGGTTCGTCCATTTTACTCGTTCGGTATGTCCAGTTTTGTTCGGTCGGTTGTGTGTTTAGATCGGATCGGTCTGTTGGCCGAGTCATTACTTTTCCTAATTATCTATCTTTTATAATGTCTACTTTTAATTATTACCCATCCTATGTTATCAGCCCCCCTAGTTTGATGAGTGTTTTCACTAGGAAGACACTCATTAAACTATGTTGAACTTCTCGGGTTTTGGATCGGTCATGCCGAGCCGAGCCGTCGCCATTGTCCGTTGGATCGCATTAATTACCAAAGGTTTTTTAAGGTTGACACGTGTCAGCTTCGGATTGGTCGGGAGCGTAACCGTCACACCTTTTAATGATGTGACGGTCTGTCAGTCCTCGGTATCTTCCCAAAGCCTCCTATAAATACCCCCTTCATCGGGTAAAAAGGTTTTACTTTTCTTGATCGGCTGCAGAGCTTCTTCCGTTTCCGATTAATCAAGTTCGTCTTTTTCTTTTATCTATTTCCATCAGTATGGTAGGCCGACGTGATATGCACCTTCATACATCTGTTCTTTCCGAGCCTTCGTTAACGAATTTCTGTAGTAAATACTTCGATACCTCTATATATAAACCGATCGTCCCCGAACCTCACCATCGTATCACCGATTGTCCGAAAGGGCACGTAGGGTTTTATACACGCCATTTTGATTTTGCATCGGTCCGGTTACCCTTATCGGTCTTCTTTCTAGAGTTTCTACAATATTATAAGTTGGACATTCGCCAACTTAGTCCGTTAGGGGCCATAAAAGTCATTCATTTTGAGGTAGCTTGTCGCGCCTTTGGGGGGGAGCCCACCCTCGGCCTGTTTCGTCAGTTTTTTCATTTGACAACGGCCGGTGATTGGTTCACCGTGGGCGAGCTTTCTAAGAAACGGTCAATGTTAAAAGAAACATATTCTAGTCTTAAGAACTGGAAGAACCGGTTCTTTTGGATGAAGGATAACGTAGTTCCCTACTTGATGCCATGGCACGGTCCTAAGGAAACCCTGAATCCACCTCTTGAGGAGCCTGATACGTACGATGGTGAGCTTTTCGACAAACTTCTCGCATCTCCAACCTCTCTCCAAGTGTTTCCAGAACAAATTCTCGTTTTATGCGGTATCAGCCGAATGTGGCCGTTTCAGAGTGTTGAACCTATAATTAAGAAAGGGAACAAGGGTACGACCCTTCTTAGAACCCTCTTCTTTAATTTCTCATTACGTATTGCTAACTCTTTCATCCGGTTCTTTGTGCAGAGACGAGTGTGTTGAACTTTGTGAAGCGGAAGGGCGAGGGGATGAAGCTAACATCCCGGGCCAAACGAGATAATGAAGATGATGTTTTGGACCGGACACTCGGCGTGACGTACGATATTCCTGTAACAGAAAAGGACGACGTTCCTGGATTCATTAAGCCGATTTCTCCCATCCATCAGACTCCTCCCCGTCCGAGTCCCATAAAGGATACTGGCGAGAGGACCCCTGGTTCGGTTGATCCTTCTCCCCAGGCTGTCCGGTCTCCAAGCGGCCCTTCGGTTGATGTTACGGGGACCTCTTCTGCTGCAAAGGTTGTTATTGGAGTTGAAGCGAGCAAGAGTGTTAAACGAAAGGAGCATCATAGGAAGAGGAAGCAGGTTGAAGAGGAAGCGGATGCGACGGCCGAGTCTGAGTCGAAGAAGGCGAGGGTGAATGATGATGCGGAGGAGTCCAAGGAATCTTCAGAATCGTATGACGTGGAGGAGACTTATATTCCAAGGTGGAAAGTTAAGAATGGCGATACGCTATCTGATCCGCTCGTATGCCACCAGATTCTTCACCACTCCATTCCTCCTGGTGAGATCGATCAGCTCAGCCAACTAGGTGAGGAGCGGGCTGCTGAGATGGCTGGTGTATCTGCCGTTCGGACCCTCAGTTCCGTTTCTGAACTTATCCAGAGCTATTATAAGAAGGTGGCCATCGAGAAGAAACTGCGGGGCTGAATAGAGTTGTACCGGGCCGAGATAGGAAAACTCGAGACCAAGGTCGCGAAAAGAAAGAAGAGCGAACGTTCCAGTGCGAAGAAAGGGAAGAGAGCCGTAAAAGCTATGGGTGAGATGAAAACTAAGCATGAGGAGGAAGTGGGCATCCTCCGCTCCGACCTATCTGATCGAGACAAGGAGATTTTAGAGCTGAAGGAGAGTTTGCGTTTATCGGAAGAGAAACGAGCCGGCCTAGAGGTACGTTAACGTCTATGACAGTTTGTATTTTTTTTTTTTTTTATATATTGTCATTTCCTTTATCGTAGGACACGGTGAAGCAAGCCGTTGAAGAGAAGAAAATGTGGGCCGTTTCTAAGGAAAATTATGACAAGGCTCTAGAGGCTGGGGATGAGCTGATCAACGAGCTCCGTGCCGCTCTGAAGATGGTCGAGGACGATAGGGACCGGGTCATTGTTGAGGGAATCCCTATGACCGTATCTAAACTGATGAAATCAGTCGAGTTTCTGCAGCCGCTTGGGGAGATGGAATCCTTGCTGTATAATTCAGCTTATCATGACGGCATAGTGGTTGGGTTTAAGGCAGGCAGCTCGGGGGTGGAAATAGACTCAGTGGACGGCTATGACCCTCAAGCGAACAAACTGTACGAGAAGGGTGCTAAAGCATGGGATGCTACATCGTACGAGTTTGTGGAGAATTTCAAGTCTATGAAAGGTAAGACCTTTAAGCACGTCCAGGAGGCTACCCCTTCCGGAGTCCTTCCCGCTTAGCTTTAACATTTTCTGAACATGATTTCGATATGGTTGTACTAATATTACAATACTTTTAGTTGAATCGGTGATCCGATTGATTTTGTATCTTCTTTGCTTATGCTTTTTGACTTTGTTATTTGTGATCCATCTCGTGCCGTATGTTTATGAACATATTTTTGTTTGAATCGGCCCGGTGATCCGGTTGATTTTGACTTTAGGTAATTTATGAATGTTAAGCGGTCTGTTTCTTTACTCATCATGATATGCGTTATTTAGAGGGATTGATCCCTTAGTAGAGTAATTCGAAGGGGCTCCCCCTGATATCGAGTTATTGACTCGATCAGCCATGTTCGTAGGGGCTGAACCTCTATTTGTTACGGCTTTTAGGAGGGGCCGACCCTGACACTTGTGCGTTACATTATTGTCATACAAAGTGTATTGCAAGAGACCACAAAATACCATTTCATTAGCTTTGATCGTGCAAGTCCCCTTGGGGAGCATATTACAAAATGGCCGTTTTATTGTTGAGCCCTAACTCGGCCTTACTATTATAGCTTAGATATAATATTTCTTTAGCTGGGCCAGATTCCAATGCCTTGGAACGGCCTTCCCATCCATGGTAGCTAGTTTGCACGACCCCTTCTCATGTACCTGTGTGACCTGATACGGTCCTTCCCAGTTCGGTCCGAGTTTCCCAGTGTTTTGTTTTCGACTTGCCTCGTTCAATCGGAGTACCAAATCTCCGGGTAACAGTGTCATTCCCTTCACCTTCCTGTCGTAGTACTTCTTCATTTGTTGTTTGTACCTTGCTTCTTGAACGGCTGCACTCATTCGGTATTCTTCTAAATTGTCTAAATTGGTCAGCAGCTCCTCTTGGTTAAGGGTGTCATCCATCGTAAGCACCCTTTTAGTGGGGAGACCGATCTCTGCTGGTATGACCGCTTCCGTTCCGAACACCATGCTGAAAGGTGTCCGTCCCGTGCTTGTCTTTTCGGTCGTCCTCAAGCACCACAACACGCTTGGTAGCTCCTCTAGCCAATTTTTGCCATATCTTCCTAACCTGGTCTTCAGCCCATCAGGATGCTTCTGTTCATACGTTCCACCTGTCCGTTGGCTTGCGGATGTGCAACAGAGGTAAAAACTTGTCGGATACCCAAGGTTTGGCACCATGCTTGGAACCGTTTATCTGCGAATTGCGTACCATTATCAGTTGTCAGCTTCCCAGGTATCCCAAAGCGGCATATCAGGTTCTCCCACACGAAGGTTGTGATCTGATTACTGCTGATACTGCCGATCGGCTTGGCCTCCACCCATTTTGAGAAATAATCAACAGCGACTAGCAAGAAATTGAGTCCTCCCTTTGCTTTGGGGAATGGCCCTAATAGGTCCATTCCCCATTGATAGAAAGGCCATGGTGAGGTGATCGGCACCAACCCGTGCTTCGGTAGCCTCGGTACCGGGGCATGTATCTGGCATGATTCACATCGTTTGACTAGGTCTTCGCTATCTTGTCTCATGGTCGGCCAGTAATATCCAAGATTGGTTGCCCGTGTGACGAGGGACGCGGCTTTCATATGCATTCCGCATAAGCCTTCATGCAATTCTTCAAGCACTTTTATCCCTTCATACTGGGAAACGCATCGGTACGAAGGGGATAGAAAGCCTTTCGGGAAAAGCACCCCATCAATGAGCTCGTAAGACTTGCTTCGTTGCACACTTTGTTCTTCCGAATCCTTATCCGCCTCTAAGGCTTCTATTATCGGCTCTCTCCAGTCCGCTGTTCTTACTTCGAGGATCCTTTCCGGCTTATCGACCCCCACGGAAGCTTCATCTACTTGTTCGACCAGTACCATTTTCGTTAAGTGGGCAAAGGCCACCGAGGCCATCTTGCTCACTGCATCAGCCCCTTTGTTTTTGCTTCGAGGGATCTTGATTATTTGGCACATCTTGAACGTGGTCATGACTTCCCGAACTGCTTCCGCATATAACTTCATGTTTTCGTCTTTTGTCTCGAAGTCTTTTGCTACTTGACTGGCCACCAGTTGAGAATCAACGAACACTCGGATCTCTTCAATATTCATCTGTCGGGCTATGCGCAGCCCTGCTAAGAGAGCTTCATATTCAGCCATATTGTTAGTGCACTTGAAATTGAATCGGAGAGCATAAGCAGTTTCGATTCCCTGTGGGTCGACCAGAATGAGACCTGCTCCGGCCCCTTCACGGCTGGAGGCTCCATCGGTATATAAGCACCACCCGTCGTACGTACTAGAGCTTTCGGGCTGATCATGGACCAAATCAACAACCATCAGTTCTTCCGCATGACACGTGTTTTCAACTAAGAAATCGGCCAGAACCTGTCCCTTGATAGCCATACGTGGTT
Source organism: Ambrosia trifida (assembly GCA_028751855.1). Taxonomy (NCBI): domain Eukaryota; kingdom Viridiplantae; phylum Streptophyta; class Magnoliopsida; order Asterales; family Asteraceae; genus Ambrosia; species Ambrosia trifida. The sequence goes on along the minus strand of CM054123.1, from coordinate 106,613,624 downwards.
TGTACTCAATTCCGAACGTCCCCAATTCTACAGCCCATTTGGTCAATCTTCCGGCCACATCCGGCCGCCCCATGACTTCCCTTAAGACTGAGTTTGTTAAAACTACAATGCGGTGGGCTTGAAAGTACCTCCTTAATCGTCGGGCCATGTGGGTTAGAGCTAACGCTAGCTTCTCTATCGGAGAATAGCGGACTTCTGCGTCTCGAAGACATCGGCTTATATGGGCATGAATCCTTTAGAACGGCTGGCGCACAGTACACTGCTGATTGCTTCGGTTCCGGCGGCTAAATATACGAACAAAGTTTCTTCGGGCTCTGGCACTACCAAAGATGGTAAACTGCACAGGTGTTGTTTCATCTGTGTGAAGGCTGCTTCTGCTTCGTCAGTCCATTTGAAGTCGGACCTTTTGGTGTATCCTTTCAATGCTTTGAAGAAAGGTAGTGATCTTTCGGCCAGTTTGGAAAGGAATCTGTTCAGAGCTCCCAACCTGCCGTTCAAGCTTTGTAACTCTTTAATCGTTCTCGGGGAGCGCATTTCTTGAATGGCACGCACCTTGTCTGGATTAGCCCGGATCTCCTTTTTAGCGACTATGTGCCCCAAAAAACGTCCCTCTTCCATACCGAAAAAACATTTCGCAGGGTTCAATTTCATGTTCACTCTTCGTAGATTACGGAAGGTTTCCGCGATATCGAGGAGGAGCTGTTCTTCGTCCGGACTCTTGATTACGAGATCGTCCACATAAGCTTCCATGTTTCTGCCGATTTGTTCCTTGAACACCTGATCGATCAGCCTTTGATAGGTAGCCCCGACGTTCTTGAGGCCGAAGGGCATTTTTCGGTAACAGAATAAACCTTCGTTTGTGTGGAATGTTGTCTTCTCCTCGTCTTCCCGGGCCATTTGTATTTGATGGTACCCCTTGTACGCATCTAAAAAACACTTGTATCGGAAGCTGGCTACCGATTCTACCTTGGAGTCGATCTCAGGTAATGGGTAATGGTTTTTCGGACAGGCTCCGTTGAGATCTCGGTAGTCGATACACATTCTCCACGATCCATTGGCCTTTTCCACCATCACAGGATTCGATACCCAAGAAGGATATCGCACCGGCTTCATGATCCCGGCTTCTTCCAGGGCTCTCACTTCCTTGACCACGATGGCGCTCCGTTCGGGGGCCAACGACCGCTTCTTTTGAACTACCGGTGATCAGTTGGGATTTACATTCAATCGATGCTTGATAACGTACCGAGGGATGCCTGTCATGTCGCTAGGTTCCCATGCAAACACATCAATGTTCCTTTTTAAGTAGCCGTACAAGTACTCTTTGCATTCTTCGCTAAGTGTCTTTCCCACCATGACGGGCTGTTCTGGATGGCATTCGTTGATGTACCAGTGCTCCGGCTGATCTTCATCAGCGTCCACGTATCCGATTCTCTTTTGCCGACACATTGTCTTTAGGGTGGCGATCCCTTCTAATGTGGGGAATTTGATCAAGCCATGCTTGCTGGAGGTTACCATACCGATCAGCATGTTGTGAGGCGTACGACCCGGGACCACTATGAAGTTTAGCATTTCTACCCTTCTCCGTGGTTCTTCTCCGATGCTTACAAAGAGTTGTATCTGCCCCTTAGGAGAAACTTGCTCCCCGGAGAACCCCACCAAGGGATATGACACTGGAATGATTCCTTCTTGAACATAATCGGGCAGCTGGTTAAAACAATGCTCGTAGATTATGTCTGAGGCCGCTCCTTCGTCTATGTACACCCGATGGACAAGCTGCCCTCCGATGCTGGCCTGGATGATTAAAGGATCTTCTCTTTCGTCTTCCGTCTTGATGGAGGGGAAGCCGATAGGAATTTCGCTCCAATGCATTGTCTCCTCGCTAACTTCTAGCATTATTCGAGGTCTCTTCAGTGCTATCGCCGGATGGACCATGAGTACTTCCTTTCCCTTCTTATCATCACTCTTCCGTTTTCGGTTTCGTATATCCTTGACCAAGTGGTCCAGCCGTCCGGCCTGTACGGCCTCTTCAATTTGTTTCTTCAACTGGAAGCATTCATTGGTATCATGTCCCTTGTCTTCATGGAATTCACAGTACTTTCGGGAGCTTTGTTGCTTTGCTGTCTTTTGTAAGGGGAAGGGCGGTTTGAATTGGATGTTGGCTGCTTCTGAGGTCAGAATCTCTTTGGGAGTTTTGGTTAGTTCCGTAAAGATGAAACCCTTTCTTTCATTGGTTTTTGCTCCTTCGCTCTGATCCTTCCTACCGGCCTGGGAATTGTCATTCTCTCGGTACCTCTTTTGCGAGTATGAATCCCTTCTTCCGTTATTTTGATAGGCCCCTTTTCGGCCGTTTTCCTCCGGTTTTCTTTTGAACTCTATCGCCTGGGCCGCCTCTTTCCCTCTTACAAACGCTTCGGTTCTTTCTATGGCTTCTTCCATGGTGGCCGGTACCCTGGCGTTGAGGTCTTCCACTAACTGCTTGGTTCTTAGCCCATGTAGGAAACCTGATATCCGCATCTTTTCGTCCGCATCTCGCACTTGCAACGACTCGTCTTTGAACCGGGAAACAAATTCTTTCAGATTCTCCCCTTCTTTCTGCTTGATATTGTGTAGCTCCACCGGATCCTTCATATGCCTTCGCTGTTGCCTGAAGTAGTCCAGAAATCGGATCTTCAAATCCTGAAAACTATCAAGGCTTTCTGGAGGGAGGCCATTGAACCAGACTCGAGCTACTCCCGACAGAGTTTGTACAAACATGTGGCACCAAGAGGGCATCGGCCACCCTTCCATCTGGGCCGCGCTATCAAACAGCAGAATGTGATCTTCTGGATCGTCGGTTCCATCGTATATTCTGACGTTGGAAGGCATCTTTATCCGAATCGGGGGAACAAAGTTGGCTATCCGGGGAGTGAACTTGGACCCTTCGGAGGGTCGGTATGGTCGGGCAAGGTCCTCCTCTGGAGTACCGGGGAGTGGTGCGGTCAGCATGCCAGGTTCAGCGATATGTGTAGTGGGGGCAGTTACGGCAGCATGAGCTGTGTTCGGGTTTATAGAGTTCCTTCGGACGCTATCAGCCAACCAAGAAGCGGGGGTTAAAGGCGTCGAGGTAGGTACCGGGGTGGAAAACAGTAAGGGTTGAGGATGTCCTGATGAGGGTTCTTCGTCAAACGACAGCCTAAGGGCCAATCCTTTGGCTCTCTCCTCTCTGACATACTCGTTCATCAACTGCCGTATCTGGAGGAAGTTAGATCGGACTAGCTCCGGAGAGACGACCGGAACGGTCTCTACGGTGGAACCCGAGAGGGTATTCCCACTCGCGGGTGGGGTAAGGTTATTGAGTGGTGGATCGGTAGAAGACATGTGTGGGGACAAGGTATCCTTCGTTGGTTGTACTTCGGCCCCACGGTGGGCGCCAAATGTTAAATGTTGGAGTGGATGATTCTGATTAGGGGATTGGTTCGGACGCAGAGCGGATGCCGAGGGGAGTTAATGTTGGCTTTAATACGCCTAACTACCAGGTATTTATAGTAGCACTGGAGACGGCGCATTAATGGCGAGCCATACCTTGTTCGGTGTGAACAGTGACAGATGTCACTGTTCAGCCTGATACGATGTGGCTTTAATAATATTTAATTGTATTACCCGTTGGTTAGTTACTGTTGTGATTAGGGACCGATGGTCATCGGCCGCCTAATCTCGGTCCGGGGGTTAATATCTATTTTAAACAGATCCGATGGTTAATATCTATAAAGGAAAGTCAACTATAGTAAATATGTAATGGTCAATGTACATTAATTTGATTGATTATGTGTTAATGTATTTCCATATATCATTGTAATCCTCTATTATAAATAAAAGCTCCTAACAACCTCTCAATCATTAAGGTTGAATATTATTCATTACATGGTATCAGCCTAACATATTTCTCCCCCCAAAATTCTTTTTCTTTTTCCTTCTTCCTGCTTCCTGCGACCTCTCCTTTCTCAGCCATGGCCGCCGCCGAGTCTTCCCCCATCACCACTCCTTCTGTTCCCCACCTATCTCCCATCAAACTATCATCATCTAACTACCTTGTGTGGCGCAATCATATGTGGTTGCTTATTGCCCTACATAAACTCACCTCCCACATCGACGGTGTCTCAAAACCCCCACCGGAATCCATTATTTCCGGCCATAAGACTGTTGAAAACCCGGCATATCAGACCTGGTCGTCTGATGACCAGAAGGCAGCCCTCTTACTGCTGTCTTCCTTATCTGAAGAGGCCGCCGCAGAGGTTTTGGGTCTCACCTCTGCCCACCAGATCTGGCTTGCTCTTGAACAGGCTTACAGCAATGCCTCAGTGGAACGTGTTCAGTCTCTTCGGGATTCTCTCCGGCAACTCACGAAAGGTACCTCTACTGTTACTGATTTTTCACGAAAGTTTCGGAACATTTGTGAACATCTTGCAGCGATTGGCCACCCTGTGGCAGATATTGACAAACTTCATTGGTTTTTGTGTGGACTCGGACCCTCATATGAGGTTTTTTCGACTGCTATTCGGGCCGCTAAACCTGCCCCGTTGTTTCGTGACCTTGTTGCACAAGCGGAAAGTCACGAGATGTTCTTGCAGTCCCTTCATGGCTCTGTCACCCCACCGGCTGCATTTCATGTTCAGAATCGGCGTGATTCTGCCACGCCTAACAGGGGCCGTGGTTCTTCTTCTAGGGGTGGTTATTCTCGGGCTCCTAATGCTAAGGGTCGTGGAACACGTCGACCTCCTCATTGTCAGTTATGTCGCACTACGGGTCATTATGCCTCGTCGTGTCCACAGCTCAATACCTTTGCCACTCAAGCCCCTGCTGTTGATGAAGATTTAGCAAAGGCATTCCATGCTCAATGCCATGTTCACAACACTACCCCTGATTGGACCGGCGACTCTGGAGCCAATGATCATATGGCACCAAATCAGGATTGTCTTCACAATACTACACCATACAAAGGTAAAAATCAAGTTATTTTTGGTAACGGTAAGACACTACCAATAACTCATAAGGGATCTTATAATCTTTGCAAAAATATTACATTGCGTAATGTTCTCGTTGTTCCAAATCTCACAAGAAAATTATTATCCATAAGCAAATTGACTAATGATCACCCTGTTGATGTCCTATTCTCTCGGGATTATTTTAATATTCAGGATCGGAAGACAAAACAGGTTCTTGCTCAAGGGAAATGCGTTGATGGTTTTTATTTGCTCAAAGAAGATCCTCAAGCTTTTGTTGCAACTGTTTCAAATAAAGCCTCTTATGAGTTATGGCATGCTCGTTTAGGCCACGTTTCTTTTGATGTTATTTCCGTTTTAAATAAACTTGGTTTGTTATCTGTTACATCGGTATTACCGAAACCTGATCTTTGTACTTCGTGTCAACTTGCCAAGGGACAAAGATTGCCTTTTGTTTTGAATGAAAAACGAGCTTCATTTCCTTTAGATTTGGTACATTGTGATTTATGGGGCCCTGCCCCTATTACCTCTGTTGATGGTTTTCGTTATTATGTAATTTTTATAGATGATTACTCAAGGTTTACGTGGCTTTATCCTCTTAAAACGAAGACAGGTTTTTATGCGGTTTTATCTGCATTTATTAATCTTGCTCAAACTCAATGCTCCAGAAAAATCAAGGTTTTCCAGAGCGATGGTGGCACTGAGTTTGTAAATCATACTGTTCAGAAGATATTTGAGGATAATGGCACATTTCATCGTTATTCTTGTCCATATACGCCACAACAAAATGGCCGCGCAGAAAGAAAACATCGGCATATTGTTGAAACTGGACTTGCTATGCTATTTAACTCTCATGTCCCGGCTCAATATTGGACTAATGCCTTCATTTCAGCGACTTATATTATTAATCGAGTACCTACTCCTATACTCGATAATAAGTCGCCATTTCAAGTATTATTTGACCAAATGCCATGTTATGATAATTTTCGGGTCTTCGGTTGCCAAGTTTTTCCCTATTTGCGTGATTATGCTAAACACAAGCTTGAGCCTAGAAGTCTACCATGTATCTTCATTGGTTATAGCTCAACACACAAAGGTTTTCGATGCTTAGATCCATCTACTACTCGGGTTTATATTACTCGCCATGCTCGTTTTAATGAAACATTATTCCCCTTTACCACATCTACTTCTACATTACCATCTCCAACCTTAACACTTAGTACTTTCTATGACGACCTACCAAGCCAAAACAAACAACCTAGCCCACCCAAACCTTCACCTCCACCCGGCCCAATACCAAACCAAACCCAACACAAACACCCTAGCCCAACCAACCCTACGCATACACCCGGCCCAATATCAAACCACACCCAAGACAACCCCTGCCCACTTTGTCCTACAACCGGCCCACCACAAACACCAAGCCCACCTCTTGAAACCAACCAACCCACTCCATCTAGCCCACACTCTGATCCTAACCCGGCCGAACCAACATCTACCTCTTCAACACTTAACCAAATACCTCCTGCTTCCCCACCACCTTCACCCGTAAACCATTCCTCTTCAACCCACTCACCTGACCATTCTGTCCCTTCGAACAACCCGGCTTCTCCCAATCTACCACCCGCACCCCCTGGCCCATCTCATCCAACGGACCCTACACCTCCCACATCCACCTCCAACACTCATCCTATGCAAACTCGAGCTAAGGTGGGTATTTTTAAACCAAAGTATCAACCGGATCTTACTGCCCTCTATTCTCATGCTTTACCAGCAGCCGTATCTTCCATTGTTGAACCACGAGGCTTCAAATCCGCCTCTAAGGATCCACAATGGCTTGCCGCCATGAACGAAGAGATTACGGCTTTACATAAAAATAAGACATGGACTTTGGTTCCCAGGCCTTCTATCTCGAATGTAGTGGGCTCCAAATGGGTGTTTCGAGTTAAGTATCATTCGGATGGGTCTATTGAACGTTACAAGGCTCGCTTAGTGGCTCAGGGCTTCACGCAAATACCAGGGTTGGACTATTCTCACACATTTAGTCCTGTCGTCAAAGCCTCTACGGTTCGCATTGTTTTATCTCTTGCGGTACTAAACAAATGGAAGTTGCATCAACTAGACGTTAAAAATGCCTTTTTAAATGGTAATCTCACTGAAACGGTCTTTATGGAGCAGCCCCCTGGTTTTATTGATCCGCAACTTCCACACCATGTTTGCAAATTAACCAAAGCCCTGTACGGACTTAAGCAAGCCCCTCGTGCCTGGTTTCAACGACTTAGCACATTTCTTATTTCCTACGGTTTCACCTGTAGCCGAGCAGACACCTCTCTCTTCGTTCTTAAGAAAGACAACATCATCATGTATTTGCTCGTATACGTGGACGATCTCATTCTAACAGCAAATAATGAAGCCGAGATTAGTACGTTTATTTCTCGATTGGACCGTGAGTTTGCCATTAAAGATCTTGGAGATCTAAGTTATTTTTTGGGCTTAGAGGTTCTGTATACTGATACTGGTCTCTTTCTTACACAGGCCAAGTATGCTAAGGACATTCTTCTTCGTGCTAAGCTCTATGATTCAAAACCTTGCAGCACTCCTCTTGCTCCTCACGAGTCTTTTACTTCTCAAGGGGTACCGTACTCAGATCCTACTCTATATAGGTCTTTGGTAGGGGCCTTGCAATACTTGACTATTACCAGACCCGACTTGTCGTATGCAGTGAATCAGCTCTCTCAATTTCTTCATTGTCCGACTATTGATCACTTCAGGGCTGTTAAGCGTCTTCTTCGCTATGTTAAAGGAACACTTTCCTTTGGTCTCACATACAGTCGTCCTCACATACCTTCCATTGTTGGTTATTCTGATGCTGATTGGGCCCGTTGTCTTGACACACGCCGCTCCACTTATGGTTACTCAATTTTTTTGGGAGGCAATTTAGTATCTTGGAGTGCTAAGAAGCAGCCCACTATTTCTCGCTCCAGTTGTGAGTCTGAGTATCGGGCAATGGCTAACACTGCAGCAGAACTTGTTTGGATCACTCACCTTCTACGAGAGTTGCATGCCCTTCCTCCTACTCGCCCTACACTTTTATGTGATAACAAAAGTGCTTTGTTCATGACTCAGGATCCAGTCTCTCACAAACGTGCAAAACATATTGATCTGGATTATCATTTTATTCGGGAGCTTGTTAACTCAGACAAACTGTATACCAAGTTTGTCCCAACCAATCTTCAGGTGGCAGATATTTTCACCAAAAGCCTTCCGCGTGCTCAATTTGAAGTTTTTCGTAACATGCTTCGTCTTGGACCGCCACCATTCCGATTGAAGGGGGGTATAAAGGAAAGTCAACTATAGTAAATATGTAATGGTCAATGTACATTAATTTGATTGATTATGTGTTAATGTATTTCCATATATAATTGTAATCCTCTATTATAAATAAAAGCTCCTAACAACCTCTCAATCATTGAGGTTGAATATTATTCATTACAATATCCAGTGTCCATGTTTTGTCCAATGGTCAATGTCCGGTTTCTGAGTACTTGTCCTTCGGTCCATCCGTTCAATCTATCCTACGGTTCGTCCATTTTACTCGTTCGGTATGTCCAGTTTTGTTCGGTCGGTTGTGTGTTTAGATCGGATCGGTCTGTTGGCCGAGTCATTACTTTTCCTAATTATCTATCTTTTATAATGTCTAATTTTAATTATTACCCATCCTATGCTATCAGGTTTCATACAACTGATTTCAAAGCAAAACAAGATCACTTTGCCCGGTCTAACATTTCTTTTACGAGATCTTAATATGAGAGGATCTCAATTTCTTAGACTTATGTAGTAGTTGTTACATGTAAAAGACACGTGAACTACCATCGCTAGCATCCCCCCCCCCCCCCCCCCCCCCCCCCCCCCCCCCCCCCTCAGTAGTGAACAGCCGCATAATAGTTATGTTTATTTTGGTCACCTGTTCTAAAATACACAAGTGAGTAACAATAACTAAAATTCGGTTAAATCACGCAAGCTGCGATTGTACAAACTACTCACTATTACAGTATTACAAACAACCAACTTGTTTGCATTTAACCTTCAAGGGGGTGTACAAACTAGTCAACGCAAGCTGTGATTGTAAAAGTTAAAGAGCTACTAATATGCATGCAGAACGATTGAAGTCAAGTTAGTAGCATAGTCTTGCGGGTTACACTAACAACATCTTTAAATTGAGCTATCTCAAGTTAAAAGTGGCCAAAATATTGTGTCTAAGATGCAAATATACTCTTTTGGATCATCTATGATCATACCATACCATTACGAAACTTTCGGTATGAAAACCACCCTCTCAAGAAGTTGGTTAGTTTCGACCCAGGCATGGAACCCAATTCATCTTCTTCGCAATGGCACTCGTATATATTGGTCTCTTGAACTTTAATAGAATTACAGTTACTAGCATCGCCTGATTCTCCATCTTCATGAGCTCTTGACCTAAACAACCACATGATATTCAAATTAACCTTTCATATATAAAAGAACATTAACCATAAAGATTCGACATTTAGGATATTTGGATGATTTATACATTGAACAATGTGTCGGTTCATCACTTTGGTTCTTGATTTGTTGTCTTCCTGGTCGATAATTGACTGTAACATGCCGTACAAATTTAATCTGCATGTATCAAAGTTAGTAATTTAGAGCACATTAGATCTAATTATTCGCAATAGTCAGATTTATGGATCCAGAAACACAGATAACAACCTGATCACCATCCTTGATTCCAAGTCTTTTTATATATGCTTTATCATCAAGCAGCTTCTCGCCTTCGTAACACAAACAAAAATGTCCCCAAACATGTGACCTGCTCATCCAATACAAAATAACAAGTTCAGCTAGCTGCACAACTGTCAAAGCATATTGCAGTTGGCAGTGTTAACTACCACATTGAATCAACTAATTATTTATACACATATAATCATCAAGTTTCTGCAGCTATCATAAATTAATCATAAAAATATCACTTTCATTGCTTAATTGCATGTTATGAATGTGTTGGCTGAGCTCCAAACCATCAACAAATACCAAAAAAAAAAAAAAAAAGAAAAGAAAAAAAGAAGCACTCCGGTTCTATGCAGTATGCACAATTATCGAATTCAACAAACAATCGAAGTCCTAAATCCTAACGAGCGTAGATCTAGCATTTACGCCTAATTCATATGCCTTTTTAAGCAAATTCTAATCATAAAATCACTCAAGTCAAGGTTAATTAACTAATCACTGCATCGCTTTTAAGCCGATCTCTTACTGCATATTCTCCAACATCAATTCCAATTAACCCTAAGAGTAATTAATTAAACCAAATGCACATAGAAACAGTCAATATTCTTACAAATTATGACATTATGTAATCATAAGTTACAATCTCACATGCTTTTATAATCAATCAAATAACCTCAAATCCATATCAATTCATAGCAGTTCAAGTAAAATAACCGAATCATAACTTAAAATCAAATCTCACCATGAAATACTGCATCTCTCATCCTTAGGCAACAGATTAAAAAACTCTTCAAGCGCCAGTTTAAGCTCTGCAACAGTAGCACTTAAAGGAACCTCAACACCTAAACCGTCAAACACAACGAAAACAAAACTAAACGATTAAATACAAATTAATTATACATGAATTAAAATGAATTAAATTAAAAAAAAATGATTAAAAAAACGTACGAAACGAAGAACCGTCTAATTTGAGAACAGATAGCTTGAGACGAGTTTTAGGAAGCTTGTGATATGAATAAGATAGGCCTCGAAAGATTAGGGCGTTGTGAATGAAAAGCTTTGGATTACGGTTATCGTGAATGAAGGTCGGCATTATAATATTATGTGTAACATGTGTGTGGTTTGAGCATTAGGGAGTGTTTGGGTCAATAATAAGTGAAGTGAAAGCAGAAGGTTTTGACGACCGTTGTATGGAAGGGGGTGGGTTTGTTGGGAAGCAGAAATGGTGGCAGACTTGCTTTTACACTCGCCTCAGAAGACGCGCGTGTTGGATACATTCAAAATCAGAAAATCGAAGGTATAAACATTTTTTTTTCTAACCGCAAAGAATCGAACGTGTAAACCCACCATTTTGAGGTTATGTCTAATGTTGACTTTTCGACCTTCGTGAGACTATACCCTCTCATGTGTGGGAAACGGATGGAATCTGTAAGCCTTAGCCCCGTTAGGTTTGAACCTGGGATTAAAGCCCTGATTCGTCCCTTCAACCAGATGTCCGTCGAAAATGGCCCGAGCGAGAATGAACCTGCATCTCCACTAGGGACTAGGGAGGGCAGACCTCTTAAATGCTGAGCCAACTTCTCATGACCCAGATATAACCATTTTTTAAGACTAATATTCATAGGCAAAATGTCACCAGTCAAAGAATTCATAATCAACATTGATTTTTCAACATTAAAAAACTAAACATGTACCTGTCGTGAAACAAAGTTGGTCATTCACGTGATGATATTTGTGTGGATCCGCATGCCATATGGACACATTGGGGACTCTATCAGAACATGTGTACGGGTATTGACGTTCTTACTAATGTAGTCCACAGGTCAATTACCTAAGGTGTCCATGTGACGGTGGACGCACACAAACATTTGGTTGACATTCTCACACGAAGGGTACATGTCTGTTTCTTGAAACTTGAAACGTGAATGTTTATTTTGAGATATATTATGTATGGAGAAAGTATACGATACATATATACCTTAACGTGAGAAGTGTAGGAAGCCACCATATTTTGCCACCTGTCAATTTAACCAAACTATTACAGTCAAATTCAAGGGTATAACTGATTTACGTAAATCACGTTCTATATAATGTTCGATTTCATAATTTAAGCAATTTCAACTCGATAAAAATACTTTGAATGATTACACAATAAAAAAAAAAAAACAAAAACAAGTCGATTGCATTGAACGAAAACATACGATCAGTGTTTCAATCTAAAAATCAGAGGATTATACTGGGACGATTAATCAGACGAAAAACATAGGATTATGAATAAACGCTCGTATTAGTTGTCAAATACTTTCAATTGTATTTCAAGAAGAAGGATTAAACATAAAAATTAGGTTAAAAGAAGTTGCATAAGAAAAAGATGAAGTTGGTGATAACAGAGTGCTTTGGATGCACCTTGTAAATGTTTAGACGCACGTTGTTAAATGTTTAGACGCACGTTGTAAATACCCATGTATATAAACACACTCAATTTTTTCATAACGCGCGTCTAAATTCTTCATAACGTGCATCTGAATTCTTCATAATGTGCATCCAAAACCTTAATACATGCGTTTTGAAACAATAAACGTGCGTTTGTTTTATTCAACCAACCAATTTTAAACGCATAACATGCGTCTGAAAGTACGTATGTGTGCGTCTAACACGCTCTGTTATCCTAACTTCTTCTTTTTCTTCTGCAACTTACGTTAACCTAATTTTTTTATGTTTAATCCTTCTTCTTGAAATACAATCGAAAGTATTTCACAAATATAACGAGCGTTTATTAATTATCCTATTTTTATCGTGTCATTTAATTGTCTACGTATACAATCCTCTTTTTTTTTTTTTTTTGATTCAAACTTTGTTATAACGTTTAATCGACTTTTTATTTGTTTTTTCGATTGTATAATATCTCAAAATGTTTAATCGATTTGAAAGCCTGTAAATTATTCTTCGGTTAACTCTCTGTTGAAATAAAAAAAATGTGAACGTTTTTGCCTAATTTACCCTTGGTTAGATTAACTCAAATATGATTAAGGTTGTTAATTACCATCATGCTACCATCTTAATCTAATGGCTGAGAATGCTTCCTACGCTTCTCACGTTAAGGAAGCTTTGTACGTTATCTCTTCCCTTATGTATGACTATCCATATATTTTTTACCTTCAAAAAGTGAGAAGTTGTAAGAGTCAATACTAAGGAACTAATTAGGGTGTTTCTTTCATATTCATTTTGGAATAGCAAAAGCCAAAAATCAGGGGCGAAGCTTGGTTTGGGAAACGGGGGGCTAGACTCAATTTTTTTCGATCGGTAGTGGCAAATCAGTGGGGTCCAGACTCAATTTACCTACGAAAATCGCGAATTTCTACTACTGCGCCAGAATTTTTTTGTGTGTGTGTGTGGGGGGGGGGGCACTCCTGGCCCTTCAAAACCTTCACCTAGCCAAAAATGACTTGGCTTATTGTGCATGTTGTGAGGTAAAGTATAAAAAAGAAACTACTACCTCAGGACATTTTGTCATGTGATGACATGTAGTCACTTACTCAGTTACTCCTTGTTGAGCCTTGATTTAGGTAACCTTTTGGTTTTTTAATATAATCCTCAGACTGTTATAAATTACAATAATATGGTGACTCTCCACATACATAACCTACATCTATTTTTATGTTTGTATTAATTGTATAGCCTATAAATAGTGGCTCATGTATATTGTATCATACACACTCATGTATATTCTATCCCTCTCTAAATCTTCCTCTAATCTTTGTTCATAGTTCTTATATTTTGTATGCTAGTAAGCCGTTGTTTTACAACACGTTATCAGCACGAATGCTTTTGATGCTGGATCATATTACCATAAGGTATGCCATTAGCTTGTTTTTGTTCTTGTCTTCTATCTCTCAAAGAATTCATATTGTAGTTCATACAATATTGGGTAAATCGAGATTTATATTTAGTATTCCTAAACAACTTATTTTGTTATGGCTTCAGAAATTGATTAAATGAATTTGACGAAATACTTTAGAATTCTAAATATGAAAAACTGTTTCATAAAATCAACGACCATGTAGTCAATATTGAAAAAGCAATGATTACTAAATGGTTGAAACTGAAGAAAATGACATGTTCTATTTTTTCGAAAAAAATTATACAAATATTTGGCATCATCGATGAGCGGTTTCATCGATACAACCACACCTAACTGGGATCTTTAGGAATATCTGAAATGGTTAAATATGAACTTCGATTGGTTTGGTGATTCATTTTGGGAGCAGAACGTACTAATCACAAATTGTGTCTCAATTGAGAACATAAATAAATTAAGGTAAACAATCTCTTTTTATATTTTTTTTTGTACTTTATTTATGCATGAATTATTGAATGCATATTAGCATAACTAAACTCAAGAGGCCACAACAAGCAAAGCGAAAACGTTCGCTATGTCCATACTGTAGCTCCTCATCAATTTATTCTAAACCGAATAATATGTTAATTGGTTACCCTTTCGTGGGGTTATAAAGTAACCTCATAATTAGTTTATTTTTCAAGTGTAAATAAATCAACTAAATGTTTTAACTGTGGTGTAAACGTTATATAAACCGTATATTGCATTTAGTGTCATATTCCCACGGATTCTTTTCTCTAGCAATATACTTGACATGTTTAGATTGTCAGGAAAAGATCTATACCTGAAGTGTGAGGTTCTCTAATGCTCATCATGTGGAAGCTTGTAAAGTCATACACTAATTTTTCAATTTATATCATGTGATGAAAATATTATTCATAAGAGTATGTTGAATACAACACTTTCCATATGTCAATAATATTGTTAAAGAAAGAATATATATATTGAACGACCGTCATGAAAGTGGTGTGATTCTAGTCCATTCCCTGAAGTGAATGTGATAATACAATGATCAGTGAAAGGTCGTAATCATATACATAACTAAGGAAATTGTAATGATTCCACCATGAAAGTAGTGTGGTTATTATCCATTCCCTGAAGTGAATGTGATGATATAATGATTCGTGTAAAGTTCATGATCACGGTGGTTAAGGAAATGACTATGATGCTCAAGTTAAAGAGATCAAATAAGTTAATATTGTGATAATTATACAATGATCGGTATAAAAGTCATGATCATGGTGAAGAGGAAATTGTAAAGATCGCCATGTTGATAATATGGTCAACATGTTAATTTTGAAATCGATCACAAGAAGTTGCACACTAAGTAAGTAATTACACGAGAATAAGATATGGGAAACATGTGTGTAAAAAGAATGTTTGAAATAGTGATATATTATTCTCTCGTATTTCTTGTCGTGTATTAGACAAGCAAGAGTGCAACATGTCTAATAATTTGAAGTAACCATATCATTAAGAGAGTATGAAAAGTTTGAAATCATATCATATTCTTGTGATCGAGTAAAGGTAATGATCATGGAGATAATTGAGAAATTTGTAATGATGAGATTGACCATTTGGAATTGTAATGATGGTCATGTTAATAATGAGATGATGGTTTGAATATTCCATACATACTCTCATATCTTTCATTTGTATTACATACGTGCAAGTAATACATATATGCTCATAAACCAGGAATTTATGGATCATAATTATTTAATTAGTTGGCATGACCGGTAAGACCACACCGAGTCGATTATGATGTGAACATAATGAAGAACTTGAAGATTCTTCCATCTGATACATAGCATGTAATGTTTGCTCTTAAGCAAAATTATATATTTGCCATATAAAGTAGGCTGAGTATCAATATATATATTTTGGAACATGATACCATTTAGTATTTAAAATCGATGCATCGTCTAAATGGTTATCAAGTGCGCAACCTGAAGTTTGTGTGATATATGGCCTAGCTAATAAGATATCAAGCACATTATTCCAAAATGACATATTTAGTGAATCAATTCCTAAATATTGAAATACTAGTAGCTTATGTTCATACACATATTGCTTTCATTGAGATGATCACTAAACGTATACTATTGAATGCAACGTCAATAATCATAAGAGCAAAAGTTCATGTTTATATTTGATTTAAATGTGATTTTACATGCAATAACTTTTATTCATATTAAGCCAATATGTGGTAATAGTTTCTCTCCATTATAGTTGGTTTTTGGTCAGGAACCAAATATTGTCCATCTAAGATTTTTGTTGTGCGACATATATTGAAATTGATCCACCATGACGCACGGAGATGGGACCTTAAAAGGTGATTGGGAATATATGATGATTTATAGAATTTTCAACAAGAGTTTTATTTACATCTCAGTTAATTGATATCCATCTAAATGGATTAACATTCCCAATATCAGGGGGAGATAAAAGGCAGTTGGAAATAGAAATGAGTTAGAATGAATATCATTGATCCTCGTACTAAACAATGTGAACTAAAAGTTAAAAGGATAATTCATTCATAAAGATTAGCGAATTAATTACCAGACACATTAACTGACCTAAATATGATGAATAGCTAATCAAGTCACATATACCAACTGCTAATGCTCCATTTAAGATGAGTGTCTGGGAAGGACAATCATATGTTGGCAATAAGCCTATTGCACGCCTGAAGCGTGTTAGACTAGTCGATTCCAAAGAATAAAAATCCTCGAGAAATTGGAGCAAGTAAGAAAGATGGTCAAGTCGAGGTTATAGTAAAAAGGTCTCCTGAAGAGACATTAGACATGATGGTTCCAGAAGAACCTCAGGTACCTGAAAATAAAGAGATCTCGTTATATAGTATCATGTCTATGAAATGTATGGAATCGAAATAAAATCGACGTCGTTATAAATTTTATCTAATGTAGCGCTTAAAATGAGGATCAAGATTTAAGATCTGCCTATGAATGAATACAAAGAAATGATTGGCCAAAATGGAAAGACGCAAATACGACAGAGTTGAATTCTCTATTGAAAACGAAAGTTTTGGACCAGTAGTCCATACAACAAAAGTTGTAGAAAGGTCTTTTGTGCGAATCAACATTTGAAAAGAAAACGATATAAGGTAAAATTGGTGGCACAAGAATTTCGCAAAGACCCGTAATTGATTATGAGGAGACACATTCTCCAGTGGTGGATGCAATGACTTTTCAATATTTTATTAGTCTGGTAATGCAAAGAGAGAATTGAAACGCATCTAATAAATATCATGATTTACTTGACACTAAAAGTTTACATGATGAAGGATTTAATGTGTCAAAATCTTGTAACGTAAGTTCACGAGAACGTTATGATCGGAATAAATAGATTCAATTCTGAATATGTTATGTTTGTTTGTTATATGATTGAATTGAATATAAGTGGAACTCCTCATGAGTATCCTAAAGCAACTGATTGCTTAAAAGGTAATATGAAACATCGTAGGATGTAATTATTGTGCACCAATATACCATGGGTAATAAACTAAACCTAGTGATTATGATACTTCAATGTAGAAGAATGGTACTATATATATTGGAGAAATAGATGTTATTGATTTTCCAATTGAAGAGTGAATGCACTTGCGTAATTGGTCAAGATGGAAAAGTCCATGATGGATTGAGAATGCCTCAAGCATTGATATGAATACCTTAAGAAGTATTATGTAAAGGTAATATAATATGTATGGACTAAAATAAGCGGGTTGAGTGTTGTACAACTCATGAGATATCCCTATAAAGAGTAACATAAGTTTGATTGTATTATCCAACTTGTATCAAAAGTTTTCTTTTAAAAGTTCACTCGCAGTTTACAGTGATAATGTCTGAGCATTATCGAGAGACTCTGTAGAACTTTTAAAAGGGGGATTTTTGAAAGTCCTTGACATAGTGCACTTGTTGCTTGACATACAATTTGAGTATATGTACAATAGACATAACTCATACTTAAAATGTATTAAAGGTCGTCCAGTTACTTGATATGCAAAATTATTTGAATGAGAATTCTACACGAAATGGAAGTGAAACAATTGGTGATGAGTTCTTTGAATATGATATGGAAAAAGATATGCTAAATTATGAGGTTTAAGTGGCAAAACTCTTGAAGAGTGTGCTCACGTACATGGAAGGAAGTCCATGACCGATTGTAAATGCAAGAGCCATTGAAACTAAAAGCACATGAAATATGTTATATGAAGTTAACAATTTCTATGTACGGACTAAAATAGTTGAGTTAAACATTGTATAATCAACTAGGTAGTTATCTCGAAGAAAAGAGATATGAGTATGAGGTACTCGATCATGTGTTTGTATTAATTCAACAATATCATGTTTATAAAAAATTATAAGATATGTTGATGTTTCAAAAGATGTTGGACATTTTAATATTTCAAAGTCCATCTCTAAAAAGTTTGATCATTTGGTATAAATAAAGTATTCTTATCATAAATATTATTAGTCTTTAAGTACCCTATTTAAATGAAGTTGATGCAATATTTCTTGCTAGTTATAAATAACTAGATATATCATTAATTTCTTGAGTATATTAATAAGATGTAGTTTATGTTTAGTGAGTAGACATTGAAATGGGTTAATACAAATATTTGGATGGACGGTATGAAAGATATGAGGTTGTATTTACTAACCTGTAAAAAAAAGGGGGGTTTGGTTAGTTTTATTAATGCAGGGAATATAAAACAACACGATCGTTGATCTTATACGAGAGGAGGCACTAGAAGGCTGACATGAAGACTTTGTTTAAAGAATTACACACATGAGAGCACGGACTAGAAGCCTGAAATTAATATCATGCATCAAAGGAGAAAGAACCAAACATATTTTACCAAAGTTATTTTCTACACATAATTTATAAAAGAATGGTGCTATTGTAGTCTACCAAAGTCGTTCTTCAACATTCATGGGATCGAAGTGTCGACTCAAGGAGCATAGATCATCAGGGGGAGAATAATACGCGCTGCACTCTTTTTCCCTTAGCTATGGTTTTATCCCCCTGGGTTTTCCTAGCAAAGGTTTTTAATGAGGCAGCATCACTAAGCGTATTTCATCATGTGGATAGTCAAGGGGGAGTGTTATAAATTACATTAATAGAGTGACCATCCACATGCTTAACTCCCCTCCTTCATTACTATTATATATTAATGTATAGGCCTATAAATAGAGCCATTGTATCTTACATTGAGACATCAATAAGAAAACATTTCCCCCATTCTCCCATTGTTCTTTATATTGCTAATAGGTTATAGTTGATATATAACACAGACCATATTTTCATATGGAACATTGTGTATATTTACTATGGTTGAACAATCCCCATTTATAGCGGTTGGGGACACGTCAAATGATTTTAAGTAAGTGTTTGTTATTTTTCCTCTATGATTTGGAAGACATGATATGATCTCGGATTATTTGTATGAAAACACATTCTCTATATTTTCGCGACAATATAATGTAATGAGTGTGAGACTTAGAGAGTGTCTTGCTGAACATGTATCATCAATCATGATTTTTCTGTATCTTTAATTCGGATGCAATCTACAAAAGATCATAGTTTTTATAGCAAGATTATAGTAGGACGACCAAATTCTGGTCGTCAAGCATGCCTTTCAGTTCCTCCACACGTCCAATCGACATTCTGTGTTTAGATCTTCGAGGATGTGGTAGAGTAGAAAGATCATTTGCTTAGAGGGAAGTCTAATTTTCACCAATGATTGTTTCTCACATGCTATTTCACACCACCAATTTCGACTTATAAGTTTTGAGGGAGATAATATGTACAAAGATGTCGAGTGGGACGATCTCATGTTTAGGAAAGAAATTTGCATTTGTATGCGATTAGAGAACAACGGGTTCTGATAAGTGGAATTAAGATTTGAAGTTCTTTTGGATAAAAATTTAATCATTTGTGGTGGTATCAAATGATTAAAAAGAAAAACAAAATAAAGTAAATGATGTTATTTGGTTTATGGACTAAAGACTTTGAAAACACGGGCAACAGTGAAGATGCCGAGAATGCTCGTGTCTATGGGGATTACCGGTGTTATTTGGTTGATGGGCTAAAGACTTTGAGGGAGGAATGCCTGCATTAAGATGCAAAACTTGCCTTCTACTTGAATCAAGAGAGGGTGACCTACCTTACTTAATTGAAAGTCGCCCTAAGGTTACGATCCGTTGAGTTGGGAAACCAACCTGGATCCAATTTCTTCCAAGAGCTGAGATGGGGGTTGTAATTCTTTCTACCTCTTGGGGTATAATGACAAATCAAGAGGCTCGGCTAGAAAGAACAGGCGGAGAAATTTTGTGTTATCACTCACTCCTGTCACTAGCCCAGCCCTGACTTTCCAAGCTACCAAGCCCCCTTCAAACTCTTGCCAAAAGGACAAAAGGGATTCTTTCATAATAACATAAGATAAGGAGAATCGGAGTGAAAAGCTTTGCCCTTAAAGAGAAAGCGGATAGGACTTACTAATTAGGCCAGCACCGGACGACTCTTAAGGATCCAAAGACCCAGGCTAAGTGCTTTGCCTTTAAGCGAAAAGAAAAGGACAAGATAAATAAATACCATAGGATAAGGATCTCCTAATGAAGTTAATGAGACAATTTTTTAATCTTATCTCATGGAATAAGCAAAGATAATAATTCATTTCGTTGGATAGGATTTATGCAGCAGTTACTTCTTATAATAAGGTGGCGAAACAGCGGGAAAGAAAAGTTCAATTTATAAAGTTAGAGAGCTAATAGAGCTCATAGGTTTCAACACGTGACTTAGTGTGCTTTTGGTAGTAGCAGCCATACCAACAATCTATCTTTCGTAAATAAGCACTCGCATTACGGTGCGAGATCTACCAAGCTAAGCTCAATCACAACCCACCGACAAGTGAGGGCTAAACGGTATTTATAGATTGAAACTAGAAGATCTTCATTCCTGAACTAGCCTCATGAGCAAGCCAGTCTCAACTTTTCTGTTTAACTTTGTAGTGCGTTTATAATTACAACTGTAAATGTTAGATGAGGTTTTAAAACTAAAAATTACCTAAAAGTAATATATATGTATAACGCATAATATAGGGTTGGAATAACAGGTTACACGAACCTGTTAAGACAAGAACCACGAAACTTGTAAACACGAACACGAACCTGTGTATAACAGGTTAACACGATAAGACACGACAAGACACGATAAGGAACACCTAGTAAAATAAGTTAACAAGACAAGGCACGATAAGACACGACAGGACATGATAAGAAACATGATAAGACTTGTTAAGACACGTACACGATAAGACACGAACAAGAAACAACTAAACACGAACACGACACGAAAATAAGCAGGTTTTAACGTGTCGACCTGTTATAGACACGAAACCTGTTAAAATCATATAGGTTCGTGTCAGGTTATCGTGTTCATGTCTAAATTGGCAGCCTAGTATAATATAATAATAAAAAATGTTAAAATAAAAATAAAATATGATAAAATTTGGATAAATAAGGAATTAGAACTGTATACGGGATCCGATAAGTGGAATTAAGAGTTGAAGTTCTTTTGGATAAAAATTTAATCATTTGTGGTGGCTTCAAATGATTAAAAAGAAAAAACAAATAAAGTACCTAAATGATGTTATTTGGCTGATGGGCTATGACGGCCTAGTTTTGTCACGTCAAATAGAGGTGTACAAAACCGGGTTTTTTGAATACCCGGGTTTGGTTACGTACCTGGGTTTGGGTATGACCGGGTAGGGTATAACCGGGTATTACGAAATAATCGGGTCGGGTTCGGGTAGGGTATTTTCGTGAAAAGCCATACCCTATATACCAGGTTCAGGTCGGGTTGGGGTTTTCAATACCCGGTTTCGGGTATACCCATTTTCGGGTACTCGATACCTATTTTCAAGTAAGCGTATGAATTTTCGACACGACCCGAAAACACGACCCGAACCTAACACAAAATTAACGGGTTTAGGTTTAGTCTAAATGGGTTCGCGTCAAACCCGCAAACCCATTTAGTTAAACGGGTCGGGTTTGGGCCAACTCGGGCGGGTTGGTTATACTATATATTGTTTTTTTACAATATGTTTTATGTTATATAAATTAAATTGGTTAGGTATTTTATGCTACACTTATAACTTAAAATAGAAATTGGTATGAGATTTTATAAATGAAACATAAATGTTTTATATATATTTGTGTTTTTTGTAGTAAAATTTTAATTTTAATACATTAGTTTGCGAAAATACCCTACAAGTAGGGTCGGGTTCGGGTATTAAATAACCGGGTAGGGTCGGGTTCGGGTATTAAGTAACCGGGTTTTAAAATACCCTACGGGTAGGGTCGGGTTCGGGTATTAAATAACCGGGTTTTAAAATACCTGGGTTCGGGTTCGGATTCAGGTTCGGGTATTTTGTACACCTCTAGCGTCAAACGATAGATCAAGTTTTCTTTTTTTTTTTTTTATCCTAAAAAACATACCCACATGAATAAATTGATCTAGGAAGTTTTACGCGTTACAAATAAACAAAGGGGGGACAGGGCGCTATCAGAATTGGCCATGTGTACCACACTACCAGAATGGTAACACCGCCGCCACCCGTGCTGGTAGGGGTCCCGTGAACCAATTTTTGGTTCCATCTAACGGGCTGGTAGTGTGGCACGGTCCAAACTTTTAGGTGTTTTTAATTCTTTTTTTGACCGTTTTAATGTTTATTAATTGTTTTTGACTTTCAAACGGTCATATTTTGTTACCATTTAAATCTTTAGTTTATAAAAACACAATACATTCCCACGGTTTTGAATCAAAAACATATAAAGCATATCAATACTTCTAAAAAAATGAGTGACATTGTCGTAGAAGATGTTCAAATAATCGTTCCCCCCGCTCGAAGTCCACCCGATTTTACACTCAGGCGAAAGTAGCCTTGAGTTTCTGACGAACCTTGCACGCCAAGCAGGGGAAGACACAACAACATCTAAGAAACGATACGTGCCACGTGATCGTGAGGGAGGCCATGCCCGGTTAATGAATGACTACTTTGCTGAAGTACCAAAATACACTAACGCACAGTTTAAATAAAGGTATCGCATGTCGAGACGTCTATTTCTGAAAATTGTAGCATATGTTGAAGCAAACTTCCCATGGTTCAAAGAGAGCATGGACGGTCGGTTTAGAAAGAGTTTTACGCCCATGCAAAAAGTATCTTCAGCAGTGAAACAACTCGTAACCGGTAATCCTCCAGACGAATACGATGAGTATTTATGTATGTCTGAGAGGACATCGCGTGAATGTTTACATTTTTTTTGCAATGCCGTCATTAAGTTATACGGGGCCGAGTTTTTACGAAGACCAACAAGCCACGACATTGCATGTTTGTATGAAGCACACGAAGAAAGACATCACCTTCCCGGCATGATCGGTAGCATTGACTGCACTCATTTAGTGTGGCGAGCATGTCATAGGGAATTACGAGGACAATATATGCGAGGCGATCACCAATACCCTACGATCATGCTAGAAGCGGTTGCTTCCCAAGATCTTTGGTTTTGGCATGGATTTTTTGCCCCCCCCTCTTGGTTCACTGAACGACATAAATATCCTCCAACAATCCCTGGTATTTCTTACCCAACAAAACGGAACGGCTCCACAGTGTCCATTTACTTTCAATGGACACTTATATAAACGTGGATATTATCTTACCGATGGCATCTACCCAACTTGGTCAACGTTTGTGAAAGCGTTTCGATATCCCACCGACCCTTAGGAAAAGAAATTCGTTAAGGCACAAGAGTCGGCAAGAAAGGATGTTGAGCGAGCGTTTGGAGTATTAAAGGGGAAATGGGGAATTACCGCACGACCCTTGAGGCCCAAAACCGTTGCTAGATGTAGCGTCATCATCTATACGTGCACGATATTGCACAACATGATAATTAAAGACGAGGGGCGTGCGATATCACCGGTCCACATACACGATCCCCCAATCCAACCGTTCTTCGACGAGGAAGCACTTGCGGAGTTGACAGAGTCTGATACGCATTTCCGACTTCGAAATGATCTCGTGGAACATCTAGACGGACTTGATCTACCGCATCTCGACGTGGAGGACTCCGAATACTTTTTATTTTATTTAGTTTATTTTTAATTTATATGTATTTGTATTTCTATTTATATTTGCTTTTAATATTGTAAGTTTATTTTATTTATAAATAATATGTTAATTAATGTTTCTTAAAAAAACTAAAAAAATAAAGATTTTAGTGAAGTGAATCAGTTAAGTGCTGCCAACAAAAAAGTGAATCAGTGAAGTGATGTGACAGTACATGATTGGTTAAAATCAATGAAAGAAAAATAACATTCTAATAGTACCCATTGTGCCCTAAGAGTAACTAAAACCCTATCAATTTTTGTCATTATATTTGAAGGAATATGACGTGTAGTGTGACTTTAACTCTATTATATATATATTTTTTTCTTATTATTCTTTAGGCGACTCTAAAACACGCTAAACAGTTTTAAAGTCGTCTGAATCATTTATAGCCTCCTATATATTCTTCAAAGTTTATATGAGTTAATATAATTTATTTCAAAAATCTATGTTAACTCATTTTTTTGCTAATCATTTGGTCCAACGGTCAATTGTAATTTCATATTTTATTTTAGAGTTATAGGATTCATACATCATGTGACATCACATTTGGGGTTGTATGACATCACTTTCTAAGTATGTGCCAACTTCCTGTTGGTCTATGATGTGAGTCAGGATGTATGAATCCTAATTATACGTGTTATGTAATTTCGGTTATGAGAAGTATGGACATAATTATTATTATATCGTTTTTAGTATTCAACCAGTATAATACACCTGCTAGAAATAAAACATTCAATGTGTGTAAAAGAAAATTTTTAGAGATATTTAAAGTATTTGTATTTATATTTTTAGTTAGCGTATATATTTTTAACTTTATGTTATTGACGTAAAATTTATTTTCAGTTAGTTAAAAGTCAAAGCTTCAATTTTTTTTTAAAAAAAATTTGTAAAACTGCTCGCTTAAGCTAATTCTATATTTTTGTTATTATCATGTATATTTTCTGTTATATATGTTTTTTTTTTACTCGAATAAAGATTTTTATTAAAAAAAATACGGAAATTATATTTTCTGTTATATATGTTAAATTTTATTTCAATGTTTATTTGTTAAATCGTGTGTAACAGACAATAATCTACTTAATTGGCAATAATCTGATTAATTGAATATTAAAAAAGTTAATGACTGATTTTATCCGATAATAGTTTTTTTTTGATCGGCGAACAACTGTGTGGCAACCACCCTTGCGGGGCGCCGTGCCCAAGAATCGACTACTCGACCTCCAGCAGCCCCCGCCTTCTCCCGATGCGCGGAAACCCGAGCCCCACCCGCCCGAAGGCACGACAGTGTTATAGAACTCGGTAAAACCTCGCCGCCCGTCAGATTCGAACCGGCGCCACCCGTATTCGATCTTCACCCGGATACCAAACCATAATGTTGGAAGTGGGAATTAAACCCATGATCACCCAAGTGAACATAAGGCCACTCCACCACTCCACCACTATGGATGGATAATAGTTATGTCTTGTCTATAACTCCAAAGTAATCCCCCTAGTTATGCGTATACTAAATATTTTCAAAGATGTGATTTAATTTAAAATTACCAAAATTAGTTACTCAAAAGGAATGTTACTTACTATTTTAGGAAATATATAATAAATATACTTAAATTACTTAATTATTTGGTATATATAGAAATATTATATAACGTGAATAATGAATGATAATGATAAATCTGTTGCAAATTTAAAGTAAATAATTGTGAATAATAATAGGTGTGTTCTGAATTTACAAAAACATCAATTGTGGATAACAACATTTATAAAGCAATTGTGGATAACACTTGTTTTTACCTCTGATTTTTGATACATTTGGCTTATTCGTATCGAATGCTATCTGTTTTCTGATCAGGGTCCAGCGGGTTATTCATAGTAGTGTTTCAATCGGCTCCGGGTGGGCAAGGTTATATTTTTATTAGATTATGGTTTGCCATTCAGAAAAGGGTGCCGGCGCAGCTTGTTGTCCGCCTACCCGCTATCTTGATATAATTTTCTAAGTCATGAAATGAAATTTAGTTTTAATTGAAAAATATACTATAATAACGCTAATCCTGACATGGTTTAATATGTGTTCTTTTATCAGATTCATCATGGTCCCAATAAAAATATGGATAAGCATGCATTGATGGGTTATGTAACTTATATGTTGAATATGTGATCCAAGCTATTCTTAAACTATATGCATAATTTAACTTAACTTAATTTTCTTTTATAGTAATAATATTATTATTAGAAATTATAGGAGAAAATGATACTTGACGTTAACTAGAATCCTTATTAGAATAAGGATTCGTTGCTTAGGTTAAGATATTTTTTTAAAGATAGAAAAGAGGGTTAAGCGGGATATAAAGGATAAAATAAATGAGAAGGATACGTGATATGTGTATAAAAGACACAATGATTCACAAAATATAATACAATTTTGAGAAATATAAAACAATAAAAAATCACAATGGCTAAAAAAAAATACACCTTGTCAAATTAAAAGACGTAATGATATACCAAAATTTTTAATGCCTACAAGTTAAAAGTGAAAACAAAATATCTAAGATCGTGAGGTTTTATGACATGGTTCTAACACTGCTAGAATGAGTACAATTGGAGTTCGTTTAATAACATTCTTACGACGTTTTATTTTTAAGACACTATGTATTTGAAACTTTCCATGTCAAGATAATTGATAATCGAGTAAAAAAGAGTTATAATCTGTAACATATATTCTAGTTAAAAATGAAATAACCAGAAACTAATAAAAAAATCCTTACCAAGGTTAAAATTGTATAACTAAATACATAATAACTAGATTTTTGCCCGCCGCGTGTTGCGGCGGCGGGACAAATTATTCATTAAGTTCGTTTAACCATAGCTTGATTCTAGACATTGTAAATGAAAAGAAAAGAAAATATTTAAACATGATTCAAACTCAAATTTACGCAGAAACGGAAACTAAAAATTGACTTGAGTCAGAATTACGGGTGACTCTGAATTGATTACCTAAGACATCACAACACCAGTTGATTGATCAGAGCTCCAACTTAAGCAACAACCACCTTTACCCCAATTTGATAACAAACGTCCTACCTTTTTCATATATCTGCAAATAGTAGGAAACAACTATTACAAACTGTGCAACTACAATGGAGGAAATCTTTGAAAGTCAAGACAAAACAAAATATCTAGCAACTAAGATCGAGTTTATGAGAATTAGATTTACCTCGCGCTTGTTTCTCTCCTCAGATGAGAACCAGTTTTGCTTGCATCTCTTTAAAGCAAGCCAATTACATAGTATTTAACTCAGTTAAAAAGGATATTAAAATAGTAAAGAGACATTAAGAAATGTACTTGTGATTCTTGTTATGGACTGGAGTTTGTTTGAATCCATGTTGACCCGTTTACTCAGCTAATAACAAATTTGTCATATTCTAGATATATCAATGTAATAGCTTCTTAAATTATATATAATTCCACATCGATTTACCAATTCGTGTAAATCCATAACTGATACTAACTTACATGATTAACAACCCATTTTAAGTGTGTTCGCAAAGATTGTAGCTTAAAGGCATAGTAAAGCCCTTTGTGTCACATACACATATTCTTTGCACAATATTTACAATAAAGGTGTCATAAGGAGGCAAATCAGTTGGGCCATCATCATAGCTAAAGTTCCTCTTTTCGGAATTATGAACAGAAAAGAAACATGAAGCTACAAATTATAAGCAACTTGACTCACATATCAATGAAAGCAATTACTTTTTGACGGTATTCCACATCCTCTGTTTGAGTTGTGCTAGAAGGCTTCAAGCAAAACTCTTAACTACAATACTCACATAAGTTTTAACTTGAAACTCAAAGAATCATGTGTGTGTCTAATTGATTTTGAATATTAGCAATTCAAACTAACATTATAAATCATGGTGCATTGCCTTTTCCACACATACAATGAAAATTATGAAATAGACAATAAGGTTTTAGTAAGAAATAATAGGCCAGCCACCCATTGAAGCATATCAACAAACAAACAAAAACAAAATATACAATTGAAGGGATAGGGAGCCTAATCTGAAAGGCGCCCCTATCCCCACTAAGTAACAACCCTGCGCCACGTCACGGCGCAGGAGCATACTCGCGCGAGGACAGCCAATCAACATCCTCGCGCGCCGGCACAGATGATAAGCAACAACTAATACCTGATACGCGCGTGCCATCACACGCGGAAGATTCCCTTGGCACGTCAAAGGAGGTACAAGGGATGACAAAAGGAAGATTCATAAGGATCTGTGTCAGAGCATACACCAACAGAAGAAGGACATGTGGCAGATAGTACGAAAGGGGGAACGGCTGCACTGTACACGCTGTCGTGAACAGTGACCAGCAGGCATTACTTCGCCCACTGTCAGGCGTCAAATCAGCCAGCAGAGATAGCCTGGACACTGTAGCAAGTACGACGTTACTGTGCACCACCAGAAGGCGGACACGTGTCCGACTACAACAACGACCACACTGTAGGCTGACGTCATCAACAGTGCCTCGTCCTTTCCCGCCATTTCCAGAAAGACCATGGGCTTGGGCCCCGGTTGGGCCCAAGCCAATGGTGTCACTTGTGGGCCTCTCCATGCAGCCCACTACTAAGCCTATAAATAGCATCAGATACAACTCATGTAGGCATTCACAAATACAACCATCATTACTGTACTCACTACTTGTAATTCTCTCTTGTCATTAATAATATCCCGGTGCACTCACAGTGGACGTAGGTCATTAACGACCGAACCACTTAAATCTCTTGTTCATATCACACACAATACATATCACACTCACCTTAACGAAATCTCGGGTTGTCGTAACGGTTTGGGTAAAGGATTAAACCTGTAGTTACATGAGTATTAACCCCCCGGAGGATTAGTCCTAATCACCGGTATACTTATTGTTTCTTCATTGGCGCCATCCAACGGTTAGAACAGCTATTTTAACCCATCTTTTAACCCACCCATGGCTGAACCCAACCCTAATACATCCGGCATGCACCAAACAGGAGACGAGGACCTCCGACAGCCGGATAACCAAACCACACCCAACACTGTCGTCAAGCAGACGACGTCTAGGCTCGACGGGTCAGCCGTTGAAATCCGTGACGTCGAATCCGACGACGACAGTCAAGAGCTCTCCGAGGAGGATCCGGATCGTTGGCTCCTCCGTCAGAATGCCAAGAGTGCTGCAATTTACCAACGCAAGCTGTTGCAGCAAGCGAAAAAGAAAGGTAAGACGCTTGCTTTCGATACTCCGTCGAAAGCAAGGTACAAGAAGAAGGATACGGCTAACCACGGTGAGGGTCGTAGCGGGGAGCTCGGCGGAAACGTCAGAGCTCGGGGCTACGCCAAATCACGTGAAGAGCCAGATGGTTACGAATCGTCAAGCAGCGACTCCGATCACAGGGGGAAGAAACACACTCACACGTCGCGAGACAGTGAGATAGACGATGACTTGGTAAAACCATTTCGACCGAAAGCTTTTGCTGAAAAGTCCAAATTCGTCGCTCGCATAGCGGCTGCAAAGGTACCAAGAAAGGCCAAACTCCCAAGCAGCATCGGTAGATACGATGGCCTGCGTGACCCAGATGACCATGTGCACGATTTCGAATGCGCAGGTGTATCTGTGGATTGGCCTGTTCAAGTGTGGTGTCACCTTTTCGCTCAAACCCTCACGGGTGCCGCCAGGGTATGGTTTGATAGCCTCCCAGCGGGAAGCGTGAAGGATTTCGACGACCTCACAGAAAAGTTCGGTAGCCACTTTTCGCATTTACGTAAGCATAAGAAAGACAAGGCGGACATCCTGCTATGCCGACGGTATGACAGGGAAACGATCGAAGATTACATAGTCCGGTTTAACAAAGAAGCACTGCAAATTGGATGCGGGGAGGAGCTCACACGGGCCGCGTTCATTCACAATGTGCGCAGTCCAGACCTCATGAAATGCCTCACCGGCAAAGATGGCATCCCAGAGTCCTGGGATGAGCTCATACGCTCAGCCAAAATATATGCCTCCTCCGAAAAATCTTTCAACCAACAACACGGCTTCCAGCCACAACACCATAATAATAATAATACTAGACACAAAAACAAATCCGTTTGGAACCGCATCACAGGCACCACCGACGAAGGAAAATATTCCCCGGCCGGTGATGCCCGCCAGATAATCAGCTCCAAACAAACGCGGGACCAACGCGGACACTCCAAGAAAAATCACGACTGGACCCCGTTAACAAAAACTCCATCTCAAGTTCTGAAAACCGAGCAGGTCACCCTGAAAGAGCCCAACCCCCTAGGGAAGCGCCGAAACGTGGACCGCAGCAAGTTCTGTGAGTACCATAACGACTACGGCCACCTCACGGACAACTGCTACAGTCTAAAAATGGAGATAGAGGCAGCGCTGAAATCAGGCCAGCTCGGCCACTTGGTCAAAAATGTTCACCGAGCTGGCAAAGGGCAAGGCAACGAAGAAACCCAAGGCGAAGGGTCGCGGAAGAAGATCCGGGACCTAAACACTCACGCTGCAACTCTAATCCCCCGCCACCAATGTAACATGACATGGCGGGGCAAGAACACCCAACATGGGAAGCGCACCCGGGTACAGCCGCTAGACGACTCATGGAAAGAGGCTGACATCCTCATGCCAAGGGTCAGAGGGGGTGCCTCCTGCACAGCTCCATTAGTGATTACTGCCGTCTTCGGACATTACCGCACACGGTATATGTTTTTAGATGGCGGCAGCAGCACAGATATCATGTATGACCAATGTTTTCAACAGCTAGATGAAGAAGACAAGGCAAAACTCATTCCGGTCAATGAGCCAATCTCTGGTTTCATCCACGAAACCATCATGCCCCGCGGCATGCTCTCTTTGCCTGTAACATGGACGGATGGTACACACGAGCGCACAGAAATATGCGACTTCATGGTCCTACCAGCCGCATCAAACCATGACATACTCCTAGGGAGAGAAGGCATTGCTCACTTCAACGCCAACGCCTCCACGGCGCATGCAATGGTTGGTTTCCCCACCAAAACAGGCGTTGCCTTCATCCGGGGGAACAAAGATTGCCATGTCACGGAGACAGCCAAACCGCCAAAGATGGTCAAGACAGATGCCCGCACAGAGCCGGAAAAATGGGCGCTCAACCCCAAATTTCCGGAGCAAACGGTGACCATTGGCCATGTAATCTCCGAATCCATACGAAATCATTTGAAGCAACTTCTGATCAGCAATATAGACATTTTTGCATGGCAACCGGCAGATATGGTGGGTGTTCCGCGGGACATAGCGGAACACAAGCTTAACGTCTATCGTTCCGCAGAGCCAATTGTACAGAAGAAGAGGAGTATGGGCCCGGAGAAAACAAAGGCCATGAATGAACAAGTCACCGAGCTGCTCAATGCGGGCATCCTCCGCCCCATCAGATATCAAACTTGGGTGGCCAATCCCGTCATGGTCGCCAAAGCGAATGGAGGATGGCGCATGTGCGTCGATTACAAAGACATCAACAAAGCGTGCCCAAAGGACTGTTATCCCCTACCAGAGATCGATTTGAAGGTGGACTCCCTCGCCCCTTACAGATTCAAGTGTTTCCTGGACGCCTACAAAGGATATCACCAAATACAAATGGCGAAGGAAGATGAAGACAAGACAGCGTTCCGCACAGACGCGGGTATCTTCTGCTACACAAAGATGCCTTTCGGCCTGAAAAATGCGGGCGCCACATACCAACGCCTGATGGATACAGCGTTCGTGAAAGAAATCGGCGTACGGCTCGAAGTGTACGTCGATGATTTAGTGATCAAAAGTAGGGAAGAAACCGACATGCTACAAGACATCCAACAAACATTTCACCAGCTACGAAGGGTCCGCATGAAGCTAAATCCAAGCAAGTGCTCGTTTGGAATGGAAGAAGGGAAATTTCTGGGAGTCATCGTTACGCGGGACGGGTTCCGCGCCAACCCAGAAAAGGTACAAGCAATCGAGCGGATGCCATCTCCCGCCTCCGTCAAAGAGGTGCAGACATTGATGGGCCGCCTGGTCGCCCTCAACCGTTTCCTATCCAACTACGCTTCAAAGTCATTTCCTTTTGTCGACACCTTGAAAAATTGTCTGAAGAAAAGTAACTTCCGCTGGACAACCGAAGCTGAGTCAGCTTTCCAACAAATGAAGCAGTGTCTGATGAACCTTCCTACACTGACAGCCCCGCTCCCTAAAGAGCCACTCACGCTCTACCTCTCAGTCACGGAGCGGGCAATCGGCGCAGTCCTGATGGTCGATCGTAAAGGCGTGCAAACGCCTATTTATTACATCAGCCGCACGCTGTTAGACGCGGAAACTCGGTACACCATAATGGAAAAGTTGGTCCTAGCTTTAATTCACGCTTCCCGAAGATTGCGCAGATACTTCCAAGGTCACCCGATAAACGTCCTCACAGACTATCGGATCAACGACATCTTGGCCAAACCAGAATTGTCAGGAAGACTGGCGAAGTGGGCCATTGAGCTCGGAGAGCACACAATCAGTTATAAGCCCCGACCCGCAATCAAAGGACAAGTATTGGCAGATTTCGCAACCGAGATCCCAGCCGACAAGGTTCAAGAGTGCCGAGAAGAAGAATCACCTGCGCCAGTGCACGACCCATCGCAAAAATGGTCCTTATACACCGATGGCGCCTCCAACGGAGACGGTGCTGGCGCCGGCTTGCGCCTCATCAGCCCAGACAAACATGAGTTCACATACGCCATCCGCCTCGAGTTCAAAAGCACAAACAACGAAGCGGAATACGAAGCGTTGCTGGCAGGCCTCCGCATAGCGGAAAAAATGGGGGCCAGGCACGTAGAGGCGCATGTAGACTCTTTGTTGGTAGCACGGCAGATCAACGGGACATACGATGCAAAAGACGAAACCATGGCTCTATACCTGGAGCAAGCCAAGAAACTCATGCGCAAGTTCGACACATGCACAGTCGAACACATCCGGCGCAGCGAGAACAAACCCGCCGACGCACTCAGCAAAATGGCATCCACGGTTTTCGAGCACATGGCAAAAGAAGTCCGCATCGAAGTACGAGATAAACCATCGGTCCCCGTGCGCCAGGTCAATGTTGCTCAAACAGGCAACGTGTCATGGATGACACCGATCAAAGCCTTTTTATCATCGGGAGTTCTGCCCAATGACAAACTCGAGGCCCGGAAGATAAAAACCAAGGCCCTGCAATATCAACTGACCGATGACATCCTGTACCGCCGCTCTTACTTGGGGCCACTCTTGCGCTGTGTTGACCCGGCCGAAGCCTCCTTTCTCCTCAAAGATATACATGAAGGAACATGCGGGCTACACGCAGGCCCAAGAATGGTAGTGGCAAAGCTGATGAATGCAGGATATTACTGGCCTGGCATGCACGTCGACGCGGTTACCGAGATACGCAAATGTGACAGCTGCCAGCGCCATGCCCCAAACACCTTGCGCCCAAAGAATAATCTCGTACCAGTTACCGCGGCTTGGCCCTTCCAAAAGTGGGCTATTGACCTAGTCGGACCATTCCCGGCGGCGCCGGGCAATGTCAAGTACTTGGTTGTCGCTATCGACTACTTCACTAAGTGGGTCGAAGCGAAACCTCTGGCAAAGATCGATGGCGCACATGTCAAGAAGTTCATCTGGGAGTTCATTATCTGTCGGTTTGGATTACCGATGCAACTGGTCAGCGACAATGGAACACAATTCGAAGACCAGGCCCTCCAACAATGGCTGGCTCAAATGGGAGTCACGCAAATCTTCACATCCGTTGCGCACCCGCAAGGCAACGGTCAGGTAGAAAGAGCCAACCGCACAATCGTTGAAGGCATCAAGACAAGACTCGGAACCAGGCGAACAGGGTGGGTAGACGAGTTGCCGCACGTCTTATGGGCTTACCGTACCCTCACGAAAACAAGCAATGGCGAAACCCCGTTCAGCTTAACATACGGGTCCGAGGCGGTAATCCCTGCAGAAATAGCTTGCCCCACGGCAAGGGTATTGATGGCAAACACAACCGACAATGATAAAGAACTCCGCATGAACCTCGATCTGTTAGAAGAACGCCGCAACCTCGCGGCAATAAAAGAAGCAAGTTACAAGACCCAACTCGAGCAATACTACAACAAACATGTAAAGGAGCAACCCTTCAAGATTGGGGACTACGTCTTCCGCAACAATGAAGCTTCCAACGCCGAAAAGCCCGGGAAGCTCGCCCCAACTTGGGAAGGCCCTTACAAAATTCAAGAAGTGCTCGGGAAAGGTGCCTACGCATTAGAAAAGCTCGATGGCACCCCTATTCCAAGATCATGGAACGGCGCTCAGTTACGGCGCTGTTATTTGTAATCAAAATGGCTACACATGCCATATCATTAATGAAAACGTTTCCTATATCTGTGTTTCTACTTGTACTTTCCGCGCCAAGGTCTTCAAGACTTAGACAAAATCACGTCGGACACGCTAGCAAGGCATGCCTTCAAGGCGCGCCACGTGCGCGCCGGGCGCCTACTCAAGCAGCGTAGTCTTCAAGACGGATTTACTCGCCGGACCTACAACACCGCAACATGCGCCTCAACTCTTGTCCTCTAGAGTCACTGCAACTCGGACAACAGAGTAGCGCGCCACATAAACGCGGTAAACGGGTCTTCAAGGCGAGGCGATCACGCGCCTAAGTCGGACTCAATGGCACAAGTCGCCTCCGCTACAATCTTCAAGGCGAGAAAGTGTTGAACACTTAGACGTCGGATTGTCTAGCCGAGCGCGCGCTCTAACTCTTACTTACACACTGGGTGACGACTTGGTTAAATAAGTAAATTAGAGACGAGACAACACGGTATAACAAACAAAAGTTTCATTAACAAAGGGAATTAAAAACCCTTCTATATTTACAAGGAAAAGGAAAATTACAAGTGTTAAAAGGCCTAATCACTGGTCAGCCGCGCCGGAAGGCCCCTCACCAGAAGCCTTCGCCAGCGCATCAGACGTTTCTATAAAATATCTAAGGGCCGCAGGTGGATCCGCGTTCTTGTTACAGTCCGCAAGCACTTGGAGGATGGGGAACTCTATCTTCTCGAACTTCTGGAGTTCCGCCTCATACTCATCCTTCAGTGGCTTGCCATAGTGTTCCGCGTCCACGATGCGCCCATCATTTTGCGCATGCAAGAAACCGTCTTCATAGCCCTCGCCATAACCATAGGCTTGGGCACTGGCAGCAATGGCGGCAATCTGGTCTCCGAGCAAAGGCTCCTGCCAAAATCTCTTGAAAACCTGCGCACAGAAACAAAGTTAGCATGTGGAAAAGACAAGTCTCAAAAACAGAGAAAGCGCGAAGACTTACCCCAGCCATCCCATTTGTCATCAACCATTTGATGGAGTCCTGCATCTGAGACTGGGCGGTGACAGCTTCATCCAGTAGCAACTTGGCCGCCTCACCTTCCTTCACAGCAGCAAGACGAGCCTGGTCACAAGAATCCAGCTCTCGCTCAAGGTCCTCCTTCGCACTAAGGACCTGGGCCCTCTCCCGCTCCAGCGAAGAGACGCGCTCAGTAGCCGCAACAAGAGCTTCGTCCTTAGACTCGAGCTCCTTGCGCATCTCTACATATTTCGCCGTCCTCTCCGTGAGGGCCCTGCTCTTCTCTTCAAGGCTCTTCACCGCCGTCCGCCGCTCCTCACGCGCCACTGACAGAAGCTCCTTGAGATCGGAGATGTCAGTGTTGGCCTTCTTCCATGATTCTGACCAACGGCGCCTCTCAGCAACCGCGTCTTCTTCAAGTTTGGCAACTTTAGCCTCCGCGTCATGGGCACGGCGGCGGTATTTGGCAATCTCGGCTTTGAAGGCAGCCTCTTTTTCAGCAAGGCTGGCCTTCTCCGCCTCCACCTGCTCCATGTCTCGCCACAACGCCGAGTCACGGCGCCGCAGCGAGTCCATCATGGATAGTTGAGTCGCTTGGTTAACGCACAAGGCGGCTATCAGGTCTTCACGACTCAACATATCCTGGTGAGTGCGCTCATAGGGAGGCAGCACCTCGCTGACAAACTCCTCGGCAGCCAAGGAGTTGGAAAACAATGTGTTTTCCCTTATCGCCCAGCGAGGGCGCCAGATGGCGTCACCACCAGACCAACAAGAGCCGTCATAGACTCCTGCTGATTCCCCAACCCTGGAAGCCTCGCGCCGATCCCGACGCGAGCCGCTCGCACCAGCTCCAGAGGCGCCCTGCTGGAGCAGAGCCCTCTCAAAGGCACCCCCTCCATCACGAGCCATTTCCTGGCTCTCAGCTTCGGCACGCTCCCTTGCAGCGCGCTCCTCAGCTAGCTTGGTTTTTTCCTCCAAGAACTTTTGCTCTTGGAGGCGAAGGCGGTCCGCCTCAGCCTTCTTGTCTGCCTCAGCCTTTCTTGCGGCTTCATCGGCAGCAGCCTTCTTCTCCGCCTCAGCCCGGCGGCGGGCTTCATCGGCTGCCGCTTGCTTGGCAGCAGCGGCCTTTTCAGCCTCAGCCTTTTGCAAGGCTTCATCGGCCCGCGCTTGCTCCTGCGCAAGCTCCTGCTCCTTCCACAAGGCATCCTCCTCCCTTCCACCCGCTTCGGCGGAAGAAGACAAAGGAGCAGTCGGCACAATCTTCGGCGCCACTACAAATCAACAATAACTTATTAATAATAATACAATTAATGAAAATAGGAAAGAAGAGAGAGGAAAAAAGAACTTACCAGGAGTCTTCTTCCTCAGTAACTTTTGGAAGAGTGGTTGGCGCGCAGGGGCGGCACCAATGCCCATGCTGAAAACGGGCCCGCCATCGCTACCACTTCCAACAGGACCCTTGGAAACATTAACTGGGTCCGGACCAGGTACCGATCCCTCACCACCTCCAGCGCCAGGCGCGACTGGAGTCTCCTTCACCGGGCCAGCGGTCCGCGACCTCTTCCTCTTCTCCAGCTGAGAAGATTCCGCTTCCTCGTCATCCTCAGAGGGTGGGCCATCCTTCCTCCGCCGACGCCCTTTCACAGCTTCTCCTGCTGAAACGGAAGAACCCGAGTCAGAAAGGGTAATCATGGCTCGGTACCTGTGCTTCCGCGGAGCGTGCTTCCAACGACCACGCCTCGCGGACGAGCCTACCGGCGGAGTCTCCCCTACAGTATCATCTCCGAAAATACTATCAAATAAAGGGCTGGGAGACTCACCAGTTGTAAAATAAGGTTTGGGCGCCGCAGCAAGGTCAGGATAATAAAAACGATCCGCCAACGCATCCAAGCACGAGGTCTGGCCCTCCGCCACTGGCCTCCACTTAATGCCCTTTTCCTGACGGGCAGCGTAGAACTCAAACTTGCTTACACCTGCAAATGACACATCATAAGGAATGGAACGCGGGAGGCAATAATGATAATAACTAATATAAAATACTTACCCTCCTGCGCGATGTAAGGCTCTTTACCCGCCCGGATACCGTTCCGGCTCATCCCCAGAAGGAAGAAGATTCCCTCTGTCAGGTTCTGGAACTCCAGCCTAGTGGCGTTGGCGGTAAGAGCAACGAACCAATCCTGCTTCTTGTAATCTTTTAGCAGAGGCATGTCCGCCACGCGCTGACCATCCCCTATTATCTTCCAAGGGAGGCCAACAGGGATGACCCCCTTCTTCACAAAGAAGAACTTTTCCTTTGCCCAGTGAAGGGACTTTGGGGTATGGGTGGCCATGGCGGGCACCTTGGGGCGTGGCTTAAAAGAAAACCACGTTTCATCCCGCGCCATGAAGTAAAATACGTTGAACCGCTCAACAGTCGGCTCAATGTCTAAGGCGCGGCACGACGCCTCAAAATGAACTAACCTCAGAAGCCCGAAGGCGGTTAGTTGAGTAGGCCCGACGCCATAGGCAACCATGGTATCTATCTGGAACCGGGTGCATGGAAGCCGGAACCCACACTTGGCAAAGTGGGCTTCATAAAGGGCCAGCTGGCCGCTACCAGCAGATAAGACGGTGCTGGTCGGAGAAGGAAGCATGGGCTCCCACTCCGGGAGGATCCCATACATAACACAGAAACGGTTAAAAGCCTCCTGACCCCAAACACAGAATGTGTTGGTCATGAGCTTCCTCTCCTTCGTCCGGCCATGCTCGACGATGGGCTCCTGCACCACCTCCTCCGTCTCCTTACCCAGAACTTCACCGGAGGTACTGTGACTATCCGACATTGTGGGAGTTTAAGAAAGAAAAAACCTGGAAATCTCACCGGAAAACTTGAAGATCAACCGGAATCTTCAAAGAAAATGAAAAAAGAACGGCTGATGGAAGGATCAACAAGGAGAAAACAAGAACAGAAAACACTCTAGAAAGGAAGAAACTTGAAGTTTCAACAATGAATCTTCAAGATCAGGGAGATCTTTGAAGATTAAACGGAAACTTCAACAGAAGAGTGACCGGAAGTCGAGAGAAAATTGAGAGTAAGAAGGAAAGAAATAAGAGAAGTAACCGTTCATAGCAACATTGCCAATCCTTATATACTCATCGCATTAATGACAGAGGGACCCACCGGGGAAGTGTAAACCGTCACAACTTTTCAAATTCCATTCACAAGATGGTGACACGTGTCCGCAACAAAAACGAGTGGCCTGGATGGAAGTGTATGACAGTTGTACACTACACAGGCGCCGGATGATCGACACGTGTCAGCAGATCTCACAATATCAACCATTCAAGCGCGTGGCAACTCACGCGCCCGACAAACAACACGCGCCCATCGACACGTGGCACAATCTCAACCATGAAGACAAAATGTCAGACGCGTGAAACCCCACGCTCCTGACACAGACGATATATTGATAACTGCAACCACGATGGGACGTGTATCAGTCTGTACAACCAGACAGTCACTGACACATCAGCAACCACTAAACTTCCCTCAGAAGTAATTGATCATTCGAATTCCAGGCGCATTTATTCCAATTTATGAGAGACAAATTCAATGCTAATGATTTAGAATTTATCACAACTCCAGACCCGCATTAAATTACTCCGGCAGCAGTAAATTTCTCAGCGGAAAGTTGACGTAAACTTTCAAAAGACGTTCCCCGCCCAACCACTGCAACGTTGGGGCGGAAAACGTCCTTCCCAGCGGAAAGTTGACGTAAACTTTCAAAAGACGTTCCCCGCCCAACCACTGCAACGTTGGGGCGGAGAACGTCCTTCCCAGCGGAAAGTTGACGTAAACCTTCAAAAGACGTTCCCCGCTCAACCACTGCAACGTTGGGACGGAGGACGTCCTTCACGGCGCAAATTTGACGAAAAACGGAGAAATACGTTTCCCGCCTATATTTTCTCAAATCAGAATAATACCCCCAAAGGCTACAACGCAAGCAGATGAGCTTTCATCCGCGACTTCTACATTTCGAGTCTAGCACTCCACCTCCTCATCAGCGAGCAGGAGAAGCCCTAGACTAGGGGGACTTGAAGGGATAGGGAGCCTAATCTGAAAGGCGCCCCTATCCCCACTAAGTAACAACCCTGCGCCACGTCACGGCGCAGGAGCATACTCGCGCGAGGACAGCCAATCAACATCCTCGCGCGCCGGCACAGATGATAAGCAACAACTAATACCTGATACGCGCGTGCCATCACACGCGGAAGATTCCCTTGGCACGTCAAAGGAGGTACAAGGGATGACAAAAGGAAGATTCATAAGGATCTGTGTCAGAGCATACACCAACAGAAGAAGGACATGTGGCAGATAGTACGAAAGGGGGAACGGCTGCACTGTACACGCTGTCGTGAACAGTGACCAGCAGGCATTACTTCGCCCACTGTCAGGCGTCAAATCAGCCAGCAGAGATAGCCTGGACACTGTAGCAAGTACGACGTTACTGTGCACCACCAGAAGGCGGACACGTGTCCGACTACAACAACGACCACACTGTAGGCTGACGTCATCAACAGTGCCTCGTCCTTTCCCGCCATTTCCAGAAAGACCATGGGCTTGGGCCCCGGTTGGGCCCAAGCCAATGGTGTCACTTGTGGGCCTCTCCATGCAGCCCACTACTAAGCCTATAAATAGCATCAGATACAACTCATGTAGGCATTCACAAATACAACCATCATTACTGTACTCACTACTTGTAATTCTCTCTTGTCATTAATAATATCCCGGTGCACTCACAGTGGACGTAGGTCATTAACGACCGAACCACTTAAATCTCTTGTTCATATCACACACAATACATATCACACTCACCTTAACGAAATCTCGGGTTGTCGTAACGGTTTGGGTAAAGGATTAAACCTGTAGTTACATGAGTATTAACCCCCCGGAGGATTAGTCCTAATCACCGGTATACTTATTGTTTCTTCAACAATCATGAATCATCTTCCATATCTACTTTTGTCAATATAACCATAACCTCAAATCACAAAAAAAAAAAAAAAAAAAAAAAAAAAAAAATGCACACTTGTAAGGGGTCAAAATTTAATTAGGCTAAGAAACCAAAATAATAACAAAAGATGAAAACCTTAGATCTGAATAGCAATAATATGGAAAGGGTATACACAAATGAAGGGCTAAAAGCAAAAGGGGGTGACAGAGGCGTAAGCAGTGGCAGAGGAGGCAGCAAGATTGGCGGAGTAAAAGCCGGTGGAGTGTAGGTTTCGTCGTTGATGCTGGAATTTTTCTTCAGCTATCACCTAGATTGAGGGGGAGGTGGGTTATGTGAGAAGTACAACCCCTTAAGCCACAAAGTACAACACCAATGCATAAAATACCCCTAAAGCATAAGGTACAATCAAAGATTGCACAAATGCTTTGGTTTTTAGTATATTATAAATGGTCTGGATCTTGGTCGTTGTGATTTTCTAGCTCTTCATAGTTCATACATAGTTATGTTTTCTGAATGATATCTCTTTACCTTTCAGAGAAAAAAATTTTTGACAAACGAAATAACCACCAAAGGGGCCAATCTTTTTTTTTTTTTGGAAGGTGTGTTTCAACGGAGAATCCAAACGACGCACAACCCCTCAACCCCAGTTCGAATCCAGGCCAAACGCGGGTGTTGAATTTCTCACCCCTTAGTGCGAGTGGGGGGACTCGAACCTGAGACCAAGCCCGGGCGGGAACCTGCATAAGGAGTAACCCCCCCCCCCCCCCACCTGGGCTGGACATCATTGGCGGCCAATCTTAATTAATACAATATTAAAACGTATCAAATAAAAAACTGGAAATTATTTGGATGTAATTCTGGTAACACTAAATATATATCATTAAAATAAAATCCTAAATTAAATCCCAATAACACTTAACGATTGATACTTTCCAAAGCTAAAGAAAATGGTTATGGCAGTTACAATCGATAACCATAATAACAAATCAGTTTTAATTTTGAATACATATATGTTATGGAAATTTTAAATTTAGAAAAAGTTGCCCAAATAACTGAGAATAATAGTCAATCATATACTAAAATAAAACAAGCTACCATCTTCCTATATAACATTATATAACGACACACCTCAAACAAACTTCCAATCCACAGACAACCTCAAAACACAAGCAGAAATCAAACATTTTTCGATCTTGAAGATGATGATGAGCAACTACGGAAGAAAGCGAACTGTGTTGATGTTCCCATGGTTAGGCCATGGTCACATTTCTCCTTTCCTAGAACTAGCTAAAAAACTAAGCAACACAAACCTCTTCAACATCTACCTTTGTTCCACCCCTGCCAACCTTAATTCTGTCAAGCAAACCTTGAAAACCGATTGCGGTTCGCTCTCGATTAGCCTCATTGAACTCCACCTTCCTGCATTGCCTGATCTGCCACCACACCTTCACACCACCAATGGCCTTCCTCTCCATCTTATGCCGTCCCTCAAGCAAGCTTTCGACATGTCTAGCCCTCGCTTTTCGCGAATCATGAAAACCCTGAGACCCGATTTGCTCATTTATGATATGATTCAATCATGGGCTCCGGTTTCTGCTTCAGCCCTTGGGATCCCTTCGGTGTGCTTCGTCACCACAAGTGCTACCATGGCTGCCACCATGTTTCATCTTTACTTGAACCATTCCAAAGGTATTGCTTTTCCGTTTCGGACTATTTACTTTCGTACTTATGAATACAAGCATGTGCATGAGATTCTTGAGAGCTCTGCGAATAACCGAAAAGATAAGGATCGTGTCATGGAATGTGTTGGGAATTCATCAAGCATTGTTCTTGTTAAGTCTATTGAAGATATTGAAGGTAAGTATGCTGATTATCTTTCTATTTTGACTGGTAAAAAGATCGTACCAGTGGGTTCACTTGTTGTAGACCCGTTTCATGCTGACTTGAAACAAGACAGTGTGATGCAGTGGCTTGACACAAAAGAAACTGGATCCACTATATTTGTTTCTTTTGGGAGTGAGTACTTTCTTACTAGTGAGGACTTAGAAGAAATCGCCTATGGGTTGGAAATGAGCAATGTGAACTTCATATGGGTTTTAAGGTTTCCAAAAAGTGAAACAAAAGTTCAACTTTCTAAACATTTGCCATTAGGGTTTCTTGAAAGGGTTAAAGATAGGGGTTTGTTAGTTGATGGGTGGGCTCCACAAACAAAAATTTTAGGGCACAAAAACATAGGCGGTTTTGTGAGTCATTGTGGTTGGAACTCTGTTATGGAAGCAATGAAGTTTGGTGTTCCCATAATTGCAATGCCAATGCAACTTGACCAACCGGTTAATGCTCGGTTGGTTGCGGAGGTTGGGGTTGGGGTGGAGGTAATTAGAGATGGAAACGGGCGGCTTATGCGAGAGAAGGTGGCTGCGGTTGTGCAACGTGTGGTGGTGACTGAGTTGGGTGCAATTGTTAGAGAAAAAGCCAAGAAAATAAGTGTTCATTTGAGGGCAAAAGGGGATGAGGAGATAGATGTGGTGGTGGAGGAGCTGTTGAAGCTATGTCAAAATGGCGGCGACCGTCGTGTCACTAGTGGTAATGGTGGTAGGAAGGGACTTCAAAAGACAAAAAGCGAGACATTTGCCATTGACATGCTTTGTGCAATGGAAACTAAAGTTTAAATCGAAGTCATACCATTACAAACTCAATTTCTGGTATTTTATTTTTTTTCTATGTTTGTGTTAAAGTGATGTGCATGGAAAAGGCTACCCTTTTTTGTGTAGCCTTTATTTGAGTTATTTTAATATATTATTATTATGAAAACTTGTAATGTATATTTCATTATTTTTTTACCCGTCACGCGGTGCTATGGCGTAGTACGCGACAAGTTAAAGTATAAACTATAACTAACCCGACTCATTGCAGGGTAAGGCTACCATAAATTAATCATGAAAATTTCAGTACCATATTACCATTGCTTATTTTGCGTGTTATGAATGTGGTTGGTGAGCTCTAAAGTCTATGCACAAAAAGGAAGCACTTCGGTTTTATGCACACTTTTCGATTTCAACAAAAAATCGAAGTCCTAAATCCTAACGAGTGTAGATCTAGCATTTGGTCTAATTCACAAATTCACTCGAGGCTAATCAGCTAATCTTCGCATCGCTTTTAAGCCGATCTCTTACCGAAAATTATTCAATGAAATCAGAACTTAAACAAGTTATACACGAATCAAATATAAAAAATGATAGAAACGTAGGGAACGAAGAACCGTCTAATTTGAGAATAGATGGTTTGAGGCGAGTTTTAGGAAGCTTGTGATATGAATAAGATAGGCCTCGAAAGATGAGGGCGTTGTGAATCTAAAATAAACATTTTAATAGTTAACGATCTCAAAATAAGATTGATTTTTCAACCTTTAAAAAATACTAGTAGGTAACCCGCATGTTGCAGCGGGATTTTATGTGTGTAAGATTATTTGTCACGATCATTGAGGTGAAAGAAAAAAATGGTTTTATAAGCAAGTATGCTTTTCATAAACATTTTTGAGACATGTCCCAAAGTTATGCCCAAATCTCAAATACTAAACAAACGGGCCATATACATGAAAGTACTCATACTTGACCAGCAAAACCTAAAATTTAAACGACTATAGTTTATTGTAACTAGGGACGAAGGATAAGAAGGGCCAGGGGTGGCCCTGGCCCCCCTGTTTTCTGGGGCAGTGGTATAAATTTGCGATTTTCATAAGTAAATTGAGTCCGGGTTGAGTTCAGCCCCCACCAATTTGCCACTACCGATCGAAAAAAATTGAGTCCAGCCCCCACCGATTCCGAAACCAAGCTTCGCCTCTAATTGTGACCAATCTAGATGCCTACTTGAAAGTAAAATGACCAAACGCATCATTACAAACCTTTGTAAATGTAACCCAACACACACAAAAAATGCACTTTATAAGTCATCTTCCAACATGCCATAAATTCCTTCTGAATTTGCAAAAGATATTGACCACAATATGGTGAGGTTTGACTTGGACACCCTTTTTGATTTTGCTGCCATCATTTCTGAATTTCCATTCATGAGCCATACTGCTTGTTGTATAAAATATCATGGTCATCATATCGAACATATACTTAGTTATATAACCAAGAAACTGTGGAAAACATTAGGTCTTAGCCATGTCATCTAATAATTGCAAGCTATTTTACATGGATGAACATACAACATAAAGCTTACTAATATGGGATATTTTGTCATGATGTAATTAAGCAAAATAAATAAATTAGCATCATGAACTAAATGAAGTCCTCCCTTTACGAATAGTTTTTGTAAGAACTGTAATAAGTTTAAGAGCAGATAGGAAGCCATCAGCCTGTTTTGCCTGAACGTGTGTCGAACAATTATCAAAAACAATCTTTTTTGCCCGAAACATATTCATCTCATTATTGGAATTAAAAAAAAAAAACTTTTTGGCCCGATTCAATAAGAAAACGACGTATAT
Organism: Ambrosia trifida; assembly: GCA_028751855.1. Taxonomy (NCBI): domain Eukaryota; kingdom Viridiplantae; phylum Streptophyta; class Magnoliopsida; order Asterales; family Asteraceae; genus Ambrosia; species Ambrosia trifida. Next base: position 106,568,904 of record CM054123.1, on the reverse strand, counting down.
TAACTTTAACGATAAACTAACATGACATATAACATAAACTCATATGGTCTAGTGAATAAACTAAAAGACATACCTCATTAAACAAATCTTTTTAGTGACAGATTCATCACTTGACTCCTCTATTGTAATGTTTAATTCTTTAATCATCTTTCAGTTGCTCAGCCATATATACAACTCATCTTCAAAGCCAATAACCAATTATCAAAATAGAGCACATGTCTTCATAATTCCTCAAAACCGGATTTACAAATAAATAGTGAAAATAAATTTTGAATCCAAATACCTTTGTTGATTTCTATTTATAAGCAAATACCTTTAAGGAATTTTACAAGTCAGTGTCTTAATGAAATAATAATTTTACATCAATGATCATTGATTTAAAAAAACCTTTGGTTTGAAAAACCACCAATGTGGGGGTGGGGAGGAAAATTAAGGGTAGTAATGAAAATTTATTTTCACATTGTAAAGGAGGAGGTGGGTAAAATGTTTACCTTACCCTCCTAAGTATCTTAATTGTCACAACTATTCTCATAATACTCTTAAATTTCTTAATTAAATATGTTGTACATGTTGCTTGTTAAGTTGTACGAAAATATAAATTATCATGTTATACATCATTCCTCCTTAATAAGATAATATAGATATAGATATCTCACGACATACAAATACCACTTTATCATTACAACTTGCAACCAAGCCATCATCTATCATGGAATATAGACGGGATGGTTTTTGAGCCTAATCCAAACCCAATTTGGCAACTCCTTAGGTAAAGTTTTTTCAATAACCATTTACAAACCTAAACCGTTGTAAACCGAATCAAACCAACAAATACTAACGGTTTGACTTTATGGTTTGATTATGGATGAACATTCTTTTCCAAATACTCCTACCCGTATCCATGTCAATTTTGGGTTTCTAGTATAGATATAGTACCCAGTTTTATTAATTTTTGTATTCGGTATCAATATGAGTACCGATAAAAATGGTTACCTAATTTTATATACTAATGAATTTGATATTATGTTTTACTTCGTATTATGATACCCGCATCGATTTCACCAATTGATACCCTTAGTATTGATACTTGTACCAAGTTTACCTACTTGATACCTCTAGGAGTGTCCAGAAATAAAAAAATAACAAAGTGGTACCAAACGGGTACCGTACCAATATAGTCGGTACAGTATTCAGTATCCACTTTTGTTCAAATCTGTTACCGGTACGCTATTGGTGGATGTTTTTTAATATAATTAGAAAAAACATAATATGAACTTTGAAATAGAAGACTCACTTGTACAAATGCTGACTTTTTTACACTTATATTTAGCAGTTTGTACATGTGAAAACTTGCTCGTATAATTTGTGAATTTAGTTTTGATCCAAATCATCTTACAGTTTCAAAATTTAGAGACGTATATCACTTCACTTCATCTAACGACCAAATTCATGTATTATTATTAAAATCCAATTAATCCAACACTTCATACGGTGTCAACTACTGATTATGATAAAATTTCCTAACTAAATCATGTTACATAATCACATATATAAACATTCAAGAAACAATAGTTGTATTTATTCCATCTGAAACATAAAATTGGTATCGTTTGATCTACTACTAAAGTATATGAGGTACAAACGTTAGCGTGTCAATGTAAACTGTAACATGTGAACCGTAACCTATCTAGCAATCTCCAAACAGTCATTTCCCTTGATCTTCTGCTCATACTGGTATAATATGTATCATGTTTGTAACCACAACTTTAACCGGATCATTTACATCGCTTCTACAAAAACAGTTAAAAATGATCAATTGAATGTGATAATGAGTATTCATAACCAAAACCCTAAATATGTTAACACAGTATACAAACCAGTGGGGTTGATGGAACTCATGGAAGCATGTCGAGGGTATCATCAGGACATTGATAAATGGTGGATGGATTGCATAATTTGCTACGTCAATAAGAGCGTTGCAGGCTGGAATAATGGTACTTGATGCATAGTCTCTAGATCCATTGCCGATTAAAGAGACGGGGGACTTGAAACGGAGGGGCAAATTCAATGTCTTTAATTTGAGTCTTCAATGATGCCTCACGATTGTTTTTGTCAGTTACTAAAGTGGCGTAGGAGATGAAACGGGTTATCCAATTTGTTTATTGGATCTTTACAAGACGGTACAAGTAGTTGGTGGTTATGACAAAGTGACGAAGGACGAGAATTGGACGATAGTGGCCATGTCAATGGGATATGGAAGAGGATTTCCAAGCCTAGTGTCAAAGAGAGACATTACAAGAAACCTAAGGCAAACATACGTTCGATATTTGGAGATGCTTGAATGGTATCATCTAAAGTACAAAGGAAAAGAATTAGTGGTCGAAATCAATGAAGAAGCGATAGAAGATCACAAGATGAAAGGAGCCAAATGGAATGACTCGGACTTGCCCCCAAATAAAAGATCAAGATCCTCATCAAGTGAAGACTAAAGCCGAAGTGCATGGAATCAAGATTAGGGGGGAAATGTTGGAAGATAATCTTGATTCATATTATAAACATGTGTTAATTAAGTTGTGTACATATGTTAGATATTATTATTATCTTTAGATATCATAAGTTAGATAAATAAAACATGGACCAGTGTGTCACATGTATGACCGAACGGTTATAGGAAGCCTAAGGGGACATGCTGGTTTAGTCACAACCCCTCGTAATGTATATATAGGCCGAAACATTATGTATTTTAGTGTGTGAAAGTATTGTTTATATAACTACTTTTCAAAGTTCCCTCCATATTTCTCTCCCTCTATTCGATTCAAACAAACCGTTCGCATACATTTATTCATTCCAGAAAACAAACAAGTTTGTCCTTCAATTCTCCCTTTAGCAACTCAACGACTTCAAGCATAGTTGGTCTATTCTCGAGCTGATAATGTGCACATATGAGCCCAACGTAAACAACCCGTTTCAGCTCTTCTTCATCGTACTCCCCTTTCATCTTTGGATCTGCAATTTCACTAAATTTTCCTTCACAAACCAATGACAAGGCCCATTCTGTGATTGGTCGTTTAACGGTTGAATTGATATTTTCTATGGGCTTCTTGCCACTAGCAAGCTCGAGTAACAGAATCCCAAAACTATAAACATCACAACTCCTTGACGCCTTACCTAGCATGGCGTATTCTGGTGCAAGGTATCCAACGGTCCCTTTAACCCGTGTGGTTACATGGGTTGCACCATCAGGTATAAGCTTTGCATATCCAAAACCAGCCACTCGGGCCTTGAAATCAGAGTCTAGTAACACATTGCTTGCGTTAATATCTCTATGCATTACGTTTGGTGTTGCATGGTGGTGTAGATATCTGGATAAAGTAATGAGCTTGAGTCAAGATTCATATATGGTGACACATTATTATCTGTTTGGGTGTCAAGATTCTTGAAAACTTACGCAATTCCTTTTGCAGATCTGATCGCAATAGTCATTCTTCGTGGCCAATCAAGAAGGCTTTCACCAGAGTGCTGACCATGAAGGTGAGAAAATAAACTAAAATTAGGCATGTAATCATACACAATTAATCGCTCTTGTCCTTCTGCGCAATAGCCACGCAAGTTGAGCAAATTCTTGTTATTAACGCGTGCAAGTATTTCAACCTCGACAGCAAATTCCCGTTCTGCTTCTGTGCTCCAAACATGTAACCTTTTCACTGCAATCTGATCACACATGTATCAAATATCTTTGTTCTATTTTATCCATAAGGAAACAAGTCAAACGTCACATGAGTTACAAAAATTGTTTACAGTTTGTTACTTTGTTATATGTTTTGTAATCATATAATTACAAATTTCACTAGAATAGGCAAGGCATTTATGTGCCTTATGTCCAAGGCTTGATACAAAACCACTATCAAGCCGGGGCTCTCACTGGAAGCAGCCTCTCTATTCCCACTGGGTAGAGGTAAGGCTGTCTACATCTTACCCTCCTCAGACCCTACCTTAGCTTTTGCTATTAGTGGGATTAACTGAGTATGATGATGATGATGATGATGATGATGATGATGATGATGACGATGATGACTAGAATAGGCAAGGCACAGATTACATGAACGTAACCCGTTCTCAAAACTTAACTGTTCTAACTAGAACTTATTTTGACACATTACTCAGCAAGATCGACCAATCCATATAGGGGTGTTCATCGGGTTTGGTTTTCGGTTATCCGGTAATTCGGGTTTTCAGTGGTGAAAGTATTACCCGATAACCGATCCAATCTAGTTATGGGGTTAATCAGGTTCAGGTTTTTCGGGTCGGGTTAAATGATTATTGGTTATATGGTTTGGGTGTTTGAGTTACATATTTCCAGCCATTTAGGTTGCGTATTCCTATCCATTTGGGCTACAATATGTGTAAAACAAAACCACAACATGGGTTACAATATTTAGTTGCAAATTTAGCTTCAAAATCATTACTACGATATACATAAATATATGGAAACTAGATCATTTATTTGTTTTTGAATTGTTCGGGTTATTCTGGTCAACCCGAATTATAAAAAACTAATCCGAAGACCGACCCTAAAGACTCTAATCGGGTTCGGGTATGCACTTAATCGGGTTCGGGTTAATCGGGTAAGGTACTTTGTCGGGTCGGGTCACTTCAGGTTCGGTTATTGGTTATCGGTTAAAAAGAACACCCCTAAATTCATATGTATTTTTTTAACGGCTAACGAAATTCACCAAGAACCCCCTTCGGAGTCCCTACTTAGTCAAATCACTACCCCTTCCATCCGGCATAGCCAGACATGTAAGGAAGCTCCTAATTTCACCAAGTTCACCAGTTCCGGGGAACACCCGACTATCCACCCGCCCGAAAGCACGACAATAGAATAATCGGTAAAACCTAGCGCTCTCAAGAATCGAACCCAAGATCTTTCGACCATGGGTCTTCTGTCATTGAGCCTCCATACCACTCACCATGGTTGGTTAAATCCATATGTATTGAATATAGAAAAAAAAAGTTATTTAATTAATTACTTGAGATCCATTCCATAGTTGACCCCAATAAACACTGCGAAATCCGCCTTCACTAAGCTTATTGTCATAATTAAAATCGTGTGTAGCCGCTTGTAATTCCTTTAACGCAAACATCCTCCATGATGATTCTTTCTTATCTTTCACTTTCCTGTGTAAATCAATAACATACAAGAATTAAATTCCAAATTTTATGTTACTAGCTCTAGTAACATACATATCGAACGATGTGAAAAGAAAACATACCGATCAAAGGACCTTGTGCAACACAACCAGGAGTGAAAATACATTAGTTGTTGTTTGCTAATAATATTTCATATTTGAAAATGTGAAGTATGAACCTTAACTAATAATGTGGACTTTTTACAGTTGATTGTTTTTATTGGTTAGGAGGTTGGCTGATTAGCTATTATAAAATCTAATTATTTTGTTTTTCTCTAGAAGAAAGTATGGGATTTTGATTACTACATAAATGAACCTTATTCTAGGTTTCAAGTTTCAATTGAAAACTATGGTTTTTTAGCCAATTTTTTAAAACAAACTTTTATAGTTTGGTTGTGATTTTTGTTATAATTGGGCCAATTTATTAATAGGGGTATGTTTTAACTTCCCACGTTGAGTATAACCGAACCACATAATCCATGAGAGAGAAGGATTAAAACTATGTTGTGGCTCATCTTGAGCACAAACTCTATCCTCTTATATCGCGATAATTGGACGTTAACGTGACACTGGATAAAAGAAGGTGATCGCTTACTTGACCCTGTTGTGGCTCACCTTGACCTCCCACGCTAGCATCCCTCAAAAGAGTCGTTGCTCTCCTCTCCATCCCACGCTAACCCACGCAGTGGTGAAACTTGACCCGAAACGTTGGGGAGTCGGAAGTCACCGGGGGTCGGAAGTCATGACACTCATGCCAGCTCGCTCGCAGCCAATGGCGGATCTTCATACGTGCCCGACCGGGCCCCAGCCCACCCAGCCTTTCGCTTCGTGGTGTAAATTTTACCAAAAATTTTTGAAGTCATGAAGTCACCGGGGGTCGGAAGTAATGACACTCATGCCAGCTCGCTCGCAGCTAATGGCGGATCTTCATACGTGCCCGACCGGGCCCCAGCCCACCCAGCCTTTTCGCTTCGTGGTGTAAATTTTACCAAAAATTTTTGAAATATGCAGGGGCGAGGCTTCTTTAGGTAAGTTGAGTCTGGGTTGAGTCCGGCCCCCACCGATTTTTGGCGCAGTGGTGAAATTTTATCATTTTCATAGGTAAATTGAGTCTGGGTTGAGTCCGGCCCCCACCGATTTGATCTTCCGGCCACTACCGATTGAAAAATATTTGAGTCCGGTCCCCACTTATTCGAGAACCAAGCTTCGCCACTGGAAATATGTATTGAGTCCGGCACTACTAGATTGAGTCCGGCCCTACCATGTTTTACGTTCAAGATCCACCATTGCTTGCAGCCTCGCTTGCGCCACCTCGTTGTCGTTTTCACAAGCCACATGGCTCGTCTGCTCGCTGGCGCCTGCTTGCTCGCGCACCACATCACATAGTCTATGGATGGATAATTGTAACTATAAAACCTCAAAATATCATCATCATCATCATCATCATCATCATACTCAGTTAATTTCACCTATAGCAAAGCTAATGTAGGGTATGAGAAGGGTAAGATGTAGGCAACCTTACCTCTACCCCTAAGAATAGAGAGGTTGTTTCCAGTGAGACCCCCGGCTCGATGTGGTTTGGTATCAAGCCTTGGACATAAGGCACCGAACACTTAGCAATCGGGACAAACCCGATCGGTGCATGTACCCCTTTGTCTTTTGGCCATACACGCCACCACATGATGCATAATTAACCGTCCGTCGTTTTTAACGTTATTTTCACGAAATTAGTAAAATAACGTTAAAACTAGTGCAACTTTACTTTCGCCCTCCAAAAACCACACATATTTATATACACTATAATTAGGAAAGTCGGTGCTACTCACAGATTGAAACTATTGCAAAGCCGGCACGCATTTCAAAAAACTTTCAAAAGATACAACCGGTTTATGCATCATCTTTTCATACGTACAAGTCTTCAACGCTTTTATCCTTTTCCCACCTACACCTTTCGATTTCCACCTGCATCTCTCAATCTCTCTCTCTCTCTCTAAAACCTCATAACCCCTCTCATCTTCCTCCATCTAACACATTCTTCTTTTTTAAGACATCACCACAGTTGGATGGTGATGGTGGCGTTGGATGGTGGATATGGAAGTCGCGCTTTCAGACACCCTGCCTCACTCCCATCTACACATTGCCTCCCTCACCGCCAAAAGAACAACCGGCGATGATGACCGACGGATAAAAACGGTGACCGGCACGTTACGGTTTCGGTAGGCTTCCGACCAAATCCGGTAAGAATCCTTTCTTTTTGCATGTTCGGTAGTTTGTTACATCGGTTTAATCAAAAGTATCTACAATAGGCTAAGGTTATAGACAAGGTCTGGTGAAATTCCTTCGGGATTCCGGCAAGGTGGTCTAGCAGTTACAGGACTCCTTTTTTGAGATCTCTAAATAGTCGCAAAGGTAGGTCTAGCGAAACCCCCTATTTGTTCTTCGAATTGTGTGTGTGTATGTATGTATATATATATTATTTCGGGACCAACATAAGGAATGGTTGTCGTTGTTTCCGGTGAAAGCGATGACAGGGAGATGGTGATGATTCCCTGGGATATATATCATTTTGGACTTTCTTTTGTGAAAATCGGATTTTATCAGTAATTAGAAAAAAAAAACCCTGATTTAACTTACTTTGTAAACATGTTTATGTTTTGATGGTGAGTATATTGGAGATAATTTCTCCTCCAATGATTATGCAGTCAACGGTCTAGTCAAAGGCATAAATCAAGCATTGCTTGATTTATGCTATTAGTTTCATTTCTTATGTAATTATTAGTTCTTGTGTTTTCTTATAAATAGCTACTAGGAATTAGTAGCAAAATTGTACCAAACATTACAATCAAGAAATAAAACAATTCCTCCCTCTCTATATTCTATCACTATACTCCTATACAAATAAATCCACCTAGCCGTTTTGAGAGTCGCCAGCTAGAAACCGAGCAGCCCTCTGGCTGCGGGGCTGAAACAAATAAACAAACCAATAAACCAAACCAAATAGAAAATAACTTCCGCTTAGATTTCTATCTGTTATCAAAGCAGTGTTCCTGGTCCTGCTCAAAAAATAAAATAAAAATAAAATAAAGGAGGCAATGAGGGGGATGGAAGCAAGACGGAGGAAATCGAAGACCAAGATGAAAAGTCGAGTTCAAATCTACGAGCTCGCAAAAAAAAAAGTCGAGTTCTTTGAACTCGCGAGAAAAAGAAAAGTCGGGTTCTTTGATCCCGCAAGAAGAAAAAGTCGGGTTCCTTGAGCCCGCGAGAAGAAAAGTCGGGTTCTTTGAACTCGCAAGAAGAAAAAGTCGGGTTCTTTAAACCCGCAAGAAGAAAAAGTCGAGTTCCTTTGAGCCCGCAAGAAGAAAAGTCGGGTTCCTTTGAGCCCGCGAGAAGAAAAGTCGAGTTCTTTGAACTCGCAAGAAGAAAAGTCGGGTTCGTCGAACTCGCAAGAAGAAAAGTCGGGTTTTTTTGAACCCGCAAGAAGAAAAGTCGGGTCCAAAACTATGAGCCCGCAAAAAAAGAAAAAAAAAACACTCCAACTTGAAGAGGAGTGTTCAAAAAAAATATTACTTGGCAAGTTAGGCGTTCGTAACCTTCACGCTCCAACTTGAGGGGGAGTATTGGAGATTATGACCACTTGACTAGGCAAAGTATTGTAGTCAAAGTCTTGCTTGCTTTGTGCCTCAAGTGATCAATAATGTTGACCTTGACCATTGACCAACATTATTTATCATTGACCAAAACTAGAGATTAGTCTCCTTGGATTATGCCCTAAAGTTTAGCTACTTTCTCATTTTATGTATTTCCTTCATATATTTATAAAGGGGATTATCTCCTCATTTGAATGTACTAACCAAAAAACATTACAATCAAATAAATCTTCCATATTCTCTCTATATTTCTTATACAAAATCCACCTAGCCATTTTGAGAGTCGTTGGCGTTTAGAAACTGAGTAGCCCTCCTGCTGCAGGGCTCAAACAAATAAATAAAACCAAATAGAAAATCGCTTCCACCAGATTTCTATATGGTATCAGAGCGGTGTTCTGATCCTTGGAACAATCTGCTCAAAAAAAAAAAGTCGGGTTCCTTGAGCCCGCGAGAAGGAAAGTCGGGTTCTAATCTTTGAACCCGCAAGAAAAGAAAAGTCGAGTTTTTTTTAACTCGCAAGAAAGAAAACTCGGGTCCTTTGAGCCCGCAAGAAAAAGTAAAGTCGAGTTCTTTTGAACTCGCGAGAAGAAAAGTCGGGTTCAAATCTTTGAGCCCGCGAGAAGAAAAGTTGGGTTCAAATATTTGATCCCACAAGAAAAAAAAGTCGGGTTCTAATCTTTGAACCTGCAACAAAAGAAAAGTCGAGTTTTTCAAACTCGCAAAAAAAAAGAAAAGAAAAGTCGGGTTCTTTTGAACCCGCGAGAAGAAGAAAAGTCGGGTTCTTTTGAACTCGCGAAAAGAAAGACGGGTTCTTTTGAGCTCGCAAGAAGAAAAGTCGGGTTCCTTGAACCTGCAAAAGGAAAAGGCGGGTTCCTTTAACCTGCAAAAGGAAAAGTCGGGTTCTTTAAATCCGCGAGAAAAAAAAAAGTCGGGTTCCTTGAACTCGCGAGAAGAAAAGTCGAGTTCTTTGAGCTCGCAAAAAAAAAAAGTTGGGTTCAAATCTTGAACCCGCAAGAAAGAAAAGTCGGGTTCAAATCTTAAACCCGCAAGAAGAAGAAAAGTCGGGCTCTTTGAGCTCGCAAGGAAAAGAAAAGTCGGATTCTTTGAATTCGCAAGAAGAAAAGTCGAGTTTTACAAGCTCGCAAGAAGAAAAGTCGGGTTCTTAAAACCCGCAAAAAGAAAAGTCGGGTCCAAATCTATGAGCCCGCAAGAAAACAAACACTCCAACTTGAAGAGGAGTGTTCGAAAAAAAAAAGAGAAATATTACTTGGCAAGTTGGGCGTTCGTAACCTTCACGTTCCAACTTGAGGGGGAGTATTGGAGATAATTTCTCCTCCAATGATTATGCAGTCAACGGTCAAGTCAAAGGCATAAATCAAGCATTGCTTGATTTATGCTATTAGTTTCATTTCTTATGTAATTATTAGTTCTTGTGTTTTCTTATAAATAGCTACTAGGAATTAGTAGCAAAATTGTACCAAACATTACAATCAAGAAATAAAACAATTCCTCCCTCTCTATATTCTATCACTATACTCCTATACAAATAAATCCACCTAGCCGTTTTGAGAGTCGCCAGCTAGAAACCGAGCAGCCCTCTGGCTGCGGGGCTGAAACAAATAAACAAACCAATAAACCAAACCAAATAGAAAATAACTTCCGCTTAGATTTCTATCTGTTATCAAAGCAGTGTTCTTGGTCCTGCTCAAAAAATAAAATAAAAATAAAATAAAGGAGGCAATGAGGGGGATGGAAGCAAGACGGAGGAAATCGAAGACCAAGATGAAAAGTCGAGTTCAAATCTACGAGCTCGCAAAAAAAAAAGTCGAGTTCTTTGAACTCGCGAGAAAAAGAAAAGTCGGGTTCTTTGATCCCGCAAGAAGAAAAAGTCGGGTTCCTTGAGCCCGCGAGAAGAAAAGTCGGGTTCTTTGAACTCGCAAGAAGAAAAAGTCGGGTTCTTTAAACCCGCAAGAAGAAAAAGTCGAGTTCCTTTGAGCCCGCAAGAAGAAAAGTCGGGTTCCTTTGAGCCCGCGAGAAGAAAAGTCGAGTTCTTTGAACTCGCAAGAAGAAAAGTCGGGTTCGTCGAACTCGCAAGAAGAAAAGTCGGGTTTTTTTGAACCCGCAAGAAGAAAAGTCGGGTCCAAAACTATGAGCCCGCAAAAAAAGAAAAAAAAAACACTCCAACTTGAAGAGGAGTGTTCAAAAAAAATATTACTTGGCAAGTTAGGCGTTCGTAACCTTCACGCTCCAACTTGAGGGGGAGTATTGGAGATTATGACCACTTGACTAGGCAAAGTATTGTAGTCAAAGTCTTGCTTGCTTTGTGCCTCAAGTGATCAATAATGTTGACCTTGACCATTGACCAACATTATTTATCATTGACCAAAACTAGAGATTAGTCTCCTTGGATTATGCCCTAAAGTTTAGCTACTTTCTCATTTTATGTATTTCCTTCATATATTTATAAAGGTGATTATCTCCTCATTTGAATGTACTAACCAAAAAACATTACAATCAAATAAATCTTCCATATTCTCTCTATATTTCTTATACAAAATCCACCTAGCCATTTTGAGAGTCGTTGGCGTTTAGAAACTGAGTAGCCCTCCTGCTGCAGGGCTCAAACAAATAAATAAAACCAAATAGAAAATCGCTTCCACCAGATTTCTATATGGTATCAGAGCGGTGTTCTGATCCTTGGAACAATCTGCTCAAAAAAAAAAAGTCGGGTTCCTTGAGCCCGCGAGAAGGAAAGTCGGGTTCTAATCTTTGAACCCGCAAGAAAAGAAAAGTCGAGTTTTTTTTTAACTCGCAAGAAAGAAAACTCGGGTCCTTTGAGCCCGCAAGAAAAAGTAAAGTCGAGTTCTTTTGAACTCGCGAGAAGAAAAGTCGGGTTCAAATCTTTGAGCCCGCGAGAAGAAAAGTTGGGTTCAAATATTTGATCCCACAAGAAAAAAAAGTCGGGTTCTAATCTTTGAACCTGCAACAAAAGAAAAGTCGAGTTTTTCAAACTCGCAAAAAAAAAGAAAAGAAAAGTCGGGTTCTTTTGAACCCGCGAGAAGAAGAAAAGTCAGGTTCTTTTGAACTCGCGAAAAGAAAGACGGGTTCTTTTGAGCTCGCAAGAAGAAAAGTCGGGTTCCTTGAACCTGCAAAAGGAAAAGGCGGGTTCCTTTAACCTGCAAAAGGAAAAGTCGGGTTCTTTAAATCCGCGAGAAAAAAAAAAGTCGGGTTCCTTGAACTCGCGAGAAGAAAAGTCGAGTTCTTTGAGCTCGCAAAAAAAAAAAAGTCGGGTTCAAATCTTGAACCCGCAAGAAAGAAAAGTCGGGTTCAAATCTTAAACCCGCAAGAAGAAGAAAAGTCGGGCTCTTTGAGCTCGCAAGGAAAAGAAAAGTCGGATTCTTTGAATTCGCAAGAAGAAAAGTCGAGTTTTACAAGCTCGCAAGAAGAAAAGTCGGGTTCTTAAAACCCGGAAAAAGAAAAGTCGGGTCCAAATCTATGAGCCCGCAAGAAAACAAACACTCCAACTTGAAGAGGAGTGTTCGAAAAAAAAAGAGAAATATTACTTGGCAAGTTGGGCGTTCGTAACCTTCACGTTCCAACTTGAGGGGGAGTATTGGAGATAATTTCTCCTCCAATGATTATGCAGTCAACGGTCAAGTCAAAGGCATAAATCAAGCATTGCTTGATTTATGCTATTAGTTTCATTTCTTATGTAATTATTAGTTCTTGTGTTTTCTTATAAATAGCTACTAGGAATTAGTAGCAAAATTGTACCAAACATTACAATCAAAAAAATAAAACAATTCCTCCCTCTCTATTTCTATCACTATACTCCTATACAAATAAATCCACCTAGCCGTTTTGAGAGTCGCCAGCTTGAAACCGAGCAGCCCTCTGGCTGCGGGGCTGAAACAAATAAACAAACCAATAAACCAAACCAAATATAAAATCGCTTCCGCATAGATTTCTATAGAGTAAGAAATCTGGAAATCTTTGTTTAGGGATCCATGGAAAATTAAGTAACCAAAATTGATACTTTTGAGTGTATGTTTTTTTTTTAGAATGTCTCTTTTTGGTATTTGTTAGTCTACGGATTTACAATTTATGCGTATTTACGGGCAATGATGACGGGATTTTTTTGTTGCTGGATTCACACGATGGCTGTGAAGGCGATGTGGGTAGTAATATACTCACAACGCTACTGGCTAATGTGCTTTTCTGCTTCAATGTTTGAGCCCTTTTGGAATACTTATGCGCCATTCGCGTAGGCAACTATTATATATCTTTATTATATGTTTGTGAATGGCAATCTACTGTAGGTGTTTGTGCATCTTCATAAAGAACGTATAATAATTTACATGGTGGATGCCTGGATGATCATGGTAAGAGATGATTATGGATATTTATTCTCTATTTAATTAGGGCTGTCATTGTGTTGACTGAAAAGGGTTATTTATGCGGGTAGCTTTTGTGGGTTTGGTAGGGTTCATAAGGATGTTCGGTAGAGCCATCAATAGATTTCATTCTTTCAAGTATTGGTTATAAGTTGTAAAGGCACCGATTATCGAAGGTAATGTAAATTCCTGACCTGATCTTACTCTTGGTATTTTCTTTGTATGTGTTCTCTGATGAGATTATGGATCTGTTGCCAGTGGCTATTATGATGGTGGCGAAGACACATCTTACGGCCACATGCATCTCTGTAGGTAGATATTATGGATGTTAGACGATCGATTTGGATAACAATGAGATCGCGCCCGTACAGCGCCCAGCGGTGGTATATGTGGTGGATGAGGATATTGGCCTTTGGCCTTCCCCTAAGGCCTAATCCATGGTAATTTGTTTATTTCTTATGTTGCGTACCTGTGCACATACAAATTTATTTAAAACATGTAGTGCATATTATGAGAATTTTGAGAGTTCATTGCTGATTTTTGGCTGTATTAACTATTGTTATTGGTTTCGAGTCCATACATATCTACAACATTTATGTATATGCGTAGTTTGAATGCTTAAAAAATTAATAAGCAACTTAATTGCTAAAAACGTGTGCTGATTTGTATTTGATGAGATATTTGGGAAGATATGTATTATAAGTGGTCCAGTATTATGATTATGTAACAATCAAACGGTGCCTCATATTGCTTTCTATAAAGGCACTGCAAGTTGCGTTACATTTTTAAATCTACCAATTTTATATTGTTAAACACAAGAAATTTAGATGGCTAGATTTCACATATTTACTTATTGTCCTTCGACACGCTAATGTGCATCTTATTGTCCACTTTGCTGGTACAGAATGATGCAGTGGAGAAGCATAATGATTTACTTCAAGATGTTTTATTTTTCTTTTGTTAGTTAATGGATATTTCTAACATAAAATCTGGGCTTCTAAATCAGTAGTGTTGCTTAGTGTTGTAGTTTATTGTGTAGGTGTTATGTTGGACACCTATGGGCTTTTATATGTTTTCTTTTCCGGTGTTTAACAAGCATTTCTATGGGTGTTCTACGCAGGTAATATTACACGCAGCGGTCCTGTGTTTCTGCACTTATATGCAGGTATGTATAGTTGTTTTTGGCGCTGAATTTTTTGGAGGTATTAGTTAATGTGGTCATAGTATGACATCAACACACTTCCCAAATAAGCATTTGAAATGTCCATGTTTGATTTATGTAAGGTGTTGATTACCTACAGAGACATGAACCGGAAGCATCACAAGTGCCAAAGTAGGTAACTTGATGATATGTTTATGTTCATTTTTTCCCGTATATATACATAATACAAACTCATTTTTGAGCTTTATGCTCGAAACCATAGAGATTGTTACATGTGTCGTTCTTGATGGAATACAATAATAATAATAAATATTGTTGCATATGATTCTTTCGTTTTGTTTGGTTGGTATGGTGGTTTACGTTTATGTGTTCGAATCCCTCTATTATATCACCGTTGTTTTTGGAAATTTTTTGTGCGGTCTACACGTGTTGGCGTAGAGGCTTCATTATGTGGTTTCTTTAACACTTTGATAGAATTATTTCGGTTTTTCCTTTGAGCTTCGTCATCTTTTTCCAAGAACATGCATACCGTTTTAACCGGTTTAGTGCGCCGCAACGCGCGCGGGTTAAAAACTAGTATATATATTATATCCCAAAATAGACGATATTAAATTGTTAATGTCAGTGTTACATTATTAAAATCCATCGAGGGAGGTCGTTGGTTTCCTAGAGGAAGTTTTGTGTACGCAGATGTCAAACAGTTTCGGGTTGACGACCCATTTTTTTTAGAGTTAAACCCAATCCACTCACATCGTATTTGGATTGGGTACAAAATCCGTTTGGCCCACAAAAAGAAATATCTTTTACTTTGGATAACTATCAAAACAAAGCGTTACCACGTGCCACACAAATACCACCCACACACTGACACACATAGTCACATAGTCATCCTGATCCTCAACCACCTTCTTATTATTTAACACAAAAATCTTACTATAATAATATTACTATACAAACCAACGTACGTACCGTACCGTTAAACGCACAATCACAATAAACTTCTACACGATGCAGACAACAATGATGGGTGTAAAGACCAACAACAACATGCAACCCACCATCGACCCACAACACCTAAAGGACAAAAAGGTCAAAGACCTAATAACCGACAACAGGAGGCTAGTGGAGGTACCCTACACAGCCACCATAGCCCACACGTTAAACGCACTAGTGGCTAACCAGGTGGTGGCGGTTCCAGTGGCTGCACCACCTGGTCATTGGATTGGAGCTGGTGGGTCCATGATATTGGAGTCGGATAAACATACGGGTGTGGTTAGGAAACATTATATAGGGATGGTTACTATGTTGGATATATTGTCGCATATTGCTGGAGATAAGATCGACGGTGGGGATGAGGAGGGGAATATGGAACAGAGGATGTCGGTTGCGGTGTCGTCGGTGATTGGTCATTGTCTTGAGAGTCTTAGTCTTTGGACGCTTAATCCTAGTACCAGGTGTGTTGTAAGTTCGTTCGTTTGATTGTTTGTTTAGTTTATTATTGTTTAGCTAGGTTAGGAACTGTTGAATGAATACGCTGACATGGATATGTTGAAAAAGAAAATATTAAATGGTTAATAATGAATTTAGGAATTAAAAATGATATTATTTTTCGTACAACTAAGTAGATGCCGCGTACTTAGTACGCGGTTCCCAAGTGCCAAAGGAGCCCTAGCAGGCCTTTATCTAGACGGACGGAGCTCCCGACCCACCAGTTCCGAGGAAAACCCGGCTATCCACCGGTCGAAGGCACGACAATAGAATAATCGGTAAAACTCAGCGTTTTCAAGAATCGAACCCATGAGCTAATCGCTCAAAAACGATATTTTGATGTAAGATATGATTGAAATCACGTATAACTTTAAGGTTATTTTCTAAAATTTACTAATTTTTATTAACACATAACCGCAAAAACTTACATCAAGATAGCGGGTAGGTGGGCAACAAGCTGCGCCGCCACCCCTTTCTGGACGGCAAACCCTAACCTACTAAACATGAACCCATCCCCCGAGTCGAGACACTGCTATGGATAACCCGTTGGACTCTGGTCAAGAAACGAATGGCTTCCGGAGCCAAAGGTATCAAATGCCAGGCCCCGGAGTCGCTATTTCTTAAATTAAGAGATAAAATAAGATTGGTGAAATAAGAGAAGGAGAAAAAAGAGATGCCCGGCAAAAAAATGTTAAGCTCGTGTAATTTTGACAAATGACCCATCCAATATTTATTAGGTATAGATTCGTAAGTTGGTATTATTAGGATGCTATTAGCTAGCTGCATATAGTGGACATGCGTGATTAGAGTAATTTTGTTATGATTGTCAAACGGATGCCTAATTTTTTTTGAACGGCTAAATTTCCTCCAATGTTAGTTGTTAGTGGGTATTGAACCCGTGATCTCCATGTTAGTACACCAAGTCTTTTTTTGAACGACAAATTTTATCACACCTTAATTTCACCTCACCTTGCATTTGCAAGGATTTGAACCCACAGACCACAACCTTACATTTGTAAGAGGGACACCATACCACTAGACCAAGAGGTCATGGGGTGAGGGTGGAGTGAAAGAAATGAGGAAGAATTGGAGGAGCAGAGAATTGGAGTGTTTGTAGAGAGAAAGGAGCAGAGAATTGGAATTGGAGGGAAAGAAATGTGGAAGAAAGGTAAATGGCGCCTTTTTGATGAAAATGGATTATTAGCGGCGACAAACAGGTCGCCTCTATTGATACAACGCGTACGATTCAATAACAGCCCTTGGATCCATCATCTTGATCAACGGTGCTAAATCGTTTAAGAACCCACGTCCGGATCGTTACCTTTAGAGACGAAATTTATCTTTAGAGGCGACATTATGTCGCCTCTAATGCTCAACTTTTTAAATCTACAACAACCGTTAGATCATCATCGTTATCTGACGGTCTAGAACCAAATCAGAGCAATAGAGACGACTTTTCTCATGCCGCCTCTAATGGTGTCGCCTCTATTGCTCACATTTCTTGTAGTGTATGTCATGTGATATACACACACATATAAACATATGTAATATTTTATTGATTTTACTTTATTGACTTCAAAGGAAGTGATCTAAGGCACATGAATATATACATAGTTTATTACGAAATCTAATACAGTTGGGCAAGTTAAAAGGAGATAAAATAGGTGGATCAAATTACTGATATATGCACTTACAAATAGATAATTATAGTGAAAAAAACATATACACATCTAGTAAAATGCCCAAATGGTAATGGTATCTATTTGCACTTCCATATCCTCCTCTTGGTCTAGTGGCATTGACAAAGGCCCAAATGGTAACGGTATCTATTTTGTTATATTTTATGCAGCATGCTAGACTGTATGGAGGTGTTTAGCAAAGGAATCCATCGTGCATTAGTACCACTTGATAGCAACATGGAGAACGTAGCTGGAGTGGAGCTCGTGGAGTCGGCTTCTACATATCGAATGCTCACACAAATGGACCTCATCAAGTTCTTAAAAGGACACGAGCCCGAACTCAAACATGTATTCAACCGAACTGTGCAAGAACTGTCTGTAGTTGTCGAACCAGTCTTTGGAGTCACTAGTCACACCAAAGTCATCGACGCCATCAAGTCAATGAGAGCCGGTTCTCTTAACGCTGTCCCGATTGTTGACTCTCCAAATCCCACTACAGAAGATTACTCCCCACTCGTAAACGTAAAAACCGATTACTCTAGAAATTTCCTAACATTTCTACTTAATTTCTGTTTCGGGTTTGGTTTTGAAACAACGGTCGCGTGTTGGGTGTTTTTGCAGGGAAAAGGGAGAAAGGTAATTGGTACATTTTCGGCTACGGATTTGAGAGGGTGCCCGGTTTCTCAGCTGCAGTCTTTTTTGCTGGCAAGTGTTATGGAATACACGACGAGCTTGTTGTCTGTGTCGGCTAATATGGCAGGGTCGAGCCCGAGGGAGCTTGTGACTTGCTATGGTGAATCGCGGCTAGGTGAGGTGGTGAATAAGGTTGTGGCGAACCATGTACATCGTGTTTGGGTTGTGGATCGTAATGGGCTGCTCGAGGGGCTTGTTTCGCTTACGGACATAATCAAAGTGATTAGGAGTTCTTTAGTAGAGTAGTTTGTAGGGTCAGAGTTTCGGTTTTGTATAATTTCGTGAACGATTCGAGTATGTGTTTTTGTATTAGACGATGTGTGTGTGTTGTTTCAAGGGTGGGTTTGGCTGTTGAAATGCTACTTAAGATGTTACAACTAATGATCGTCAAGTTAAAAGGCTTAATTATGTAAAAAGAAACAAACCAACAAACCCCACAATCCGACCGTGAACGATGGACAAACCACCCGACGCCCGTTTAGTGCACATACGGTTTCTAACTCAGGCCTATTGAAACCGGTTTGGCGAGAACTGGTTAACTATATCACCATATGATTTAAGTTGGGTCGCAACGTAACTTGAGAGCCGAGACTATTAAAACCAGTTTGGCTAGAACTGGTTAACTGAACACCAAAAGCCCCAAATGGTTTTGAGTTGGGTTGCAACAAAACTTGAAAACCGGTTAAAACTAGATTTCAGGCATGCCAACCCCGAACCGGCTATACACGGGGGCGAAGGTTTGTGAAGGCCGTTTTTTTGGCGCAACGGTGGAATTTGCGATTTTCGTATGTAATTTTTATATGACTTGAGTCTGGCCCCACCGATTTGATCTTGCGGTCCCTATCGATCGGAAAAAAGTGAGCTTGGCCCCGTCAATTCGATCTTTAAGCTTCGTCACTTGTTATACCATAAACCGGTTTTGAGTTTTGTAGACCCAAACTGAAACCAGGTCCAACCTTTTAGGACCAAATACTAATTTAAAGAAATTGCACACTAACATATAAAAATGGTGCTCTAATTTTTAGTGGGCTATCGCAACATACATGGGCCGGCCCTTGTAGTTTCCCTCTTCACCCCACTAAAATGACTACCAATAATTTTATCAGGGTCAAGCAATCACCCTCAATTTAGCTAGAAATAACACACAGAGATAGACTTAAAACGAATATCTTCCCTCATTAAAATATAAGATAAGCATACACAATTGACCAAGTGAAGAAGCGCCACTTGCGGTGCGCGCATTTAATGTATATATGTGTGAGTCGTCAGAGGAAAAAGTGAAAATGTACTAGTTTTAACGTTATTTTACTATTTTAGTAAAAATAAATAAAACACACACCAAAATGTATATAATTCGTAAAAATAAATAAAACACACACCAAAACGTATATAAGAGAGATGTTATGTACAGTGTACTTTTGTGTTATTAGAAATCACACAATATATAAAAGATGAAGTGGTCTTTATTTGCACTAATAATCTATATCATATATTATATTATAAAACATTTGACAAGGACTTCTTAAAATTTAAGAAGTATCTATATCTATATCTATATACTATACTAGCTGATTACCCCGGGAGGGTCCCGGAGTTGAAAAATCTAATTTTACGTGATAACCTATTGCAAATAGCTCAAGTTAAACTATCCACAAAATCTCTCAATCATTGCATGTTCATAGTATTCTAATCAGTAATAACTCATATTCCCCATAAAATCTAATTTTACGTGATAACATGAACATTTTGTGTGTTTTTTTCCTGTATGAACGAAACCCCACAAAAAATAGTCGATTTTTCCTCCGTTTTTTATATAGCACTATGGTACTCGTTGGAATGATAATAAAACGCTCGTTAATTTGGTGTAATTTTTTTCTTTAAAAAATTCCGTATATAAAAGAAATAAACGTTTAAAAATTATGGGAGGAAATATGAGAGAGAAAATTTTAAATTTATTTTTAATTTTTTTTCCTAAAATAACTCAATTTAATTAAAAAAGGAAACAATTCAAAAACATCAAAAACTCTCCATTATGATGCCACGTGATACTCTCAAGGGAAGGTTGAGGCCTCTGTTGCACGCCACGTTAGCATATACGTTTTCTTTTATATATATAGATAGATTATAAAACATTTGAAAAGGACTTCTTAAAAATTTAAGAAGTACAAGTTAATTTGCTTATGATACAACACACAATGCACATAATAACTAAATTTTAAGAGCAAATTAGTCTTTAAAGCATTATATTTAATAATCAAAATGAAATCAAGAGTCATGTTTATGATAGGTCATGACATTTATTTCTACAAAACATATTAAATACAAAACATGTAAAAAAGAATTTTCATAATGCTATATGTTTTATTATAATCTTTTATATACAATTAGTTACTTTATAAAAGTTAGTTAATCTATTATTATTCATAACAATGTTACTAAACTTTTAGGTATTTGGGTCGTTTAGGAAATATCTACGGCATGAATAACTTGGCATATTGAGAGCAAAATCAAGCTTACCCTACTAAATAACGTAAAGTTTTATTATTCATAAAACAATGTGCTTTTATATTTTTCCTTAAATCCTTTTATATGAATGGGTCAAACTTATTGTTTTTTGATAATATTATCTTGTGTTGGAAGAAAGTGAAAGGAGAAGTTCCTTTATTGGTTCTATATTTATATACGTTTCAATGTAAGCTTCGTTTAAAACAAAATTGCGTGTGATAATGTACAAGTCATCTAAGCAGAGGCGGATAAGTGTTTAAAGTGTTTTTTTAGTTTTTTATTTCCCTTTTTAATGTGAATTTGTTACGGTTTCGACTTACATAGCCTTTTCTATGATGATTTTTAACTTTTTATTTTTTTTAATATGACAAGTTAACTTGCCGCCATGCATGTGCGTGATTTAATGTTTTTTCATCTATTTTTTGTTCAGTTTAACTGTCCCGCCGCAACGCGTGGGTTTCTCACTAGTAGTTTAAAAGATTTAAAATATCTACAAAGCTATAAATCATTATTTAACAAAAATTGGAGTCCACTTAAACTTCATTAAACAACAAATAATGCAAGTAATCATGAAAATACCATGCCACCATCACCACATCCACACTACAACTTATCAACTTACTATTTATATATTTATTATTTAATAAACCACTTTATAAGTAGTTACCCGATGACAAAAATAGACATAACTTGCCTTCTAATTACTTAGCAAGACAAAAAAAATGTGTACTTTTTTCCGTATAAAACAAATGTGTACATTGTTAGACACAAAAAAATACACTAGGCGAATCAAACGGGCAAGAAGCTAGCTTTTAGTAATTCGATCACAACATATCAGAGGCGTCCATGAGAGTAACTGAGAAGTAGTCAATGTTTTGATTAAAACGTCGTGAAGAGTGGGAGAGGAGATTGGGATTAAAGGGATCGAGTGATCAGCAAATAGGGACTAACATTAAATAACATGGTCGGAAAGGAGTGTTAAAGGCAAGTCAAAGAGGTGGGAGTAACATTTAACACGTTATGACGTGGGACACCCATGCTATCACGACTCTTTGATGTCAATTTTTTCAAACCTAACAAATTGAGCTATACATTAATGCAACCAAATATTTATTGATAGATATCTATAAGTTGTGGTTATCATCTATATCTATATCTATAATCTATAATCTATATCTATAATACATTATAAAGGAGGAGTGATATACATGATGGTAATTTGCATTTCCGTACAACTTAAGAAACAACATGTACAACATATATAAGCAAGAAATTTAAGGGTATTATGGGGATAGTTGTAACAATTAAGACACTTAGAAGGGTAATATAGACATTTCACCCACATCATCCTTTACAATATCAAAACACTTTTACAATACTACCCTCTTTTTCCATTCCTACCCTCACAAACATAAATTGCCTTATGGTTTTCCTTCTTCATCATCAATGTTACCAATGATTGATTCATTCATTCAAGAAGATGTTAGAAATTACAAAAATTTAATAATATGATGAATGGAATTTAATTAATTTTAGTGAAATTATTAAGGAGACTCTTGAGTAGAGTTCTTTATTTCACTTTATTAGAGTTTATGGCTCTAATTAAGTTAGTCTCTACACTCATCCTTAGGTCTTGTATACATAGAAGGCTTTGTGCCTCTTTTGAAAGACTAAAAAAAAATACAAGAAAAATAAAGAAGATGATCCATAAAAGAATGATGTCGTATTTTGCAAGAAGTAAGCCAAAGGGAGCAGGAAGGCCAATTGGATGAGGGATTCCTAGAAGAAGTTAGTGCACAGCTACGGCAGGTGAAACCGTTCATTATTGCCTTTTCTTTTCATTATAACTTCTTAACAATCAAAGAACAGTTTTTTTTTATAATACATTGTTCAACTGTGATAGTAATTGTTTGACAAACAAATTTCAGGCAAAGGAAGATAAAGACAAACTAGGTCTTGAGGCAATGCTGCAAAAAGTATTGCAACTGTATGAATCAAAAAGTCCTCTCAAAACGTAGTTATGCCACGAAAGGTGCTAGATCTATATTTATGTTATATTATATAGTTATTTTAAGTCGATGCATAAAATATTAGAATGGAATGTATAAAGAGACTTTTTTGACCTTTTAATAATTCAAATGTTGTGCAGGCAATGAAGTTTTAAAGGCTGAACAATGTCTTGAAGAAATTATCAAAGATGCAAATTAAATTACAGCTAAAATACATGTTTTGGTCTTCTAACAAATATTCGTCTTAACAATTTTTCATTATATAGTGAATTTGTTTGTAGTGCAGATGAATCGTGCTCACTTAGAGAATTGTCTACACAAAGCGAGAGAAGAGGCTCAAACTCATCTATGTGAAACAGACCGTAGAGCGTTGGAATATAGTACATTATGCGCCTCTGCTATCAAAAGCTGCAACCTTTTTGAGAGACTAAAAACATGTGTCCCCTCAAGTGGTGTAGCCAGCTTTGCGGATTCATTGCATGCCTTAGCTCAATCTTAAGCCAAGTAACTTCTCGAAACTTCTCACATTGTTAATTTTACTTTAAGAATTTTACTTTCAAAATAGCGTTTATTTTGTAAATATATGTTGCCTAATATAGAAATTGACTGGAAATAATATGGACCATGTTTAGTTCTGTGAATGACTACGGATATGATGGTGTTAACGAGTTCTGTGAGTGTGTTCGGGTACTTGCTGAAAAAGTCCGTGTCTTGACAAAGGCGACGGGCCGAGCTGATTGATAGGTACACAAAGGCGGAGGCATCGCATGAACAACTTACAAAGAAGTTGAAGAAAAGAAAGACTTGGTCAACACTTTGTACATAAAGCTTCAATCCGAGAGATCGATTTAATATATAACAAACTAAAAATAATATATATTTAATTCGCGAACGACTAATAATATATTTATCAGGTGAACAAGGAGAAGATATCGTTCGGCCGTTTGGAGCTTCATAAGATTGTTGCATTTGTACTTATTAATTCAAAACCACTTAGAGGCTACCCAAGTGTGTATTTCACTCCTAAAAAATATTGAATGATGAAAACGTTCTTGGCAAACACAACTACATGGCGTTGAGGTGTCAACTTTTTTTTTTTTGTGACGGTGCGAACCCATCGCCAGTTACCCCCCTTCATCCCGCTCGAGTTTTGGTTAGTTGTAATGGGTCATGTTACATATTGAGTGCGACTAGCATCTTATAACAGGTCTTCTAGATTGTGTAAAGTAGCGTTATATTATCGGTTGTGTACCCGCTGCATCGCGCGGGCCAACCCACTAGTTATCTTATTAAGGAGGAGTTATGGCCAACATAGTCATTTTTATTTCCGTACAACTTAAGAAGCAATATGTACAACATTTTTAAGCAAGAAATTTAAGGGTATTATGGGGATGTTAGTGACAATTAAGACACTTAGAAGGGTAATGTAGACATTTCATCATCTTCCTCCTTTACAATATCAAAACAAATTTACATTACTACCCTTCATTTCTTTACATGCCATCTTGAAACTTACAATGCAAATCAAATGTTTTAGAAATGAATGATTCATTGATGAAGAGAGCTACAAAATTTCCTCCACCATAAAATCAAGGACAAGTAAATCATCATGGAAATCAATTCATATTAATTTTCACCATAAGATTTCTTACCTACTACTTTGTTTAGTTATATGAACATTTCCTCTCAGGTTATTTATCTTTTCACCATAAGATTTCTTATCTTTATTATACTACTTTGTCTTGTTATCTGAATATTTACTCTCAGGTTATTTATCACTCATTGCTTATTGGATAGTTTTTTTTTGTGCCCAAAAAAGGTATAGTTTCTTGGTAGGTATTAATCAGTGTCTTCTTTATTCTTGCAGGTGCTTCTTAGAAAATAGCTTTTTCATTTTGAAATGTTAAGGGTAATATTATGTGGATGGTTTATGGTTTATTGGTGATATTGCAGGTCCTGGTTAGCCTATTAGGCAGAACACAAAGTTCAATTGAATGTCAGTATCAATAAATAAATAGTTTTGGGGAGCTAATTTGATATTGTAAGGATGTAAGTGCTCATACTTATTGTTGATAGACAAGGTACGACCGTATTTGAGTCAATGTTCTTGAACTTGCTTGTGGGTAAGTGGGTTCTTTTGTTTGATTCCTTTCTTAAGCATGGAACTTAATTAGTGTTTTATATTTCTTTAATGATCTAAACTTATGGTACATCATTTGGAATGCTATGCTTGTAGCAATTTTACTTTTACTGTTTACACTAATTTTACATCTTGGATTTACAAGCATTCAAATCTTTTTATCTTGGATTTGATTAATATGTAATAAGTTATAACAACTTAATCACGGGCTACCCTATCTCTTTCTGGAGGCCTAAATTAAATTTTAAATCTAAGATTTTTTTTCATGAAATGATTTTGACAATTAGCCATTAAAAATCAATAGAATAGTTTGCGATTTGGTACACTTAGGAGGGTTATGTAGACATTTCACCATCCTCCTTCTTTACAATACTAAAACAAATTTACATTACTACCCTTCATTTCTTGACATGCCATCTTGAATTTACAATGCAAATCAAAGGTTTTAGGAGTGAATGATTCATTGATGAAGAGAGATACAAAATTTCCTCCACCATTAAATCAAGGACAAGTGAATCATCAAAGGAAATCAATTCATATTAATTTTCACCATAAGATTTCTTACCTACTACTTTGTTTTGTTATATGAACATTTCCTCTCAAGTTATTTATCTTTTCACCATAAGATTCCTTACGTTCATTATACTACTTTGTTTTGTTATCTGAATATTTACTCACATGTTATTTATCACTCATTACTTATTGTATAGCTTTTTTTGTGCCCAAAGAAGGTATATAGTTTCTTGGTAGGTATTAATCGATGTCTTCTTTATTCTTGTAGGTGCTTCTTAAAAAAAATAGCTTTTTCATTTTTGAAATGCTGAGGGTAATATTATGTGAATCTAATTGCTGTTCTTTCACGGATGGCTTTATGATTTAAAAATTGAATGCCCATAAATCATAACTCATCCTTACTATTGATAGGTTTGGCAAAAAGTCTAATATATTTTTGCATTTTTCTTTTCAAGGCATTTGACCCCCCTGCGGATATGAGCCAAGTTCAGAGCTCATTCGTTAAAATTAGTAGTAGACAATGTTTTTTATTGATAATGTTATATTGGCGTCTTCCACTTCATTATTGAAATGCCATGATATAATATCAGCTAAAGAGCGCAAAAAATGGAACCGCCGATCTAAAGAAGAGAGTGGAGGAGATAGCAAAGTGTTTAGAAGAGCTTGACAAAGAACAACAGGTAAACACTAGGCTTATGTAGATTGCATTGCGGTATAGTTTTAATAGTTTGACATTTGACTAGCTGATAAAGTCAACTGTAATGACATTGGATAGGGTGGTGTTGCTTGAAGGTGAATTCGGTAGAGTCGTGTTGACTCGTATGTCTTAGGTAGAACCTGCTATCTGTACTTTTCTCAGACTTTTAGAAGTGACCGGTTGTCATTAGTCATTACCTTTGTTCATCCTTCAAGGTTTAATTTTTATTTTTATTTTTAAATTTCATATGGTTAACAGCAATGGACCAAAGAAAGCAGATATCATTTGGACAAGTATGTAGGTTGATGAGGAAACAAGGAGAGCTATAGGGTTGGGGTTTTTTTTTCCTTTTTTCTTTTTGTAATTTGATTCATATTTTGTATTCCCTCAATGTTGTTTCATATCGTTTCAGGTTAGGCTGGCGAACAATATATACACTTTGGATACGAAGAGTTTTTACGAGTATGAGACACACTTCACTGTGATGGTAATCATTTTTCTAAGCAGTTGTAGTACGCCCATTCTATAACAAATTATATATAAATAATAAGATATCGAACATTGAATCACATGAATACACGAGAGTTTGTTAAAGAATTTGAGCATGAACAGGAACGTTTGTTTTGTTTTGTTCGCCTTTAATATAACTGGCATTTTGACATTTTTTTGACACCTGGTTTATATGACGATGATTGCTGTTGGGATTGCAGATTTTTTTATACGGCTAAATTTGAGTCTCCCCTAACTCATGGATTTACAAATAATATACCCCTTGCTTGGGTTTGAACCCAAGACCTCCCACTTAGAGACAAGGGACTCTATCAATTGCGGTTGAATGGCTGCTAATCAATTCAAAGGTCAAAAGGATGATCCGGAAGGTTTTTGAGTCAGCAACATTAGTTCATCGAGAGAGGCAGGGTCCAACTGCTATGTATGGCGTTGATGTCATGCTTGATAGTTCCTTTAAACCCAAGTTATGGGAGGTCTTTAACTAGAAACTTATTTTCTTTTAGCACACATGCATACATAGTTTTTTTTTTTAATAATTTTTTAACTCAATTTTTTTTGTTGGCAATTACAGGTTACTTATTTCCTTGATTACACTAAAGCTTGTAAATATGATATGGAAGCTGTTATGGGTGGATGAGAAATCATCAAAGCTTGGGATTTCTGTAACTATATTTTCGTTTGCTTGTTTTCTAATGAAACAACCCATCTATCCCAATTGTGAAATGAACTAATCATTATCTAGACATTTCATGTTTGTATTTGTATCAAGAAAAATGATTTTTTTTTGCGAACACCGTAACAAGGACAAGAACATGATGTGCTTGCATTTTTTTCTTATTTTAAGAGTTGTACTTGCCGGTCTACAACCCTTCACACAAATTTAGTTCTTTGATTCTTGTTAGTGTTAGTTTTTATTAATTTCTTAATTATTAAAATATAACAGATGATAACTACCCATGAGATTCAAAAAATCTATGACTTAATTAAAACTTACTATGATGGTGTGCATAATTACTTGGGTATTGAGAAATGCCATGTTTTAAAATAATATAGCTGGTCGTTTTGTTATAATGTTGAGTTATTAACCACCCAAGAGGCTGTCATATGCATGTTGTTGTGTAGAGATGTTCAATGAATCGAATTTCAAATACTCGAATAAATTGAATCAAGTTAATAACTTTGAAGTTGCATTTGAATTGGTTCCCCGACATTATGAGGCGATAAAACAGACGCACCCGCTGCAACGCGCGGGCATTTCCACTAGTTAGTTTTAAAGTGTTAGTTTTTTTTTTTGAACGGTGAACTTCATTAGAAACAGCGAGTCCTCAAAGCGAGGACCGCCAAACAAAAATTACACCATGTACAAAGGACAAACGACCCAATCCTTCCACACAATGTTGATATATTTATAAAAATTCCATGAATCGACCTTAGCTTAAATTCGGTTCGTTTCAAACTTGTATGTAATTTCAAGTATAACCTTTGTTTAACTCGTTTATTATTTATATAGTATATTGAAGAAAACACCAATATAACAATCAATAATTGACGAGCACAATCAAGAGATAATATTTTATTGCTGGACTAGACGATTACAATACTCGAACATAAATTGTTACAGAGTTTCGACTATAATCTATTTTTTTGCAACTAAGGGGGTGTTTGGGATTGATTATTCAAAACAGATTATGCATTTTGAAAAAGCAGGGGTGGAGCTGCTTATAGATTATTGCATTTTGGTAGTCTAAAAATTTGATTATCTGCGTTTTCAAAACGCAATCCCAAACACTAAAAACTGATTATCTACGTTTTCAAAACGCAATAATCTAAAAATCAGATTCAAAACGCAATCCCAAACACCCTCTAAGACAGAATTCTCTAAGTTTTCTCTGTGAAAGAGTGAATGAATCCTTTCTCCTCAGGGAGAATGAGTATTTATAGACCTTAGAGACGTCCTGTGATTGGCTGGATCAGGAATGACAGCTGTTTTGTACAATTGCAGACCGTTTGCGTCTTTGGCGTTGTCCTCCTGCGATAGGTCCACGTGTCTTTGTAGTCGTCCTTTCTGTCCTTTTCTGTACCTCATACCTGCAGGTGATCGTGGAGCAGGGAATAACAGCCTCTGATTGGCTGCACGTCCCTTTCTTTGTCAGGTTACAACTGGCATGTACGAGGTTACATGCGCAAGCTTCTAGAAGGTTTAGTCAGCGCTACATGTTGACGTGCGTGGAGATGTGGGGTTGTGCGCATGCGTGGGTACATATCTCTTCATATATATTTATAATGGGTATACATGGCAAGGATTAATATACATGTTTTTAAGAGTTTTGAGCAAAAACAATCAAAAAAGCCAATCGTTTTTTAATATAAATAAGTTTTGCATCATAACATATGTTACCCATGTAAACATATGCTAACGTATGTTATGATGCAAAACTTATTTATTTTTTAAAAAGAAAACTGAACGACACTTTTTTTATTGTTTTGGCTCAAAACTCTTAAAAACATGTATGTTACATGCCCTAAAATTTTCTAATAAAAAAAGCTCGGAAAGTATGGTTTTCTAGGATTTACTAAGAAACGTGGGTTTTCTAGCGACACTTAGCCTATTTATAATTATAATTTATATATGTAGATAGATATAAGGTATATGTAAAAATTAGTTATTTTACAATTAACACAAATTTATATATAATAATAGGCATTATGTAGATATATCCAATATATTATATAAAACTTATAAAAAATAATATGTTGGTTTAGGCTAGCAAGCGTAGCCAAGCTCAATTATGAAAAAAAATTGGCTCAAGCTCATTAAGTAAAGGAGCTCTGATGTAGGAATTGGACTCGTTTAAGCTCGCTTTAACTGGAGCTTTTAGAGAGTTGATATCAAGCAATTAGCAAGTGATTTAGCTCATTTCCACCCATGCTTATACCATATGCGTGTGTCTCTATATCATATACTTGTAATAGTGTTATATTGAAATGTATGGTTTTGGCCTACATCTGAACTCAACATTCAATTAGTAGAACATACACACAATGAAGCAACACATGTAGTCATGTAGATATTTCCTATGTTTTTGGGGTGGCTAAACGTACCTCTCAGAGTGTGGGGAGTGGGGGAGGGGCATGAAAGGCCTTTCACCCCACCTACACCGCCCCACCTTGGTGTGAAAATGGGCGTGAGCCCCTTGGGGGAGGGGGGAAAGTGTGTTGTCATTTTTTGATTGGTCCATTAATAAAGAAAAAAAGGAAAAATTCAAAAAGTAATTGTTGGGGTGTTTAAAAATTCAAAAAGTAATCGTTATCACGACCGTCCGACCTAGCGTCCGAGCGGATGCAACCGAAGTTAGGACTTGGAATATGATACGATTCATCATCCATACTCACATACTCCCCACCAATGTCCGTTTCGTACCCTTCCTCATTTGGAACTGGAGCAGGAGGGTTTGGGGTGAGGTTTGTTTGTGTCTTCACAGGTTGTAGCTGACCCAATCCCAGCATAGCCATAGTGTAGTCATGCGCTTAGATACATTCCTCCTCTATAAGAGGAACATCTGGATCCATACCTGTTTGAATTGGTAAATGAGGAATGGTTATTAGTCGACGGGGAATGTACACTGGTCGAGGAGGAGTGTACACAATAGGAGGAGGAATGCACACTGTAGGAGGATGAGAAGACGACACTGGTTGTGCATGTCGGCGGCGAGAATATCGCTTGAAGTTGGAAGGTCCGGATGCTTCGTTATGATAACCACCACCCATATCTTTGATTGTTTGTGTGTAGATTGAATTGTGAGATTAAATTGTGACTAACTCTGAGTATTTTGTCTTGTATTTATAGACTTAGAAAAGTAACCGTTTGAATATTATTTTTATTAAATATTTAAATAATTTTTTTATTAAATATTAAAATTTTTTATTTAATTAATATATTAAAGTTATAAAATATAATAAATTCATTAAATAAATTTAATACATTTATTATATAGATTTAAAGAAAAAAGAAAATCCACATGGCACCCCCTCCACTTCCAACAAATTTCACCCTTCAAACATAGACACCACATGTGTCAAATGGCGCTTCATGCCCCTCCCCCACCCCACTTCCGATAGTCATATATTGAATGTAAATTTTCATGTGAAAGGATATTATTTAAAAGGGAAAAAGTCCCACCAACCATGTTAGGATAGAAGTATAAAAATTTGAACTTAATATTATTTTTAACGGCTAATGCTACCTCAATATATTTTATAGGTGCTATACTTTATTGAGAAATCTCTAACGCAAATCTCAAATATGGCCCATCAGCATTAACTAGTGGGGTAATTTAATTTCGATTAGTTATTGCATAATCTTAATGACTGCACCCACCTGAAGTCATACAAAAGTTGGTATTAAGATATTTGTGTATATTGAAAGATGGATGTGAAATTCATTTTTCACTAATTTATTTAGAACAACAACATGGCATGTATATATATAACCCAGCAAGGAGCTAGATGAGAGGGAAAAAAATGCAGTTAGAAAGTAAAAAAGAACGGACAACACCACCACTTCGACCAAAAAGAAAAACAAAAAATGAGTTGAAATTTGCTACTTAGAAAAAATAAATAAATAACTATAGAAAAAAGGTTACATCTTTTATAACAGCTATGTGGGCTTTATGTACTTTGGTATGTAACCTTGGAAAATCACATGGGATGAGAAGAAATTCATCGTGTGTGTATTTAAATCTATATCTCAAAATAGTGAAAGTTTCTCATAACTTTTCATTAGGTAGACGGAAGCAGGTGAATCCATCATTTACAGAGTTGAAATTTGTTAGACGTATCTTCGATTGTTCTAATTTAGAAAGCTTTCTCTGTAAATAGCAGGAGCCCGTGCGTTACGGTGGTTCTGTACAATGTTTGGATGTTGCGTTTGGTTAAATTTATGATTTTCGACCCGAAAATTCAAATTGAATTATATATAACTTGAATTTCTTTTATAAAAGGTACATATATATAATTTTGTTTATTTAGCTCGATTCGAATTCAAACATTCATATTCCACTTATTACTTTTACGTGTTATATTATAGAGATTCAACCAACTTATAACCGGATCAAATTTATCCTCTATTATTGATTGAAAAAGAACATTACGCTGCTACCCGAAAGCACGATGAGTAAAGTGGATTCTTGCTGGTTGTTTGTTAATCTCCACTGGCTAATTCCAAAAATTATATAATGAATATGTGAGTCTGTTTGCGGTTAATTTATTGTAGATAAGACATACAAAATATAGGGGTTTAAAATTGTGAATGGTGTAATACTATTCAAACTAATTTTTTGTTTCTTGTTTTTGCCTTTTTTTTTAACCTTCAACTATTAATCATTTATCATTAATTTTTTGTTTTTTTGTCATTAATTAATAGAATTTAATAGTTGTATTAAATTTGTCTTGTCATTCTAATGAACTTACAATTTTACCCTTATGCATAAACATGAAATGACAATGTTACCCGTCCAGCACCCACTATATAGAAGTAAGTATAAGTATAGATATAGATAATTGGTATAAGATGAACACTACCTTTGATGTTTATTCATATCCCCTGCCGTGAACTCTTTTTTAATCTAATTGGTAAAATTTCATGTGAAAGGATATTATTTTTTTAATGGAAAAAAGGCCCACCAAACATGTTAGGATAGAAGTATGAAATTTAAACTTAATGCTAGTTTTTTAACCGCTAATGCTACCCTATTATATTTTACACCCGCTATATATTTTTTTTTTTGAATGATCAACAAAATTTATATATCACCAAAGCTAGCGGGGTACTAGCAAAAACGCCCTAACATACAAACAGTCACCAAACAGCAATGAATACAGAGGACATAAACAAAACAACTAAACTACCAACCTACATTCGACAAAGCGAACGCACACCAAGACTCCCAATCTAAAGACGGGCACTTTGCTCTACTTCTCAACCACAAATGACTACGAGCCTTAATTTCGCCGAACACCAAACTGAGAGAGCATTGTTTTTGATTAAAAATCGCCTCATTTCGGCTCTTCCATAAGCACCATATAACAATATACACCACCGCCTGAAAAGCTTTCTTTCGCTTCATAGATCCGCCAACATAGTTATGAAAACGCAGCAAATCCGTAAACTGAAAAGCGTAAATCGGATCCACTCGGCACCATTGTGAAACAAGTGCCCAAACCGCCTGCGCAAATCCACATGCAATAAATAGATGTTCAACTGATTCAGGGAACTCGCAGCAATGAGGACAGAGATCAGATCCAACATTCACGTGTCGCCTTCGCAACGCATCCTTTGTCGAAATTCTGTTTAAGCCCGCTCTCCAAATCAAAATTTCCACCTTCTTTGGCACCCATGAATTCCTATCCAAAACGAACTCCGCCTGCGAATAAGACAGATCACACAGACGGCGCTTTAAATCGCTGACAGAAAATGCAGATTGTGCCTCCGATGCCCACGTCCAGGCATCACGGTGATCAGATAAGGCAGGAACAGGAATCAGCTGCAAGAAAGACTCCATTTCAGCAGTTTCCACACCCGGTAGCAGGGCCCTCTTCCACTCCCATACCCAACCCGTACCCCATTCATTGACCCGCGCAGCAACTGACGCAGACTTATTGTTTTCGATCGCAAATAGAGCTGGAAACTGAACAGAAAGCGGAGACGAACCCCACCAGACGTCCAGCCAGAATAATATACCCAACCCATCACCCAACACCCCTTTAATGGCCCAACCCACATTGAAACCCAACCGATTAACCAGCCCCACAGAAACTGAAACATGCTTCCACGGACCAGCAATCGTCAGCTTCGCCGGAATGGAACACCAACCCCTTGAGGAATGATGAATTGCCCAAATGACCCGTCTCCAAAGCGCATTGGGCTGCACCTTGAAACGCCACCACCACTTAGCTAACATCGCTAAGTTAGTGTCTCGTAAGGACCCAAAACCCAGGCCTCCATATTCGATAGGAGCGATGACTTTATTCCAAGCTACCCAATTCATCTTGGCCTTCTCCTCCGACACACCCCAGAAGAAAACTCGGCGCAACCTATCTAAATCTTCAAGAACTCTCACCGGGGCCTTATATAGAGCGAAATAATGCGAAGGAATAGCATTAAGCACCGATTTCAACAAAGTAACTCGCCCACCATACGAGAGGGTCTTAGCTTTCCAATTTGATAATCTATCACGCACGACCTCCAGCACCGGGTCCCAATGTTTACAAAGGTTCATGTTTGCCCCGACTTGAAGACCCAAATACTTGAAAGGGAGCGACCCGGCTTTGCAATTCAGGATGGCTGCCATGGTTTGAACCTCTTGTGACCCAACACCGACACCAAAAGCGCTGCACTTACTAAGGTTTACTTTAAGGCCCGAAACCAAATAGAAACATCTCATAATCCGTTTCAAATTACGCGCATTCACTTCCGACCATTCACCCAAGAAAATAACATCATCCGCGTATAAAAAATGGGACAACTCCAACCCACCCGAACCACATTGCAAACCCCGGAATAAGCCAACTTCACATGCGCGTTTCATAATACCGGTCAAAGCCTCCATGGCAAGTACAAAAAGAAAAGGGGAAATAGGATCCCCTTGCCTCAACCCTCGATGGCAAACAAACTCATGGGTTGGCGACCCATTAATTAGTACCGAAGCGCGGGCCGAGGACACAATAGCCATAATCCACCTACACCATCTCGGCGGGAAATTCATTTGTACCAAGATTGACTCTAGAAAACCCCAATTAAGCGAATCATAGGCTTTCTCAATATCAACTTTAAATACCATACCTTGCCTTTTGAAACGATTCATTTAGCTAATTACCTCATTCAACACCAAAGGGCCGTCCGTGATGTTCCTTTCGGCCAAGAAAGCGGATTGCTCGGGCGAAACCAATTTGCCAATTACAAGCTTTAACCTCGCGACTAACACCTTGGACAGGACTTTGTTTACGCACCCAATGAGACTAATCGGTCGATAGTCTTGGAACCCACTAGGATCCTTCTTTTTTGGGATCAACGCTATAAATGACGAGGCACAACCCGTAGACAAGGCTGCCCTATCATAGAAATCATTAAAGAAACGGATAAAATGTAACACCCCAACCGATGGCGGAAACATCGGGGTGCCACGTATTGATGATTGTTTTCAGTAGCACATGGTATAATATAAATTTTAAATAATTTATTCAAACATAATATCCAAAATGTGAAATGATGTCTAAGAATTCAAATACATAATATCAAATAACAACTTCAATAACTTCAAATAAACTTCAAGTAAAATCCTCATGCTAACTCAAGCCTCAGCTTCATTGTTACCTGAAACATGTTAATTTTGAAAGTATTTTGGGTCAACATAAGTTGGTGAGAATTACATAGGTTTTTGATAATAGAATGTATAAAATGTTGTGCAATTCATGTGTCATGTTAATCTAGCCCATATGTGAGAACATACTAGAAATAAATCGAGTGCATAATCAACCCTGTTGACTGTTATAAAATGATACATACCATACACTTATGGTCCAATTGAATATGTTATGCGATAACAAACACCCACGTAACCTTTGTAGGAGGCACGTATCCGGGTGGGATTGTCAGTCCAATAGATCTATCAATGTATACCGTCGGCTGATCAATGTTAATGATTATGCTAGAATGGTGCTTACTCTAATCATGCTCAAGACATAATGCAACATAGAAAACACATAGACACATTGATGATTGAATTGCAATGATAATGTTATAACATGTTTCACCCCAAAAATGGTGATAAATAAAAGGGGCTATGTAAAACTCACCTTAGCAAATGTTAAACTTGTTGAAAAGATGAAATAATAGTGTTGCCCAAAATGATTCCAAATATCACCAGTGATGAATTGAGTATTATTGCCGGGTCAAAGCAAAAGTCAAACGACGAACACGATAATTATAATCAGAGTGATTCAGAGATAATTGGAGGTTGAGAGAGAGTTGTGAGCGAGTTGTTAAGCTTCGAAACACATCTATTTATACTGAGGATCAATGGTTAAGGTTAATTGGAAAGTTTGACCCAATTTAAATGTCATACGCGTATAGTTTAAAAATTGGTCAACGATTTGTTATAATTGACGTGTAATCGTGTTACACAAGGCCGGCAATCAACTGAATTTACCAATTATAGATCAATCATGAGTTATTGCACGAGCTTGGATCATACGCGAACCCACAGTTGACTTTCCTTGTCAACTGTGAAGGTTTAAAGCGTGTATAAATATAATAGGTGTCCGGGTTTATAACAAAAGAATGGCTAGCCCAGTTGGTTGTGCTTGTGTGTTTGTTTAACCCGGTCTTGGCGCGGGTTCGATTCCCGGCCAAGACTTTTAATTTTTTTTTATATAATTTCAATACCACACACATATATAATATTATATATATAGTATTAGGGTTCCACAAATGCGACAAAAATAATAAATGCGACGTATAAGACAAAAACTTGACGTTTTTATTAATGACGAACGTGTACGTACAAGTTTTTAATGCGTAATGTTACAGTCTCCCCTACTTTTAGGAACTTCGTCCCGAAGTTGGAGTTGGAGAGTCTGGTGGGAAAAGATGCGGATATTTCGACTTCATCTGGTCTTTACGTTCCCAAGTGAACTCTGGGCCTCGTTTAGATTCCCAACGAACCTTAACGATTGGAATACGACTGCGCTTGAGTTTCTTGACTCCAGTGTCAACAATCTCGACGGGTTTCTCGATAATGTGCATGCTTTCATCGATTTGCACATCCTCAAGAGGAACATGAAGGTTCTCATCTGCTAAGCATTTCTTGAGATTCGAAACATGGAAGGTCGGATGAACATTGCTTAGCTCAGGTGGAAGATCAAGCTTGTAAGCCACTTTTCTAACTCTGTCAAGAATTTTGAAGGGGCCTACGTATCGAGGAGCTAGTTTTCCCTTTCTACCGAAACGAATAACTCCCTTCCAAGGGGATACCTTAAGTAGCACAAGGTCCCCAACTTGAAATTCCAAGGGTTTACGACGTTTATCAGCATAACTCTTTTGGCGACTTCTAGCCTTGAGAAGATTACCCTGAATAAGCTGGATTTTGTCTGTGGTTTCCTGGATTAGTTCGGGTCCCGTAATACGAGCTTCACCAACCTCAGTCCAACAAACAGGAGAACGACATTTCCGACCATAGAGTGCCTCAAAAGGAGCCATGTTAATGCTGGCGTGATAACTGTTGTTGTATGAAAACTCAACCAAAGGAAGATGAGAATCCCATGCGCCACCAAAATCGATGACACATGCCCTGAGCATGTCCTCAAGTGTCTGGATGGTTCGTTCAGTCTGACCATCCGTTTGAGGGTGATAAGCAGTGCTCAGGTTCAACTTGGTACCCAAAGCATCTTGTAGAGATCCCCAAAAGTGAGAGGTGAAACGACCATCGCGATCAGAAATAATGTCCAAAGGTATACCGTGACGACATACGATTTCACTTACGTACATCTTTGCCAACCTTTCCACAGAATACTTCTCACGAATAGGTAGAAAGTGAGCTGATTTGGTCAAACGATCGACGATTACCCAAATACTGTCAAAACCTTTGGGTGTGCGAGGGAGTTTGGTGATGAAATCCATAGCTATGCTCTCCCATTTCCAGACAGGGATCTCTGGTTGTTCAAGCATACCAGATGGTCGTTGATGTTCAGCCTTAACCTTGGAACAAGTGAGGCATTTTGCAACGAATAGAGCAATGTCTTTCTTCATACCAGGCCACCAATAAGAATAACGAAGATCTTGGTACATCTTGTCAGCTCCAGGATGAATAGAATAACGAGACTTATGAGCCTCGTTCATGAGAAAAGTACGAAGATCATCACGGTCGAGAATCCACAGTCGGTTAAGGAAATAAAGGAGACCATCGGGTTTGGTTTCAAGTTGAGTTTCAGCACCACAAGACATTTCATCGTACATGTTACCTTGGGTGACTGATGTGTGTTGAGCCTGGAGGATGCGATCTTGAAGATCAGTACGAACTCTCGCACATTGGAGTTTGACACGCTCTTTACGACTAAGTGCGTCAGCCACAACATTCGCTTTGCCAGGATGGTAGCGAATTTCGCAATCATAGTCGTTAAGTAATTCAACCCAACGTCGTTGCCTCATGTTAAGATTCTTTTGATCGAAGACATGTTGGAGACTTTTGTGATCCGTGAACACCACACATTTGGTCCCATAAAGATAATGTCTCCAAATCTTGAGTGCAAAGACAACAGCGCCCAATTCAAGATCATGGGTGGTATAATTCTTTTCGTGAGTCTTGAGTTGTCGAGACGCATAAGCAATAACCTTTCCTCGTTGCATGAGAACACAACCAAGACCTTGGTTCGATGCATCACAGTAGACCACGAAATCATCATTACCGTCAGGTAGAGACAAGATAGGAGCTTCACAGAGTTTCAGCTTAAGGGTTTCAAATGCTTCCTCTTGCTTAGGTCCCCACTCATAGGGTTTACCCTTGTGAGTTAAGGTAGTGAGAGGAACAGCGATCTTGGTGAAATTGGCGATGAATCGACGATAATAACCAGCCAACCCAAGAAAAGAACGGACTTCCGTTGGAGTGGTAGGAACACTCCAATTCTTCACAGCTTCGATCTTTGCAGGATCAACATGGATTCCGTTCATATCAATGACATGTCCCAAAAATTGAACTTCCTTAAGCCAAAATTCACATTTTGAGAACTTGGCGTACAGTTGTTCTTTCTTTAGGAGACTCAAGATAGAGTGAAGATGTTGCTCGTGATCGGATTTTGATTTAGAGTAAATCAAAATATCTTCGATGAAAACGATCACGAATTTGTCGAGATAGGGTCTACAAACCCGATTCATCAAATCCATAAATACTGCGGGAGCATTGGTCAACCCAAAAGGCATAACCATGAATTCATAGTGACCGTAGCGAGTGCGAAAAGCCGTCTTGGGAATATCTTCATCGTGGACTCTAAGCTGATGATAACCAGAACGGAGATCAATCTTCGAGAAGTGGGTTGCTCCTTGAAGTTGATCGAAGAGATCGTCAATCCTAGGAAGCGGATAACGATTCTTGATGGTGAGTTTGTTGAGTTCACGGTAGTCAATACACATCCGAAGAGAACCATCCTTCTTTTTAACGAATAAGACAGGGGCTCCCCATGGAGAAGAACTAGGGCGAATGAACCCTTTATAAGAAAGTTCCTGTAATTGACTAGCAAGTTCTTGCATTTCAGAGGGTGCAAGACGATAAGGAGCTTTAGCGATAGGATTAGCACCAGGAACAAGATCAATACGAAACTCCACTTGTCGAGCAGGAGGCAAACCAGGTAAATCCTCTGGAAAGACTTCAGGATAGTCTCGAATAATAGGAATGTCTTGGATACTTTTGCCTTTGTCCTTCTTCTCTATCACGTTAGCTAAGAAGGCTGTATACCCCTTTCGTAAGTACTTTTGGGCAGTAGTACAAGACATAAGCTTAAGCTCACCACAGGGTTTCTCACCATAGATCTTCAAAATCTCACCAGATTCGAGAGGAATGCGTATGACTTTCTCGAAGCACAGAATTTCGGCACGATGAGTTGACAACCAGTCCATGCCTACTATAACATCAAAACTACCAAGATGCATGGGGATGAGATCGATAGGGAAGGTATGATCGTCGAGGTTCAACAAGCAGTTACGTATAATAGAGTCGATCGAAATGGACTTCCCGTTAGCTACCTCTACCACGAAAGGGTCTTCTAGATTAGTGTGGGGTAAGTTAAGTAAAGGTTCAAACTTCAGTGACACAAATGATTTATCAGCTCCCGAATCAAATAATATGGATGCATAGTGGTTATTAATGAGAAACGTACCATTCACCACTTCGTTGTTGTCACGAGCCTGATTAGCGTTGAGATTGTAGGCGCGACCTCGAGCACCTTGGTTTTGGTTGCGGTTCTGGTTTTGGTTTTGGTTCTGATTTTGGTTTTGGTTACGGTTACGATTAGGGCAGTTGTTGATGTAGTGATTAGGGTTGCCACACTCGTAGCATTGACCACGAGTAGGCCTGTTGTTTTGTTGGTTGGGAGCTGGGTTGTTGTTGTCTTGGGTAGCAGAAGATCGACAGACGTTCACCAGGTGACCATATCTTTGACACTTAGTACAAAAACGACATTGCACCTGCGTTGGATGATGGTACTTGCAAGTGTTGCACAAAGGGTGAGGTCCGGTGTATGGTTTCTTGGCTGGGTTTTGGGCAGCAGGTGGAGTAGCAGCAACCATATAGTTTCTAGCCTTGCGCTTTTTGTTGCTTGAGGTCTCAGGCTTGACTTCAATTGCAGGCTGTGGAGTGTCTTTGGCAGTAGTCTTCTTAGTGCCCTTGCGAACGAGAGTACCGTTCTTCACGTGATTATCAGTAAGAGTGGCCGCTAGACGTTTGGCCTCTTCCAGAGTTGCAGGATTTCTACCCCAAACGGTGTCCTGGATTTGCATGGGCAGACCACCGATGTACTTCTCGATGGCTACCGGCAGAGGAGTAACTTTGTGAGGCAACAATAAGCTAAGCTCATGAAAGCGGGTGTTGTAGGCAAGGTTTTCCCCACTATCTTGAGCTAAGGTGTGGAACTCATCCTCAAGTTTCTTAACTTCATTGCGAGGACAAAACTCTTCCTTCATGACCTCCTTGACTTGGTCCCATGTCATAGCAAGAGCAACCTCGGCCCCACGAGTACGCTTTTCTTCATTCCACCATGTGAGTGCTCGTTTATGGAGAACACTCATGGCGTAACGAACCTTGAAGTTGTTGGGGCATTCACTGTTGATGAAGGTATTCTCAATACCCTCAAACCATTGGAGGAGTCCAGTAGCTCCTTCTTCACCGCTGAACTTTGGAGGGTTACAAGAGTTGAAATGCTTAAGGGTGCAGGCTTGGGGTCCATTACCATTGCCATTGCCATTCCCGTTCCCGTTGTTGTGACCATTCCCGTTGCCGTTCAATTGGATGACCTGAGCGAGTAAATTGGGAACCAGAGTTGCAATTTGCTGCGCCATTTGTTGAGAAATGATCGTGTGAGCGTTGGATTTTAGCTAAAACAGGATTATACAATCATACAAGTCACAAAACTAGGTGCGGAAACCCTAGTTCTGAACAAATTGATAAAACACAAATCACGACACAATCAAGATCATTTTCAATATCATTTCATAGATTAACTTCATTCAAATAATCGTTTACAATCAGTTTATGTTAATCTAGAACACACACACTATTTCTCAAAAACACCTCTGAACCTGATCTGAACCTGGACACAAATGACAACTCTCTTACATTATCAAAAACACAAAAACTATATATAGGCACTGCACGTTCGCCCATTGCTACTGGTCGAATGTGAGTGATTTCCACATTCGCCCATTCTAAATGGTCGAATGTGTCTTTTGTTCAGGTCCATTCTTCCTTCGTCCCTTTATCATCTACCTTCGCCCAGACTTTTCTACCTTCGCCCATAATATTCACCTTCGGCCAAACTTTAACATGTGTTAATTATGTATATCCAATCCTTAGTCGCAAAACGCATCAACAAACTCCCCCTCGACTATTGATTGGATAGTTTTCTCTGTTGGTCCATCGTCTTGTTCATCAACTTGATTCTGAGCTGTTTCTTCTGCTCAGTAGTCATTGGTGGCTCAAATGTTTTCTTCACAGGCTTAGACACATTGGCTATCTTCACAGTCTTGCCAAGTTTACCCTCCAAGTTGCTTCCTGCATTGATATCATACGCAAAACAAACTCCAACAACTTGAGTATACTTCCTCGCTTGAGCAAAGTCATTTGGTTCATAGTAGATTGGATTGTAGAACAACATGATGATGTCTTCGAATGTGCAATTAATCAACCACATAGGATCAAATACATGAACATGCTTGTATTTATCCTTTCCATCTCTCAACACGATCACCGCTTCTGCCTTTCTCCAATCATAGTACCAAAAGATGAAATCAGCACTGAAATGCTGTGGCATCGGCATCAACGGTATCTTCCTCATCACATTAGGTGCTTTATAAATCAAAGTAACACGCTTCATATTGGTTTGTGGATCAATATCCCTATGCACTTTTCTTCTGGGATATTGAGGCTTGAATCTGTTCCATCTCGTACGACTTTCCCAAACCAATTTATCTGCGCACCAACCGACATGTGATCCATTTACTTCGGCACCTGACATTGGGAATCTGCATAAGTCTCTAACCGCCCAGTACGGTAGAGTAAGCAAGTCACAGAATCTGTTGAAGTACAGAATTCCGGTTTCCCATTTTGCAGCAATACATTTCAGTCTGCCTAAGTAAGTCCACCCAAGAGCTCTGCCTTTGAACTTAGCATTATGAAATCGATAAAAGTTACCTTGAGCTTCAGGCTTTGGTCGGTTCTCATCCATTTCCTTCAATTTCTTCATATAATTCTTCAACTCATCAGACTGGTTAGAAGAATCTTTCTTTTCAGTACCAAATACCTTCTCAACAAACTCTTCACTCCTTTTCTTAGCTTTCTGTTTCGCTGACTTATTTGGTATCTCAGTGAAGTCAGGAAATACTTCATTTTCATCATCTTGTCTGAAATATTGGGGAAACTCTTCATGAGTTATATCTTCTACCTCCACTTCATTGTTCTCTGGAGTCTGCACATCATCTGAATGACTTCCCATATCCTTTTCAGGAATATCAGGAATCGATTCATCCATCATAAACTCCTCAAACGTTTTCCCTACCCTCTGTGCAAGACCATCTAGTATCTCTTTTGCCACAGATGCAGGTAATTCCCCTTCTTCAAGATCTGGATCTTCATATTCCAACTCATATCTTAAGTCATCAGTCTGGAATATTTCAGCGAAGCATCCTGTGAACTCAATGGTCCACTCTCTCTTTTCCAACATATTCTTATACAGCTGTTTAGCATCCTCAGACAGAGATCTCACCTTTTCGTTCCAGAAAATACTTTCATCCGAATCAACATTCTCACCTTTCTTTTTGGAACTTGATTCTCCAGTATCTTTCTTCTTCGGTGTTCTCTTCTCATAACTAAATCTAGAAGTATCATCTCCTCCATCATGATCACTTCCACTGCTAAACTCATCACCTTGCTTTTTCCCAGCACCTTCAGCACCATCATCATCATCATCATTATTGTCATCATCATCATCATTATCATCGCTTTTCTCCGATTCATCATTATCCTCATCATCATCTTCTTCTTTCTCAGATTCAGAATACTCATAATCGACTTTTTGTTCATCTTCTTCTTCATCTTCTTCATCTTCTTCACCCTCTTTCAACTGGGGTGCCCTGCTATAAAGCTCTTCAATCAAATTACTAAGGCGTTTGTTTTCCTTCTTTAGTTCTTTGTTATCTGCCTTAATCAATTTGATTTTGCTCTTGTTTCTTTCACACTTTCTTTCAAGCTTCTCATTCTTAGCTTCCAACATCTTAATCTTATCATTTATATCATCCTGATTAGATTTTGAAGCAACCACAATCTGAAGCATTTTCTCCTCATTCTGCTTGAACTTAGCAATCTCAGCTTGTTGAGCAACCAACATCTTCATCATGTCTTCCATCTTCTTATTCACTTGCTTCATGACATCGTCATCCACAGTCACTTTCTTAGATTTTGATTTGGATGGCTCAACTTCAATTACCTTCTCCTTCTGAGGCTTTCTAAACATATCGAGCACTTTATCCAAATCGACATTGAATTGATCGATTGGTAAAGTCTCTACCTCTTTTGTTTTCTTCTGCTTCTTGGCAACAGGTGAAGATAGCTTAGATGGTGTACCAGCATCAGGTAATCTCTTTCCCTTCAATAACTGAGCTAACTCTTTCTCCCTCAGTTCTTTTACGCTTGATTTCTTGGCCATAGTCTTTTGCTTCTTTGTCTTTCTGGGCAAATTCACCACTACAGTGTCTCCAACACTCAGCTCTGCCAGGTCAACACCTAGGCCCTCATCTTCAACCGATTTCTTTCTTCTCTCAGCTTCTTCAATCGTCTGGTTTAAGGATTCAGACTCACCAACCATAGTGGCCTTACGTTTGGTGGTCCTCACATTCTCATCATCAGAATCCCACTGCTCATCAACCTCAGTCTCTTCTGAATCTACCGACTCTTCATCCACCAAACCCGATCCTTTCTTTGCCGTCGATTTCTTTCTAGCCACTTGTTGCTTAGTGCTTCCCTGATCCACAGCCTTTCCCTTGCCCTTCCCTTTGGCTCCAGGATTGACTACTTGCCGTTTCCTCTTAGTGCTTGAATCAACATACACTAAGGGATCATCATTGTCCGAGTCACTATCATCATGTCTTGCTTTGTTCTTGCCAGGATCAGTGTAATCCGGACGAGCCAAAGCACCAAATAATCTCCTGTTAGGTGGCTTTTCACTATCAGGCACACCTTTGTAACCCTTCATCCTCATCAATGTTCTGATGTTCATATGATCTTGACCTAGAATCATAGTCGGATCCTTTTTCAACATTGGATACTTATAGTCAAAGATCATCATCAGAAATCTCGGATACAACATAAACTTCTTATTCTTCATTCCCTTCAGCATCTCCAGCATATGATCATGAACAATCATGCTCCTCTTCAGAAACTCTATAATCCCGGTAAACTCCGTATTTTTCTCAACATCTCCGAGATAAGCGCAACAGTTGTGCGATCTTTCAAACGGCCAACTGCTCGGAACAGACGTTTCTGCTTCTGGCACTGGATCTGGAACTGTAATCT
Organism: Ambrosia trifida; assembly: GCA_028751855.1. NCBI lineage: Eukaryota > Viridiplantae > Streptophyta > Magnoliopsida > Asterales > Asteraceae > Ambrosia > Ambrosia trifida. Next base: position 106,524,450 of record CM054123.1, on the reverse strand, counting down.
CAGCTGGAGTTTCCACATTGACTGCTGGTGTTTCAACGTTCTCGGGTTGATCAGCCATCTGTACATAAAAATCAATGAAACACGTCAAAATACAAAAACGACAAAATTATAAAATTCTGGTCAAAATAATCTGCACATTCGCCCGTTTTGAAATGGCCGAATGTGAGAATATTTGGTCGAATGTGAAATTATATGGTCGAATATGAAAAAGTTCTGATTAAAAATCACATTCGTCCATTTTGTTGTACATTCGTCCAAACCAGTTCCACTTTCGCCCGTTTATAACAACCGAATGTGAAACAGTTTTCCCCCAAAATTTAAATTTTTGCCATTGTTGGTTTTATCTTGTAATTTTGATCCTAATATGTGCTAACAAGTCCGACTAACACTCGTTCATTAACAATTTTGACAATTAATCAGTTTTCATTGGTTTTAAAGTAGAATTAGGGTTCAAACGTGTTCAAAAGATCAAACTAACATCTAAATATGTTATTAACCTAATTCCTTCTACATTCTCCCCCTAAAACCTATGAGAACTGATCGGTAATCAATAACAAGCATCAATAATAATCATAAACCCCTAGAATTGAAACCCTAGGTCCTGTTCATAAAACGATCAAATTTGATCTGAAATGATGTCCATTACCTGCAAGTTTAGTCTTAAAATAATCAGGAATAATCAGGGATTGAATCAGTGAATCAATAGAAAAACAAGCAACAAGGTCTGGTATTGAATGAAATTTTGAAAATTTTTGAATGATGGGGATCGAACCTGAAAGGCTTATATATAAGCAGCCACGTTCGCCCGTTTGTTGTGGACGAATGTGGGTTAAGTCCACATTCGCCCCAAGTGAATGGCACGAATGTAAAAACCATGCCACCTTCGCCCCTTTGTAAAGACCCGAAGGTGAAAATGTACCCGGAAGTGGAATTTACACCCGAAAGTGAAAAAGTCCACATTCGCCCAAAATCAAAACGGTCGAATATGATAATTTTTCCACATTCGACCCATTTAAGGGGCGAATGTGAAATGGAAAAATCTGAAAATTTCGCCAAATCACGAATTCGAATCCCGTTCAACATTTTTCAATCCGTTAAACTTTCAAAACTCAAATTTTCACTTTTTGAATGATACAAAGCCCAGATGGTGTTATCAAATCTCAGAAATTGACCATCAAGCATCCCCGGTTATCAAAAATAAAGCAGAAATGCAAATCTTTTGGATTTTCTGAATTTTTTTTTATATCAAAACACACCTAAAATCTTTTTGGATTTTGTATCTTTTTGACAATAAAAGTAAAATGCGACAAAGTAAAATGCATCAAAGTAAATGAAAGCAGTAAACATTTTTGTGATTTCCGGTAAGAAGATCATATCAGTTATCTGAGAAATCTGAACACAGCGTTAATCTGTTTCAATATTATCATTAGAAACAATATGTGACACGGCAATTGCTGATATTGTTGTCCACATAAGCTCACATGCAGACAATTACGCAATGCTTTAAAATGATACGAATTAGATGTATTAGACTAACACATTGTGGTTCCCACACACACGACATACTCCCGTATCAAGAAGTAATTTGCACAAAGACTCATTGTAAAGCGTGATTATGCTTTCGTCGTCTGTAATTGTACAAGATATAATGCATAGAGGTATACAGGTCAGCAAATTAATGCAGCAAAGTAACATATGCACCATACCAGGTTGAGGACTGATATTAATCATGATTTGCATCAATGATCAATACGATATTATAGATAATCTTTGATCATCATATAACATGAAAAGTTCCTCAATTCGGTAACTTTAGGATTTGGCATAAAGCTCTTTTATAAAGACATCCTGTCTGATCTAGGTCCGTAATGACTTACAGCAGAAGATCAGATAGGCTATCCCCAGACAACTAATAACATAACGACCCTAAACCTCCGAGTTTTGTACAAACACCCTATCAAACGAAATTACGGTACTAAGACCATATGCCCATGAGGTGTTCAGCCACAAACGCGTAGTTTGTTATGTTTGTATCACTAATGCACGCAATATATAGTCTACGAAGCCTATCAGCATATCACACGTAATCAACATACGTCACATAAAACTATACAATTCTTTAGCCTGTGTCAGATTCCCACTGATGTACTATCATTTCCTCTTTTTATCCAGGAAATCATTTTGGGTTTTTCTAAATTTTTTTAGGTATTTTGAAAATTTTTCAATGTTTTTGGTTTTTCTGATAAAATGACTCCCCCTAAAATAAAGAACATATTTTTGGGTTTTTAATTTTTCTGAAAAACAAAACAAAAATTTGAAAGAAACAATCCACTTGAAAGCATCAACTTCTTTGAGGATTTAACAACCCCCTCGAAAGCATCAACTTCTTTGAGGATTATGATAGTAAAGAGAAATTCCCAATTAGCAAAGAGAAATTCCCAATTATTAAAAACTAAAACTAAAAACTAAAAATGATAAACCGAGGAGCCGATTAGTCCTGTTTTTCCTTTATATTGTTTACTTTCAAAAGATATTCAAAGCGGGATCTGTCAAAAGCTTTTGTAAACAAATCTGCACGTTGGTAGTCAGTATGGATTTTGACCATATCTATCAATTCCTTAGCGTAGCAATCACGGATAAAATGATATTTAATCCGGATATGTTTCGCTTTAGAATGATTTTCAGTATTTTTAGTTAATGCAATTGCGGCTTCATTGTCACAGTGTATAGGGGTTTTAAGAAACTGCAAACCGTAATCGACCATCTGTTGTTGGATCCAGAGCACTTGCGAACAGCAACTCGAGGCTGAAATGTACTCGGCTTCACATGTAGACAGTGCAACGGAAGTCTGTTTCTTGCATTGCCAGGTAATTAACCTGCTCCCTAAAAACTGGCAACCGGCTGTGGTTGATTTGCTGTCTTTGTCACAGCCGCCCCAATCTGCATCACTAAAAGCAATAAAATCAAAATCATCATCATTAGGGTACCAAAGTCCTTTTGATGGACAACCCTTCAGATATCGAAGGATACGCTTGACCGCCGTCAGATGACTTTGTTTCGGCTTCGATTGATAGCGAGCACAGAGACACGTTGCATACATAATATCTGGTCGAGACGCTGTCAAATACATCAGAGATCCGATGATTGCTCTGTATGTAAATGGATCTGTCAGCTCCCCCTTAGCGTCCACTCCAATCCCGTGATTGGGTTGAATCGGGGTATCCATCGGCTTAGAGTCCTCCATCTGGAATCGGCTCAAGATGTCGGCTACGTATTTCGTCTAGTGAATGAAGATCCCGTCGGGTCTTTGATCCACCTGTAAGCCGAGGAAAAACTGCATTTCCCCCATAGCACTCATTTCGAACTTCTCCTGCATAATAGTTTCAAATTCCCTGCACAAAAGTTCGTTAGTTGAACCAAATATAATATCATCAACGAAATCTGTACTAGAAGCAAGTCATCTCCCGTCTTCTTCGTAAAGAGGGTGCAATCGACGAGGCCGCGCTTGAATCCTTTGGAGATGAGGTATGTACTTAGCTCCTCGTACCACTGTCTTGGAGCCTGGTGCAAACCATATAAAGCTTTGTTCAGCACGTAGACCTTGTCCCGGTGGATTGGGTCCTCAAAGCCTGGTGGCTGCCCGACATAAACCTCCTCCTTGACTTTCCCGTACAAAAATGCGCTCTTGACGTCCATTTGATAAACTTTGAATTTCTTGTACGAAGCAAACGCAAGGAACATCCGAATAGCTTCCATTCGTGCTACTGGTGCATAGATTTCATTGTAATCAATTCCTTCGATTTGATGGAAACCCTGCACAACCAATCTGGCTTTGTTGCGAACAATAACTCCACGATCATCCTTTTTGCACTTAAACACCCACTTAGTGCCTATTTTCTTTCTTCCTGGCGGCAAATCTGTGAGCGTCCAGACTCCCAATTTCTGGAATTGCAATAACTCCTCCTGCATTGCCTCAACCCAGGCATCTTCATTCAAAGCGTCTTTGTATGTCCTTGGCTCTACCTGTGACACATAACATGCAAACGACCAATCATTTTGACTACCAGATTTCTGAATTTTGGCATACAATGCTAAAGCACCAAAACTCTCTGGCGAATTAACGCTTTTTAGCTGCCCTCTGGTCATCACTCCACTTCCAGGATCACCGATAACTTGCTCCAGCGGTTGAATACGATGAATCCAAGATTCCGGATTAACAGGTATAATCACTCCCGTCTGAGCAGTCAAGTTCTCTACAGCATCCTGATCATGACCCGTGTTAGACGATGAAGCAACATCTGGATTTGGAGTTGGGTTCACAGTTTGCTCTTCTAAGTCTTCTGCATGTTCAAGAACGGCTTCTTCAAATTGTTCATCTTCAGATTCTGAAGTGTCTAATGAAGTTGAAGCTTCTTGAAACATCTCTTCTTCTTGTATAGGAGCACTGGTATCATTAGAAGCTGGTGGGGGGTTTACGGTGATTGGACGTATCAACGGTGAAGTTGCCGCGTTTTCACACTCGTAGAGTAATCTAATAACAACTTCTTCAACCAGGCTATCTAGGTTGAATGATTCAAAGAAATCTTTGTAATCAAACATCCAATCAGGGCCCATGCCTTGCAAATTTTGTGTGTATCGTTGAACTTCCACGTTAGCCCAATCCTCCACTTGACGAGTTCTCTTGTTGAATACCCGTTTGAGCGGGGTTGCATATCCAACAAAGTATCCCTCCTCAGCTTTAGGACTAAACTTCTCGCTTGGATTCAACATCGTGCATGGCGCCCCGAATGGTTCTAGATACTCTAAATTGGGCTTTCGTTGGTGTAACAGTTCATAAGATGTTTTTCCAAACTTCTTCACTGTTAGAACCCGATTTAATGTATAATTTGCTGCATAAATCGCCTCATTCCAGAACATTACTGGAAGATTTGAGTCAGCGAGCATTGTTCTAGCAGCCTCAATCAGAGTCCTATTCTTTCTTTCAGCAACACCGTTCTGTTGCGGGGTATACGGAGCCGAATATTCATGATGAATCCCTTTGCTTTCACAAAGTTCATCCATCTTTGCATTTTTGAACTCCGTCCCGTTGTCACTCCTGATCCTTTTTATCTTCAAATTGTAGATATTCTCCAGTCGAGTGAACAGAACTTGTAAGTTGGTAAAGGTGTCGCTTTTGTTCTTCAAACACATCACCCATGAAAATCGTGAATAGTCATCAGTGACAACTAAACAATAAAGCTCTCCAAGATGACTTTTGCGCTTTACTGGTCCAAAAAGGTCCATGTGCAATCGCTCAAGCGGCATCTCAACAGAGTTAACTTTCTTCACTTTATGGGACTGTTTGTGTTGTTTTCCTTTCATGCAGCTTACACACTTGTCGTTTAGATGGAAATGTTTCACGTTTACTCCATCGACAAGTCCATTTCTCACTAACTGATTCATTTTCCTCAGATGAATGTGCCCCATTCTGCGGTGCCACATTATCGATTCTTTTTCGGTCGCCTTGGAGAGAAAGCATGTTATCTGCCCCTGTGATGTCATCGCCTTGGACATATCAAGAATATAAAGATTGTTTACTCGAGGTGCCATCAACATAACCCACTCCTTTGGAATCTTGAAGCCCGGCTTAAGAATATAGCAGGATTTGTCATCAAAATGCACAGAAAATTGTTTATCGCATATTTGACTGACGCTCAACAGATTATAGTCTATCTGCTTGACATAAGAAATCCGCTCGAAAGTCACAATCCCATTACTCACGCTTCCTTCCATCGTAATATATCCTCCTTTATTACCCGCGAACGCGACATATCCTCCATTAATATTTTTCACATCAAACAGCAACGCCAAATCCCCCGTCATGTGGCCTGAAGCTCCACTATCAACAATCCAGAGACTGCTAATAGGGCCAGCTGAAGCTCCCTGCACACAAAAAGTAAACATTTAGTTCTTTCGGGGGACCCAAGCCTGAGTCTTGGGCCTTTGAACATTGGATTTCAAAGAAACATCCTCAACAACTTTTTCAGCAACTTTCTGTTTTGGATCAATCTTTTTCTGATTGTTCAAAACAGTTTCATTTTTCTCACTTACCTTCGAAGTAGAAGCTCCTGGAGTACCATTAGGTGTCCAAGATTGTTCAGACCTTTTGAGAATACGAATTTGAGATTTTGGTTTCTCAATTGGTTTCTGAACATTGTTACTAAAAGTAACTTTCTTAGCAACCTTATCTGAATTAACAGACTTAGGTCCAACATTTGATTTGACAATTGGTTTTTGTGGAACCTTTTGTCTATCAGCTGTTGTGTTCACCACAGGTTTTCTCCAAGATTGTTCCATAGCAATCCGATTCCTTTGTTCATATTGAAATGGACGGTTGTTCCTCATTTGAAAATTGTTTTGATTATAAAATTGTTGTTGTTGAGGAACAGCCCGTCTATGTGGTGGAACATAATGATCAATCGGCTTTCTCATGGAATTCCTAACCTCAACTTCATGTCTTTTATGCCTTACATATGGACACTGAGCAAGTAAATGCCCACGTTCTCCACATTTAAAGCATTTTCTATATTCCTCAAACACATAATGAGCATTTGGTGGAGCAAATGATCTAACAGGAAATTGATCATTATACTGTTGATTTCTCAAACTCTCAGGAAGTGGTCCTTTCGAGTAAGAGGGCTCATGAAAACCATTTGCTTTATCATTTGGTCGAATGAACTCGGTGACATGGACCTTTGGTTCTTGAGGAACTTCTGAAAACAATTTCTTTAAGATTTCTGGTGGAATTTCATTGGTTCTCTCATGTTTTGGAAACCATATTGTACTTTCTTGCCAGATTTTATCAAGTTTAGAATAGTTAACATTTTTTATCGGAAATTCCTCATCAGAAATGATCTTATCGGATCCTTCCATCCGATAAAACACTTTAACAGGTTTATCACTTTGTTCATTCAGCTCATTCTTTTTGACCACATTCTTAACATCATTATCTTTCTTAACATCAATCTTTTCAGACTTTTTATCACGATTAGCATTTGCCATCGGATGAACATGATCAGATGGTGACACTGGTTCAGTAGTAATTATGTGATTTTCTTTTGGAATCTCACATTCATTAACAAATTGATCACTACTAGTATCATCATTTTCTGAGTCTGAATTATCACTCTCAGCATAAACACCCTCATTGTTCAAGCCCAAAATCGGTCTCACATCGGAATAAGGATCACCAATACTCGAAGTATTAGATTCCATTTCCGACGATGAGTCTGATTTTACCGAACTCTCCGGTATAACTTGGTGATAGTTATGATTTTCAAAAAGAACCGGAGATGGTACAGACTTGTAATTGGTGGTGTTATCATCAATGATATGATCTACCACATAAGCAACATTCTTATAACTTTCCAACTTCTTGTTAACCTTTTCAGCAAAGCATTTTATGGCTGCCATTTCCAACTTGGTGTTTTCAATTTCATTGATATAGTTGTTTATGGCCAATTGTTTCAATGACAAAGTATTTTTCAAGTCGGAAATGTCCTTTTTATAGCCATCTAATACTTTGTTAAAAGTATTCAACTCTTTGCGAGTAGATTGACTGTTCAAGATAGCACTATCTCGTGAAATTCGGAGTTGTTTATTCTCCTCAGTCAATCTATCACATGTTCCACAATATTTATCACTCATAACATCAGTGCTAGATTCAGAACTTACAGGTTTTGGCAGTTCAGTCATGGCCATCAACGCAAAATGAGCTTCCTTTCCAGTGAAAAACTTGGAGTAGTCAATCTTAGTGAAAGCATCATCAGCGATACACGACTTCCTTGTCATCAAAAAGTCAGCTTCTGCCAGCAACTGATCAATATCATCATCTAAAGAATCAACACTTGCCTCTGTGTCTGATTCGCTCTCAGAATCTGAATAAACTGATCTACACTCTTCGTGAACATCAGAAACTGAATCAATCACCATTCCAGAACTCTTTTCCTCAGCCTTAACCTCAACAGGTTCACTCTCCACTTCCATCTCAGTCTCAGAATCATCACTTTCACTCTCCTCAGTTTCTTTCTTCTCATCAACTGCCACCGACTCTTCCATATCAACCTGATAAGCAACACATGCCACATTCCCACCAGTAGTCACTTCCTCAACTCCTATTTGCATACCCGACCAGTCAAACCTCTCATCCTGTTGAGTCACCAAAGCTTGGTTCTGACTCGCATTCTGTTAAGTCTCATTAGGTGTAGTGATAGGTACAACTGTTCGGTTTGTGTGATTAGGAGATTGGTTTTGAATCTGGTTTTGAGTGTTTGGTTGTCTGTTTTGGTTGTTAAAGTTTCGGTTTTGGTAGTTGTTGTTATTTTGGTAAGAAACTTGGTTTTGTTGACGATTCTGGTAATTTGCATTGAAAGGGTTTCGATTACCTTGTTTAGGTGGCTGGGTGCATTCCCTTTTGAAGTGTCCTTTTTCTCCACAATTAAAACACGTAACCTTCTCCTTGTTGAATCCATAGGTTGTGTTGGGAGAAGTTGCCAAATCAGTCCTTCCTGTTTTCTCGATGAACTCTGTTGCTCTTCTCATTATACTCGCAAAAGCCCATTGAATGTCAATGAGTTCCATCTCTTCTTTGTCTATCTGTGCGTAGTCTTCGTTGGTTAAGTTGTTGTTCCCAATCTGACTAGCAACCAACCCATTGTAGGATGAAACCATTGCTGAGACTAATGCAATGTGTTGCTGAGCAACCTCCACAGTCACATTTCCCAAGTTAGATGTATCCAAAACCACCGGTTGTTGTTTATGTTGAGTAACTTGGTTTACTGGTTGTTGTGATTGGTTAGCGGTGTAAAAACTTGCTTGTTGCATTGGAGAGATTGGTGAAATGTAGAAATTATATTGTGGTGGTGTATATGATGGTTGTGAATAGGAATTGTATTGTGGTGGTGTGTAGTTGGTGGTTGATTTTGATGATTCCATGACATTAGAAATACATGCAACATGTGGTGCAACGCTTCCTGAGCTCGAGTTTCCAGCTGGAACTGAAGTCCCTCCAAAATACAAACTTGGATTCTGAGGAATCTGTGACCTTCTAGCTTTCCTCCTATCCTCCAACTCTTTGTTCTCCAGCTTTTCGATAAACTCTGAAATGGTCCAGAATTGATAAGCATCCTTCTCTCTCAGTACCTCCACATGCTGATCCCATTGTGGTGGCAAAGCATCTGCAAACTTATCCACCTGCTTAGTCATTGGAATCTGTACACCATAACTAGACAATTCAGACAACAAATGCATATATCTAGGAGTTAGTGCTTTTAGAGTTTCATTATTAATAAAAGAAAAATTCTCAAACTCTTTGACCAATTCCTCCATTCTCAGACTCCTGGTCTTCTCATTACCATCATGCTTCCTCTTAAGCTTATCCCAAAGCTGCTTTGATGTAGTACATGTCCCAAACTGATGCAACAAGTCACTTGTGATTGCCTGTGTCAGTTGGGAAAACGCCTTCTTCTCCACCACATATTTCTTCTTTTCGTCCTCAGTTAGGCTTTCCAAAGGAATCATCTCACCTGTATTCTCCAAAATAGGTGCTGTGTAACCTTTAACAATCATGCTCCAAGCCTCTGCTCCTTCAACTCCCATGCCTTCCAAATGAATCTTGAACATGGTATGCCACTGATTATACTCTTGCATATCCATGAGCTTCGGTGGCCGAGTTCCACTACCTGTAGACAAATCCTTAATCAAAGTAGAAATAGCATTAGTGGTTTGAGTATTTACCGCCGCTGCAGCTACTCCCCAGTAATCAGATTGTAGTGCCGGATGTGCTACACTTTGAGGCATCGTGCTCGTTGTTGTCATGTAGTTAAGTGGTTGTGAAGACTGTGTGTTCGTCTTTTGCGCTGCCACTGTCCATGGGTCCATCGTCTGCTGTTGTGGTTGTGTTGTTGCTGATCCCGGAGTAGTTTGAAAACGCCACATGATCTCAATCTGAAAATCTCAACACTTAGAAAAATTTTTCAGCAAAAATCCTAGATTCGCCCAAAATTCACTTGGTTCGTCCAAACTTAAACACTCTCGTCCAAACTTTCTCACTTTCGTCCCTTCTGATCCTTAGTTCGCCCAAACAGTAACACCCGAATGTAGACTTAACCAGAATCTAAACACAGACTAATACTTTTCCACTTTCGCCCAAACCAGAAACGGTCGAATGTGGAAATTCTACCCGAAAGTGAAAAATTCAACAAGAAAATTCCAGGTTCGTCCACTCAATACTCAGGTTCGCCCACTTTTTAACACTTTCGACCACAACACTCAGTTCAGGTTCCAGGTTCGCCCAAAACAGTCAGATCTCATTTTTGAAAAACGGTTATTGTTTGAAAAACGGTTATTCTGATCTCAGATTTTCAAAAGTTCATGGATTTGAATGATCTCAATCAGGTTATGTTTCGGAATTGATTTGGAACAACTTTAAGTCTTGGAAAACTTGAATTCGACCACAAATTCACCTTTAAATCGATCAAAAACTCTTAGAAACAATGTTTATGTAAAAACAGATGATTTTATGTCAAAAACATGTCCAAATCAGCTCTGATTTTATCAAATTTGTTGTTGTATGATCCTCTATGCTCTGATACCACTTTGTGAGCGTTGGATTTTAGCTAAAACAGGATTATACAATCATACAAGTCACAAAACTAGGTGCGGAAACCCTAGTTCTGAACAAATTGATAAAACACAAATCACGACACAATCAAGATCATTTTCAATATCATTTCATAGATTAACTTCATTCAAATAATCGTTTACAATCAGTTTATGTTAATCTAGAACACACACACTATTTCTCAAAAACACCTCTGAACCTGATCTGAACCTGGACACAAATGACAACTCTCTTACATTATCAAAAACACAAAAACTATATATAGGCACTGCACGTTCGCCCATTGCTACTGGTCGAATGTGAGTGATTTCCACATTCGCCCATTCTAAATGGTCGAATGTGTCTTTTGTTCAGGTCCATTCTTCCTTCGTCCCTTTATCATCTACCTTCGCCTAGACTTTTCTACCTTCGCCCATAATATTCACCTTCGGCCAAACTTTAACATGTGTTAATTATGTATATCCAATCCTTAGTCGCAAAACGCATCAACAGATCGCAGCTAGTTGAGCATCGACCCCATTGTTGTTGTGGTTAGGAACTTGGTCATGGTTGTGGTTATGGTTATCACCACCTTCTTCGTGGTTCTCACCATTGTTGTTGCGAGTGCTGCGACGAGGAGGCATGATCTGTAATAGACACAATGAAATGAATGAGAGTTTATATAAGGAATGTAATCATTTATTCATTAATTAAAACGAATAAACGAAAACGTTGACTTATCAAAGATTCTAAATTCTAATAACATATGAAGACATGCTTTAGCCTATAAGTGAACACTCATCCCGAGAATTCCCAGGTAGGCATCCGGGTCCCTCGTCTGATTGGGATATATGCGCAATGCCAGCCTAGACAGAAGACTCAGAATACAGGCGTTCACCCTTCCAGATTGCACGTGTTCGTTATTAAAATCTAGAACTTCGACGAGATCTCAAGGGGGTTCAGGTTAAACCTGAGGATTTTGTCCTATAAATCTAATGGTGGATCAGGATTGCAGCAGACAAATAAGAGTAGTCACATGTAGGTTTAGGGTTATAAGGCATAGGATAAGGATAGGATTAGGGAAGCAATTAGGGTTACAAGTAGGAGAAGCAAGTACTGTTTAAGTCCCTAAGGTTATAGTCTAGATTATTTCTAATAACCTAATTCCCTATAACCAAGGCTCTGATACCAATATGTAACACCCCAACCGATGGCGGAAACATCGGGGTGCCACGTATTGATGATTGTTTTCAGTAGCACATGGTATAATATAAATTTTAAATAATTTATTCAAACATAATATCCAAAATGTGAAATGATGTCTAAGAATTCAAATACATAATATCAAATAACAACTTCAATAACATCAAATAAACTTCAAGTAAAATCCTCATGCTAACTCAAGCCTCAGCTTCATTGTTACCTGAAACATGTTAATTTTGAAAGTATTTTGGGTCAACATAAGTTGGTGAGAATTACATAGGTTTTTGATAATAGAATGTATAAAATGTTGTGCAATTCATGTGTCATGTTAATCTAGCCCATATGTGAGAACATACTAGAAATAAATCGAGTGCATAATCAACCCTGTTGACTGTTATAAAATGATACATACCATACACTTATGGTCCAATTGAATATGTTATGCGATAACAAACACCCACGTAACCTTTGTAGGAGGCACGTATCCGGGTGGGATTGTCAGTCCAATAGATCTATCAATGTATACCGTCGGCTGATCAATGTTAATGATTATGCTAGAATGGTGCTTACTCTAATCATGCTCAAGACATAATGCAACATAGAAAACACATAGACACATTGATGATTGAATTGCAATGTTAATGTTATAACATGTTTCACCCCAAAAATGGTGATAAATAAAAGGGGCTATGTAAAACTCACCTTAGCAAATGTTAAACTTGTTGAAAAGATGAAATAATAGTGTTGCCCAAAATGATTCCAAATATCACCAGTGATGAATTGAGTATTATTGCCGGGTCAAAGCAAAAGTCAAACGACGAACACGATAATTATAATCAGAGTGATTCAGAGATAATTGGAGGTTGAGAGAGAGTTGTGAGCGAGTTGTTAAGCTTCGAAACACATCTATTTATACTGAGGATCAATGGTTAAGGTTAATTGGAAAGTTTGACCCAATTTAAATGTCATACGCGTATAGTTTAAAAATTGGTCAACGATTTGTTATAATTGACGTGTAATCGTGTTACACAAGGCCGGCAATCAACTGAATTTACCAATTATAGATCAATCATGAGTTATTGCACGAGCTTGGATCATACGCGAACCCACAGTTGACTTTCCTTGTCAACTGTGAAGGTTTAAAGCGTGTATAAATATAATAGGTGTCCGGGTTTATAACAAAAGAATGGCTAGCCCAGTTGGTTGTGCTTGTGTGTTTGTTTAACCCGGTCTTGGCGCGGGTTCGATTCCCGGCCAAGACTTTTAATTTTTTTTTGATATAATTTCAATACCACACACATATATAATATTATATATATAGTATTAGGGTTCCACAAATGCGACAAAAATAATAAATGCGACGTATAAGACAAAAACTTGACGTTTTTATTAATGACGAACGTGTACGTACAAGTTTTTAATGCGTAATGTTACAGTCTCCCCTACTTTTAGGAACTTCGTCCCGAAGTTGGAGTTGGAGAGTCTGGTGGGAAAAGATGCGGATATTTCGACTTCATCTGGTCTTTACGTTCCCAAGTGAACTCTGGGCCTCGTTTAGATTCCCAACGAACCTTAACGATTGGAATACGACTGCGCTTGAGTTTCTTGACTCCAGTGTCAACAATCTCGACGGGTTTCTCGATAATGTGCATGCTTTCATCGATTTGCACATCCTCAAGAGGAACATGAAGGTTCTCATCTGCTAAGCATTTCTTGAGATTCGAAACATGGAAGGTCGGATGAACATTGCTTAGCTCAGGTGGAAGAGCAAGCTTGTAAGCCACTTTTCCAACTCTGTCAAGAATTTTGAAGGGGCCTACGTATCGAGGAGCTAGTTTTCCCTTTCTACCGAAACGAATAACTCCCTTCCAAGGGGATACCTTAAGTAGCACAAGGTCCCCAACTTGAAATTCCAAGGGTTTACGACGTTTATCAGCATAACTCTTTTGGCGACTTCTAGCCTTGAGAAGATTATCCTGAATAAGCTGGATTTTGTCTGTGGTTTCCTGGATTAGTTCGGGTCCCGTAATACGAGCTTCACCAACCTCAGTCCAACAGACAGGAGAACGACATTTCCGACCATAGAGTGCCTCGAAAGGAGCCATGTTAATGCTGGCATGATAACTGTTGTTGTATGAAAACTCAACCAAAGGAAGATGAGAATCCCATGCGCCACCAAAATCGATGACACATGCCCTGAGCATGTCCTCAAGTGTCTGGATGGTTCGTTCAGTCTGACCATCCGTTTGAGGGTGATAAGCAGTGCTCAGGTTCAACTTGGTACCCAAAGCATCTTGTAGAGATCCCCAAAAGTGAGAGGTGAAACGACCATCGCGATCAGAAATAATGTCCAAAGGTATACCGTGACGACATACGATTTCACTTACGTACATCTTTGCCAACCTTTCCACAGAATACTTCTCACGAATAGGTAGAAAGTGAGCTGATTTGGTCAAACGATCGACGATTACCCAAATACTGTCAAAACCTTTGGGTGTGCGAGGGAGTTTGGTGATGAAATCCATAGCTATGCTCTCCCATTTCCAGACAGGGATCTCTGGTTGTTCAAGCATACCAGATGGTCGTTGATGTTCAGCCTTAACCTTGGAACAAGTGAGGCATTTTGCAACGAATAGAGCAATGTCTTTCTTCATACCAGGCCACCAATAAGAATAACGAAGATCTTGGTACATCTTGTCAGCTCCAGGATGAATAGAATAACGAGACTTATGAGCCTCGTTCATGAGAAAAGTACGAAGATCATCACGGTCGAGAATCCACAGTCGGTTAAGGAAATAAAGGAGACCATCGGGTTTGGTTTCAAGTTGAGTTTCAGCACCACAAGACATTTCATCGTACATGTTACCTTGGGTGACTGATGTGTGTTGAGCCTGGAGGATGCGATCTTGAAGATCAGTACGAACTCTCGCACATTGGAGTTTGACACGCTCTTTACGACTAAGTGCGTCAGCCACAACATTCGCTTTGCCAGGATGGTAGCGAATTTCGCAATCATAGTCGTTAAGTAATTCAACCCAACGTCGTTGCCTCATGTTAAGATTCTTTTGATCGAAGACATGTTGGAGACTTTTGTGATCCGTGAACACCACACATTTGGTCCCATAAAGATAATGTCTCCAAATCTTGAGTGCAAAGACAACAGCGCCCAATTCAAGATCATGGGTGGTATAATTCTTTTCGTGAGTCTTGAGTTGTCGAGACGCATAAGCAATAACCTTTCCTCGTTGCATGAGAACACAACCAAGACCTTGGTTCGATGCATCACAGTAGACCACGAAATCATCATTACCGTCAGGTAGAGACAAGATAGGAGCTTCACAGAGTTTCAGCTTAAGGGTTTCAAATGCTTCCTCTTGCTTAGGTCCCCACTCATAGGGTTTACCCTTGTGAGTTAAGGTAGTGAGAGGAACAGCGATCTTGGAGAAATTGGCGATGAATCGACGATAATAACCAGCCAACCCAAGAAAAGAACGGACTTCCGTTGGAGTGGTAGGAACACTCCAATTCTTCACAGCTTCGATCTTTGCAGGATCAACATGAATTCCGTTCATATCAATGACATGTCCCAAAAATTGAACTTCCTTAAGCCAAAATTCACATTTTGAGAACTTGGCGTACAGTTGTTCTTTCTTTAGGAGACTCAAGATAGAGTGAAGATGTTGCTCGTGATCGGATTTTGATTTAGAGTAAATCAAAATATCTTCGATGAAAACGATCACGAATTTGTCGAGATAGGGTCTACAAACCCGATTCATCAAATCCATAAATACTGCGGGAGCATTGGTCAACCCAAAAGGCATAACCATGAATTCATAGTGACCGTAGCGAGTGCGAAAAGCCGTCTTGGGAATATCTTCATCGTGGACTCTAAGCTGATGATAACCAGAACGGAGATCAATCTTCGAGAAGTGGGTTGCTCCTTGAAGTTGATCGAAGATATCGTCAATCCTAGGAAGCGGATAACGATTCTTGATGGTGAGTTTGTTGAGTTCACGGTAGTCAATACACATCCGAAGAGAACCATCCTTCTTTTTAACGAATAAGACAGGGGCTCCCCATGGAGAAGAACTAGGGCGAATGAACCCTTTATAAGAAAGTTCCTGTAATTGACTAGCAAGTTCTTGCATTTCAGAGGGTGCAAGACGATAAGGAGCTTTAGCGATAGGATTAGCACCAGGAACAAGATCAATACGAAACTCCACTTGTCGAGCAGGAGGCAAACCAGGTAAATCCTCTGGAAAGACTTCAGGATAGTCTCGAATAATAGGAATGTCTTGGATACTTTTGCCTTTGTCCTTCTTCTCTATCACGTTAGCTAAGAAGGCTGTATACCCCTTTCGTAAGTACTTTTGGGCAGTAGTACAAGACATAAGCTTAAGCTCACCACAGGGTTTCTCACCATAGATCTTCAAAATCTCACCAGATTCGAGAGGAATGCGTATGACTTTCTCGAAGCACAGAATTTCGGCACGATGAGTTGACAACCAGTCCATGCCTACTATAACATCAAAACTACCAAGATGCATGGGGATGAGATCGATAGGGAATGTATGATCGTCGAGGTTCAACAAGCAGTTACGTATAATAGAGTCGATCGAAATGGACTTCCCGTTAGCTACCTCTACCACGAAAGGGTCTTCTAGATTAGTGTGGGGTAAGTTAAGTAAAGGTTCAAACTTCAGTGACACAAATGATTTATCAGCTCCCGAATCAAATAATATGGATGCATAGTGGTTATTAATGAGAAACGTACCATTCACCACTTCGTTGTTGTCACGAGCCTGATTAGCGTTGAGATTGTAGGCGCGACCTCGAGCACCTTGGTTTTGGTTGCGGTTCTGGTTTTGGTTTTGGTTCTGATTTTGGTTTTGGTTACGGTTACGATTAGGGCAGTTGTTGATGTAGTGATTAGGGTTGCCACACTCGTAGCATTGACCACGAGTAGGCCTGTTGTTTTGTTGGTTGGGAGCTGGGTTGTTGTTGTCTTGGGTAGCAGAAGATCGACAGACGTTCACCAGGTGACCATATCTTTGACACTTAGTACAAAAACGACATGGCACCTGCGTTGGATGATGGTACTTGCAAGTGTTGCACAAAGGGTGAGGTCCGGTGTATGGTTTCTTGGCTGGGTTTTGGGCAGCAGGTGGAGTAGCAGCAACCATATAGTTTCTAGCCTTGCGCTTTTTGTTGCTTGAGGTCTCAGGCTTGACTTCAATTGCAGGCTGTGGAGTGTCTTTGGCAGTAGTCTTCTTAGTGCCCTTGCGAACGAGAGTACCGTTCTTCACGTGATTATCAGTAAGAGTGGCCGCTAGACGTTTGGCCTCTTCCAGAGTTGCAGGATTTCTACCCCAAACGGTGTCCTGGATTTGCATGGGCAGACCACCGATGTACTTCTCGATGGCTACCGGCAAAGGAGTAACTTTGTGAGGCAACAATAAGCTAAGCTCATGAAAGCGGGTGTTGTAGGCAAGGTTTTCCCCACTATCTTGAGCTAAGGTGTGGAACTCATCCTCAAGTTTCTTAACTTCATTGCGAGGACAAAACTCTTCCTTCATGACCTCCTTGACTTGGTCCCATGTCATAGCAAGAGCAACCTCGGCCCCACGAGTACGCTTTTCTTCATTCCACCATGTGAGTGCTCGTTTATGGAGAACACTCATGGCGTAACGAACCTTGAAGTTGTTGGGGCATTCACTGTTGATGAAGGTATTCTCAATACCCTCAAACCATTGGAGGAGTCCAGTAGCTCCTTCTTCACCGCTGAACTTTGGAGGGTTACAAGAGTTGAAATGCTTAAGGGTGCAGGCTTGGGGTCCATTACCATTGCCATTGCCATTCCCGTTCCCGTTGTTGTGACCATTCCCGTTGCCGTTCAATTGGATGACCTGAGCGAGTAAATTGGGAACCAGAGTTGCAATTTGCTGCGCCATTTGTTGAGAAATGATCGCAGCTAGTTGAGCATCGACCCCATTGTTGTTGTGGTTTGGAACTTGGTCATGGTTGTGGTTATGGTTATCACCACCTTCTTCGTGGTTCTCACCATTGTTGTTGCGAGTGCTGCGACGAGGAGGCATGATCTGTAATAGACACAATGAAATGAATGAGAGTTTATATAAGGAATGTAATCATTTATTCATTAATTAAAACGAATAAACGAAAACGTTGACTTATCAAAGATTCTAAATTCTAATAACATATGAAGACATGCTTTAGCCTATAAGTGAACACTCATCCCGAGAATTCCCAGGTAGGCATCCGGGTCCCTCGTCTGATTGGGATATATGCGCAATGCCAGCCTAGACAGAAGACTCAGAATACAGGCGTTCACCCTTCCAGATTGCACGTGTTCGTTATTAAAATCTAGAACTTCGACGAGATCTCAAGGGGGTTCAGGTTAAACCTGAGGATTTTGTCCTATAAATCTAATGGTGGATCAGGATTGCAGCAGACAAATAAGAGTAGTCACATGTAGGTTTAGGGTTATAAGGCATAGGATAAGGATAGGATTAGGGAAGCAATTAGGGTTACAAGTAGGAGAAGCAAGTACTGTTTAAGTCCCTAAGGTTATAGTCTAGATTATTTCTAATAACCTAATTCCCTATAACCAAGGCTCTGATACCAATATGTAACACCCCAACCGATGGCGGAAACATCGGGGTGCCACGTATTGATGATTGTTTTCAGTAGCACATGGTATAATATAAATTTTAAATAATTTATTCAAACATAATATCCAAAATGTGAAATGATGTCTAAGAATTCAAATACATAATATCAAATAACAACTTCAATAACATCAAATAAACTTCAAGTAAAATCCTCATGCTAACTCAAGCCTCAGCTTCATTGTTACCTGAAACATGTTAATTTTGAAAGTATTTTGGGTCAACATAAGTTGGTGAGAATTACATAGGTTTTTGATAATAGAATGTATAAAATGTTGTGCAATTCATGTGTCATGTTAATCTAGCCCATATGTGAGAACATACTAGAAATAAATCGAGTGCATAATCAACCCTGTTGACTGTTATAAAATGATACATACCATACACTTATGGTCCAATTGAATATGTTATGCGATAACAAACACCCACGTAACCTTTGTAGGAGGCACGTATCCGGGTGGGATTGTCAGTCCAATAGATCTATCAATGTATACCGTCGGCTGATCAATGTTAATGATTATGCTAGAATGGTGCTTACTCTAATCATGCTCAAGACATAATGCAACATAGAAAACACATAGACACATTGATGATTGAATTGCAATGTTAATGTTATAACATGTTTCACCCCAAAAATGGTGATAAATAAAAGGGGCTATGTAAAACTCACCTTAGCAAATGTTAAACTTGTTGAAAAGATGAAATAATAGTGTTGCCCAAAATGATTCCAAATATCACCAGTGATGAATTGAGTATTATTGCCGGGTCAAAGCAAAAGTCAAACGACGAACACGATAATTATAATCAGAGTGATTCAGAGATAATTGGAGGTTGAGAGAGAGTTGTGAGCGAGTTGTTAAGCTTCGAAACACATCTATTTATACTGAGGATCAATGGTTAAGGTTAATTGGAAAGTTTGACCCAATTTAAATGTCATACGCGTATAGTTTAAAAATTGGTCAACGATTTGTTATAATTGACGTGTAATCGTGTTACACAAGGCCGGCAATCAACTGAATTTACCAATTATAGATCAATCATGAGTTATTGCACGAGCTTGGATCATACGCGAACCCACAGTTGACTTTCCTTGTCAACTGTGAAGGTTTAAAGCGTGTATAAATATAATAGGTGCCCGGGTTTATAACAAAAGAATGGCTAGCCCAGTTGGTTGTGCTTGTGTGTTTGTTTAACCCGGTCTTGGCGCGGGTTCGATTCCCGGCCAAGACTTTTAATTTTTTTTTGATATAATTTCAATACCACACACATATATAATATTATATATATAGTATTAGGGTTCCACAAATGCGACAAAAATAATAAATGCGACGTATAAGACAAAAACTTGACGTTTTTATTAATGACGAACGTGTACGTACAAGTTTTTAATGCGTAATGTTACAGTCTCCCCTACTTTTAGGAACTTCGTCCCGAAGTTGGAGTTGGAGAGTCTGGTGGGAAAAGATGCGGATATTTCGACTTCATCTGGTCTTTACGTTCCCAAGTGAACTCTGGGCCTCGTTTAGATTCCCAACGAACCTTAACGATTGGAATACGACTGCGCTTGAGTTTCTTGACTCCAGTGTCAACAATCTCGACGGGTTTCTCGATAATGTGCATGCTTTCATCGATTTGCACATCCTCAAGAGGAACATGAAGGTTCTCATCTGCTAAGCATTTCTTGAGATTCGAAACATGGAAGGTCGGATGAACATTGCTTAGCTCAGGTGGAAGATCAAGCTTGTAAGCCACTTTTCCAACTCTGTCAAGAATTTTGAAGGGGCCTACGTATCGAGGAGCTAGTTTTCCCTTTCTACCGAAACGAATAACTCCCTTCCAAGGGGATACCTTAAGTAGCACAAGGTCCCCAACTTGAAATTCCAAGGGTTTACGACGTTTATCAGCATAACTTTTTTGGCGACTTCTAGCCTTGAGAAGATTATCCTGAATAAGCTGGATTTTGTCTGTGGTTTCCTGGATTAGTTCGGGTCCCGTAATACGAGCTTCACCAACCTCAGTCCAACAGACAGGAGAACGACATTTCCGACCATAGAGTGCCTCGAAAGGAGCCATGTTAATGCTGGCATGATAACTGTTGTTGTATGAAAACTCAACCAAAGGAAGATGAGAATCCCATGCGCCACCAAAATCGATGACACATGCCCTGAGCATGTCCTCAAGTGTCTGGATGGTTCGTTCAGTCTGACCATCCGTTTGAGGGTGATAAGCAGTGCTCAGGTTCAACTTGGTACCCAAAGCATCTTGTAGAGATCCCCAAAAGTGAGAGGTGAAACGACCATCGCGATCAGAAATAATGTCCAAAGGTATACCGTGACGACATACGATTTCACTTACGTACATCTTTGCCAACCTTTCCACAGAATACTTCTCACGAATAGGTAGAAAGTGAGCTGATTTGGTCAAACGATCGACGATTACCCAAATACTGTCAAAACCTTTGGGTGTGCGAGGGAGTTTGGTGATGAAATCCATAGCTATGCTCTCCCATTTCCAGACAGGGATCTCTGGTTGTTCAAGCATACCAGATGGTCGTTGATGTTCAGCCTTAACCTTGGAACAAGTGAGGCATTTTGCAACGAATAGAGCAATGTCTTTCTTCATACCAGGCCACCAATAAGAATAACGAAGATCTTGGTACATCTTGTCAGCTCCAGGATGAATAGAATAACGAGACTTATGAGCCTCGTTCATGAGAAAAGTACGAAGATCATCACGGTCGAGAATCCACAGTCGGTTAAGGAAATAAAGGAGACCATCGGGTTTGGTTTCAAGTTGAGTTTCAGCACCACAAGACATTTCATCGTACATGTTACCTTGGGTGACTGATGTGTGTTGAGCCTGGAGGATGCGATCTTGAAGATCAGTACGAACTCTCGCACATTGGAGTTTGACACGCTCTTTACGACTAAGTGCGTCAGCCACAACATTCGCTTTGCCAGGATGGTAGCGAATTTCGCAATCATAGTCGTTAAGTAATTCAACCCAACGTCGTTGCCTCATGTTAAGATTCTTTTGATCGAAGACATGTTGGAGACTTTTGTGATCCGTGAACACCACACATTTGGTCCCATAAAGATAATGTCTCCAAATCTTGAGTGCAAAGACAACAGCGCCCAATTCAAGATCATGGGTGGTATAATTCTTTTCGTGAGTCTTGAGTTGTCGAGACGCATAAGCAATAACCTTTCCTCGTTGCATGAGAACACAACCAAGACCTTGGTTCGATGCATCACAGTAGACCACGAAATCATCATTACCGTCAGGTAGAGACAAGATAGGAGCTTCACAGAGTTTCAGCTTAAGGGTTTCAAATGCTTCCTCTTGCTTAGGTCCCCACTCATAGGGTTTACCCTTGTGAGTTAAGGTAGTGAGAGGAACAGCGATCTTGGAGAAATTGGCGATGAATCGACGATAATAACCAGCCAACCCAAGAAAAGAACGGACTTCCGTTGGAGTGGTAGGAACACTCCAATTCTTCACAGCTTCGATCTTTGCAGGATCAACATGAATTCCGTTCATATCAATGACATGTCCCAAAAATTGAACTTCCTTAAGCCAAAATTCACATTTTGAGAACTTGGCGTACAGTTGTTCTTTCTTTAGGAGACTCAAGATAGAGTGAAGATGTTGCTCGTGATCGGATTTTGATTTAGAGTAAATCAAAATATCTTCGATGAAAACGATCACGAATTTGTCGAGATAGGGTCTACAAACCCGATTCATCAAATCCATAAATACTGCGGGAGCATTGGTCAACCCGAAAGGCATAACCATGAATTCATAGTGACCGTAGCGAGTGCGAAAAGCCGTCTTGGGAATATCTTCATCGTGGACTCTAAGCTGATGATAACCAGAACGGAGATCAATCTTCGAGAAGTGGGTTGCTCCTTGAAGTTGATCGAAGATATCGTCAATCCTAGGAAGCGGATAACGATTCTTGATGGTGAGTTTGTTGAGTTCACGGTAGTCAATACACATCCGAAGAGAACCATCCTTCTTTTTAACGAATAAGACAGGGGCTCCCCATGGAGAAGAACTAGGGCGAATGAACCCTTTATAAGAAAGTTCCTGTAATTGACTAGCAAGTTCTTGCATTTCAGAGGGTGCAAGACGATAAGGAGCTTTAGCGATAGGATTAGCACCAGGAACAAGATCAATACGAAACTCCACTTGTCGAGCAGGAGGCAAACCAGGTAAATCCTCTGGAAAGACTTCAGGATAGTCTCGAATAATAGGAATGTCTTGGATACTTTTGCCTTTGTCCTTCTTCTCTATCACGTTAGCTAAGAAGGCTGTATACCCCTTTCGTAAGTACTTTTGGGCAGTAGTACAAGACATAAGCTTAAGCTCACCACAGGGTTTCTCACCATAGATCTTCAAAATCTCACCAGATTCGAGAGGAATGCGTATGACTTTCTCGAAGCACAGAATTTCGGCACGATGAGTTGACAACCAGTCCATGCCTACTATAACATCAAAACTACCAAGATGCATGGGGATGAGATCGATAGGGAATGTATGATCGTCGAGGTTCAACAAGCAGTTACGTATAATAGAGTCGATCGAAATGGACTTCCCGTTAGCTACCTCTACCACGAAAGGGTCTTCTAGATTAGTGTGGGGTAAGTTAAGTAAAGGTTCAAACTTCAGTGACACAAATGATTTATCAGCTCCCGAATCAAATAATATGGATGCATAGTGGTTATTAATGAGAAACGTACCATTCACCACTTCGTTGTTGTCACGAGCCTGATTAGCGTTGAGATTGTAGGCGCGACCTCGAGCACCTTGGTTTTGGTTGCGGTTCTGGTTTTGGTTTTGGTTCTGATTTTGGTTTTGGTTACGGTTACGATTAGGGCAGTTGTTGATGTAGTGATTAGGGTTGCCACACTCGTAGCATTGACCACGAGTAGGCCTGTTGTTTTGTTGGTTGGGAGCTGGGTTGTTGTTGTCTTGGGTAGCAGAAGATCGACAGACGTTCACCAGGTGACCATATCTTTGACACTTAGTACAAAAACGACATGGCACCTGCGTTGGATGATGGTACTTGCAAGTGTTGCACAAAGGGTGAGGTCCGGTGTATGGTTTCTTGGCTGGGTTTTGGGCAGCAGGTGGAGTAGCAGCAACCATATAGTTTCTAGCCTTGCGCTTTTTGTTGCTTGAGGTCTCAGGCTTGACTTCAATTGCAGGCTGTGGAGTGTCTTTGGCAGTAGTCTTCTTAGTGCCCTTGCGAACGAGAGTACCGTTCTTCACGTGATTATCAGTAAGAGTGGCCGCTAGACGTTTGGCCTCTTCCAGAGTTGCAGGATTTCTACCCCAAACGGTGTCCTGGATTTGCATGGGCAGACCACCGATGTACTTCTCGATGGCTACCGGCAAAGGAGTAACTTTGTGAGGCAACAATAAGCTAAGCTCATGAAAGCGGGTGTTGTAGGCAAGGTTTTCCCCACTATCTTGAGCTAAGGTGTGGAACTCATCCTCAAGTTTCTTAACTTCATTGCGAGGACAAAACTCTTCCTTCATGACCTCCTTGACTTGGTCCCATGTCATAGCAAGAGCAACCTCGGCCCCACGAGTACGCTTTTCTTCATTCCACCATGTGAGTGCTCGTTTATGGAGAACACTCATGGCGTAACGAACCTTGAAGTTGTTGGGGCATTCACTGTTGATGAAGGTATTCTCAATACCCTCAAACCATTGGAGGAGTCCAGTAGCTCCTTCTTCACCGCTGAACTTTGGAGGGTTACAAGAGTTGAAATGCTTAAGGGTGCAGGCTTGGGGTCCATTACCATTGCCATTGCCATTCCCGTTCCCGTTGTTGTGACCATTCCCGTTGCCGTTCAATTGGATGACCTGAGCGAGTAAATTGGGAACCAGAGTTGCAATTTGCTGCGCCATTTGTTGAGAAATGATCGCAGCTAGTTGAGCATCGACCCCATTGTTGTTGTGGTTTGGAACTTGGTCATGGTTGTGGTTATGGTTATCACCACCTTCTTCGTGGTTCTCACCATTGTTGTTGCGAGTGCTGCGACGAGGAGGCATGATCTGTAATAGACACAATGAAATGAATGAGAGTTTATATAAGGAATGTAATCATTTATTCATTAATTAAAACGAATAAACGAAAACGTTGACTTATCAAAGATTCTAAATTCTAATAACATATGAAGACATGCTTTAGCCTATAAGTGAACACTCATCCCGAGAATTCCCAGGTAGGCATCCGGGTCCCTCGTCTGATTGGGATATATGCGCAATGCCAGCCTAGACAGAAGACTCAAAATACAGGCGTTCACCCTTCCAGATTGCACGTGTTCGTTATTAAAATCTAGAACTTCGACGAGATCTCAAGGGGGTTCAGGTTAAACCTGAGGATTTTGTCCTATAAATCTAATGGTGGATCAGGATTGCAGCAGACAAATAAGAGTAGTCACATGTAGGTTTAGGGTTATAAGGCATAGGATAAGGATAGGATTAGGGAAGCAATTAGGGTTACAAGTAGGAGAAGCAAGTACTGTTTAAGTCCCTAAGGTTATAGTCTAGATTATTTCTAATAACCTAATTCCCTATAACCAAGGCTCTGATACCAATATGTAACACCCCAACCGATGGCGGAAACATCGGGGTGCCACGTATTGATGATTGTTTTCAGTAGCACATGGTATAATATAAATTTTAAATAATTTATTCAAACATAATATCCAAAATGTGAAATGATGTCTAAGAATTCAAATACATAATATCAAATAACAACTTCAATAACTTCAAATAAACTTCAAGTAAAATCCTCATGCTAACTCAAGCCTCAGCTTCATTGTTACCTGAAACATGTTAATTTTGAAAGTATTTTGGGTCAACATAAGTTGGTGAGAATTACATAGGTTTTTGATAATAGAATGTATAAAATGTTGTGCAATTCATGTGTCATGTTAATCTAGCCCATATGTGAGAACATACTAGAAATAAATCGAGTGCATAATCAACCCTGTTGACTGTTATAAAATGATACATACCATACACTTATGGTCCAATTGAATATGTTATGCGATAACAAACACCCACGTAACCTTTGTAGGAGGCACGTATCCGGGTGGGATTGTCAGTCCAATAGATCTATCAATGTATACCGTCGGCTGATCAATGTTAATGATTATGCTAGAATTGTAACATCGCAAAATTTTTCCCCAAAATTTTAATACATAAAAAGCCCTTATATATATATATATATATATTTTTTTATTACACCTTTATCATTAATATTATACAAATGTGCCTAAGTCTTTATTTATCCTAAGTCACAACTTATATACATACATAAATGTATATAAATAATAATAATAATAATAATATGATTCTAAATTCTTTTTTTTTTCACATACAAGATTTTTTTTAAATAAAGCCTTGAGTCAAATAGTCAAAGTCCTAGTCAAAGTCTTAGTCAAACAGTCAAAGTCTTAGTCAAATAGTCAATTCATCATAAAACCTTACTTTATGGTGTTGACCAATTTTAATGGCTAATTGACTCCAAAACTAGTATAAAAACCCACCTATGACCCATTATACTTTGCACCTCTAAATCGATTGTTTCAATCCGATTAAACTTTCCCTCATACCTTTCTTCTATAGTCTATTACTTCTACAATTGAAGCTTTGATTATAAGCTCTTGTAATTGGCGAATTGGAAGCTTGATATTCTTTCTTTTTCGTTTTCTTCAATTTGGACTAGCTACGTTGTTGAGTCTTTGGGATTCGCCTCGCATACATTCACAACACATTATTCTATTTTTTTCACGAGACATAACATTTTGCTAAGGTGAGTTTTACATAGCCCCTTTTCTATTTATCACCGTTTTTGGGGTGAAACATGTTACCACATCATTTATGCAATTCAATCATCAATGTGTCTATGTGTTTTCTATGTTGCATTATGTCTTGAGCATGATTAGAGTAAGCACCATTCTAGCATAATCATTAACATTGATCAGCCGACGGTATACAATGATAGATCTATTGGACTGACAATCCCACCCGGATACGTGCCTCCTACAAAGGTAGCGTGGGTGTTTGTTATCGTATAACATATTCAAGTGGACCATGAGCGTATGGTATGTATCATATTATAACAGTCATCAGGGTTGATTATGCACTCGATTTATTTCTAGTATGTTCTCACATATGGACTAGATTCACATGACACATGAATTGCTCAACATTTTTATTCAATTATCAAAAACCTATGTAATTCTCACCAACTTTTGTTGACCCAAAATATTTTCAACTTAACATGTTTCAGGTTCTACTTGCTTGAGGATTTGAATTAATGCTTGAAGATGTGTGCATAGTTTTATTCAATTTGATGTATGAATTATTGTAGAACAATTGTATGTAATTTATCTAAAATCGTATAATGAGAATTATTATTTACCATGAGCTTCTGAACAATCATCAATACGTGACATCCCGATGTTTCCGCCATCGGTTGGGGTGTTACAGATTGGTATCAGAGCCATGGTTATAGGGAATTAGGTTATTAGAAAAATAATCTAGTCTATAACCATAGGATTTAACCTGTACTTGCTTCTTTTACTTGCTATTCTCTATCTCCCTCCTACTTCTTATCCCTACATTAATCCCTATGAGAAGGTTGCTCTCCATCACTGGATCCACTCTTAGACTAATAAGGCAAAACCCTCAGGTTTAGCCTGAACCCCCTTGAGATCTCGTCGAAGTTCTAAATTTTAATAACGAACACGTGCAATCTGGAAGGGTGAACGCCTGTATTCTGAGTCTTCTGTCTAGGCTGGCATTGCGCATATATCCCAATCAGACGAGGGACCCGGATGCCTACCTGGGAATTCTCGGGATGAGTGTTCACTTATAGGCTAAAGCATGTCTTCATATGTTATTAGAATCTGGAATCTTTGATAAGTCAACGTTTTCGTTTATTCGTTTTAATTAATGAATAAATGATTACATTCCTTATATTACCTCATTCATTTCATGCCTCATTGAGACTTCATTGTGTCCCTTACAGATCATGTCTCCACGCCACAGCACTCGCATTAACAGTGGTGACAATCATGAAGAAGAGAGCAGCAACCACAATCCCGACCACAACACCAACAATGGAAATGTAAATGGCGATGGAAATCACATGAAGAACGGAACCTTAGTTCGGAAAAGCGAGAAAACAAGTATTGTGGCCGCGGTAACTACCAAGAACCAGAAGCGTAAGACCAGGAATCCTAATGTAAACCTCACTACACAAGCCTCTAACAAGAAGCCTTATACAAGAAACTTTCCATTGTGTAACACATGCAATCGACATCATCCCACTGTTTCAGCATGTCGCGTGTGCACCAATTGTGGTAGGTATGGCCATCTGGCCAACACATGTCACGAGACCCCAAACCCTAATGCCAATCAACCCACCAATCCTGCTCAGACTGATAATCCAAATCGCTACAACTATGGTCAATGCTTTGAATGTGGAAACCCAAATCATTTCCGTAACCGATGCCCTAAACTAAACCGAGATCGAGACCCTCCAGCTACTTAACAGCGAGTCCCACCATTTAAATGTTGTCTACCTTTAATTCTATGTATTGACACTTTTTGGATTCAAGTAATAAATTCAAGTAATATTATAACATCTGTGTGCATGCTTGCTTTAATATGAACTAATTGCTATATCTATGATCATACGTGCTTACTTGTACAACAATTAGTTGACTACCAAACAACCTACTTAACGATTGGTAGAGGTCATCATGTCTTTCCAACAGTCGGGAGAGGCCCTACCACCTGCTCAACGACTGGTGGAGACTATCAGACCTGCTCAACAATCGGTAGAGACATAGAAGGACACAAAACCTTAATGTAAGGTAAATTGGTGATTGCGGTCCGGAACGTAATCATGAATTTACAGGTACGTTAAGGTGGTGTGAAATTCTATCAGGATTTTTGGTAGATAACCAAATGTAAACTCTAGTTATCTAGTAGCTCGTTTAGTAAATCAACCAACTCACACATAACACGCCTCTTATCCACACTATTCGAGACAGATTATTCTATCACACCTTAACACAAAATTTTCCAGATCACACTTCTCCTAATTTCTACCCAATCCCCTTCAACCCTGTGTTTTCAATAAACTTCGGGACGAAGTTTCCAAAAGTAGGGGAGACTGTAACATCGCAAAATTTTTCCCCAAAATTTTAATACATAAAAAGCCCTTATATATATATATATTTTTTTTTATTACACCTTTATCATTAATATTATACAAATGTGCCTAAGTCTTTATTTATCCTAACTCACAACTTATATACATACATAAATGTATATAAATAATAATAATAATAATAATATGATTCTAAATTCTTTTTTTTTCACATACAAGATTTTTTTTAAATAAAGCCTTGAGTCAAATAGTCAAAGTCCTAGTCAAAGTCTTAGTCAAACAGTCAAAGTCTTAGTCAAATAGTCAATTCATCATAAAACCTTACTTTATGGTGTTGACCAATTTTAATGGCTAATTGACTCCAAAACTAGTATAAAAACCCACCTATGACCCATTATACTTTGCACCTCTAAATCGATTGTTTCAATCCGATTAAACTTTCCCTCATACCTTTCTTCTATAGTCTATTACTTCTACAATTGAAGCTTTGATTATAAGCTCTTGTAATTGGCGAATTGGAAGCTTGGTATTCTTTCTTTTTCGTTTTCTTCAATTTGGACTAGCTACGTTGTTGAGTCTTTGGGATTCGCCTCGCATACATTCACAACACATTATTCTATTTTTTTCACGAGACATAACATTTTGCTAAGGTGAGTTTTACATAGCCCCTTTTCTATTTATCACCGTTTTTGGGGTGAAACATGTTACCACATCATTTATGCAATTCAATCATCAATGTGTCTATGTGTTTTCTATGTTGCATTATGTCTTGAGCATGATTAGAGTAAGCACCATTCTAGCATAATCATTAACATTGATCAGCCGACGGTATACAATGATAGATCTATTGGACTGACAATCCCACCCGGATACGTGCCTCCTACAAAGGTAGCGTGGGTGTTTGTTATCGTATAACATATTCAAGTGGACCATGAGCGTATGGTATGTATCATATTATAACAGTCATCAGGGTTGATTATGCACTCGATTTATTTCTAGTATGTTCTCACATATGGACTAGATTCACATGACACATGAATTGCTCAACATTTTTATTCAATTATCAAAAACCTATGTAATTCTCACCAACTTTTGTTGACCCAAAATATTTTCAACTTAACATGTTTCAGGTTCTACTTGCTTGAGGATTTGAATTAATGCTTGAAGATGTGTGCATAGTTTTATTCAATTTGATGTATGAATTATTGTAGAACAATTGTATGTAATTTATCTAAAATCGTATAATGAGAATTATTATTTACCATGAGCTTCTGAACAATCATCAATACGTGACATCCCGATGTTTCCGCCATCGGTTGGGGTGTTACAAGAATGGTGCTTACTCTAATCATGCTCAAGACATAATGCAACATAGGAAACACATAGACACATTGATGATTGAATTGCAATGTTAATGTTATAACATGTTTCACCCCAAAAATGGTGATAAATAAAAGGGGCTATGTAAAACTCACCTTAGCAAATGTTAAACTTGTTGAAAAGATGAAATAATAGTGTTGCCCAAAATGATTCCAAATATCACCAGTGATGAATTGAGTATTATTGCCGGGTCAAAGCAAAAGTCAAACGACGAACACGATAATTATAATCAGAGTGATTCAGAGATAATTGGAGGTTGAGAGAGAGTTGTGAGCGAGTTGTTAAGCTTCGAAACACATCTATTTATACTGAGGATCAATGGTTAAGGTTAATTGGAAAGTTTGACCCAATTTAAATGTCATACGCGTATAGTTTAAAAATTGGTCAACGATTTGTTATAATTGACGTGTAATCGTGTTACACAAGGCCGGCAATCAACTGAATTTACCAATTATAGATCAATCATGAGTTATTGCACGAGCTTGGATCATACGCGAACCCACAGTTGACTTTCCTTGTCAACTGTGAAGGTTTAAAGCGTGTATAAATATAATAGGTGTCCGGGTTTATAACAAAAGAATGGCTAGCCCAGTTGGTTGTGCTTGTGTGTTTGTTTAACCCGGTCTTGGCGCGGGTTCGATTCCCGGCCAAGACTTTTAATTTTTTTTTGATATAATTTCAATACCACACACATATATAATATTATATATATAGTATTAGGGTTCCACAAATGCGACAAAAATAATAAATGCGACGTATAAGACAAAAACTTGACGTTTTTATTAATGACGAACGTGTACGTACAAGTTTTTAATGCGTAATGTTACATAAAATCACCTTGTAATCCATCCCAACACCTTTTCAGAAACTTGAAGTTGAAACCGTCGGGACCCGGCGCCCTATCACCATCACATGCCCAGACCGCATCCTTAATTTCCTGCAAAGAAAATGGACACACAAGCAACTCCGCCTCATCATTAGAAAGCCGATTCAGATTTGGACAGGCTATTGTCGGCCGAGACAGAATAGGTTCATGGAACCTACTTTCAAAATATGCAAATGCCCTATCTTTAATGAAGACTGGGTCAGAAATCCAATCCCCATCAACCAGTAAACCGTGAATTCTGTTGCTAGACGTATTAGCACCAACGACCCCGTGAAAATACCGTGAGTTCTCATCACCATCAATTGCCCACCGTACCCTTGATTTTTGTCTCAAGTCCATCTTCTTACGCCGGTCAAAATCTAAAGTGAAAGCCCTACACTCGTTTCGACAGTTAAGTTCATGATCAAGGAGGTCCCTAGATTCCGCCAAAGCCTCCAATCTGCGTATTTCCCCCATTTTACTATTATACTCACCTTCCAGCCTAGACCTCCCCGCCTCAACCCACAACTTAATTCTACTTTTTAAAAACTTTAGTTTCGTAGAAATGGCCAGGTCAGCCGTACCCGAGAAACGGAAACCGTCACACAAACCCTTAACAAACACCAGAAAACCAGGCAACTCTAGCCAGGAATTAAAAAAGCGAAATGGAATATGCCCGAAGTCAGCGGGCCTAATCGACAAAGTCACCGGGCTGTGGTCAGACACACACCTGGACAAGGCCGTGACGGCAGCCCCCGGCCAGTCAGCCATAAATGAACCGCAAACCAAGTACCTATCCAGCTTACTCATTTTAAGACCATTATCCGACATATAAGTGTACCGTAAACCCCCCATGTTGTACTCGCTCAGCCCTGCCCTATGAATAAAATCATTAAAACATTCCGAACTAGAAGCCACATACACCGAGTTCCTACGTTCAGAAGCATCCCGGACCTCGTTAAAGTCCCCAAAGAAAACCCACGACCCAAGCCTACCCTCTTTAATCAGCACCAGATCATTCCACAACTGACTTCTCCTAACCGCATCGTTCGGAGCATACACATTCACCATGTTAACCCTTATCCCCGACCCAACCAAAACCCCAGAGACTAGTAAAAAATACCTGTTTTTGACAGTCTCACTTGCTTGGAAAACCAGAGGATCCCACATACTAATAATTCCACCCGATCTCCCTTCTGCGAACACTTGTTCCATCGCAAAAATGGACCTGCAGCATTAACTAGTGGGGTAATTTAATTTCAATTAGTTATTGTATAATTTTAATGACTGCACCCACCTGAAGAAGTCATACAAAGTGGGTATTAAGATATTTATGTATGTTGAAAGATGGATGTGAAATTCATTTTTCACTAATTTATTTAGAACAACGGCATGGCATGTATATATATAACCAAGCAAGGAGCTAGACGAGAGAAACAAAATGCGGTTAGAAAGTAAAAAAGAACGGAGAACACCACCACTCCAACCAAAAAGACAAATAAAAATGAGTTGAAATTTGTTACTTAGAAATTATAAATAAATAACTATAGAAAAAATATTACATCTTTTTATAACTATTGTGTGGGCTTTATGTACTTTGGTATGGAAACCTTGGAAAATCACATGGGATGAGAAAAAATTCATTGTGTTTGTATTTAAATCTATACCTCAAAATAGTGACAGTTTCTCATAACTCTTCATTAGGTAGACGGAAACAGGTGAATCCATCATTTACAAAGTTGAAATTTGTTAGACGTATCTTCGATGGTCCTAATTTGGAAAGCTTTCTATGTAAAATTTGTTTTTTTTTCATCAATTTGTTAGATGAATAAAATGAAATGCCAAAATAGATGTCACTGATTGTTATAATTGGTATAAGATGAACATGACCTTTGATGTTTATTCATATCCCGTGTCGTGAACTCTTTTTGGATCTAATTGGTAAAATTTCATGTGAAAGGATATTATTTTTTAATGGGAAAAAGGCTCGCCAAACATGTTAGGATAGAAGTATGAAATTTGAACTTAATACAATTTTTTCACGACTAATGTTACCCCATTATATTTTACACCCGCTATACATTATTGAGAAATCTCTAACATAAATCTCTAATATGGCCCATCAGCATTAACTAGTGGGGTAATTTAATTTCAATTAGTTATTGCATATTCTTAATGACTGCACCCACCTAAAGAAGTCATACAAAAAGTGGGTATTAAGATATTTGTGTATGTTGAAAGATGGATGTGAAATTCATTTTCACTAATTTATTTAGAACAACGGCATGACATGTATACATATAACCCAGCAAAGAGCTAGACGAGAGAAAAAAAATACAGTTAGAAAGTAAAAAAGAATGGAGAACACCAACACTCCGACCAAAAAGAAAAACAAAAATGACTTGAAATTTGTTAGTTAGAAAAAATAAATAAATAACTATAGAATAAATGTTGCATCTTTTTATAACTATTGTGTGGGCTTTATGTACTTTGGTATGGAAACCTTGGAAAATCACATGGGATGAGAAGAAATTCATTGTGTTTGTATTTAAATCTATATCTCAAAATAGTGAAAGTTTCTCATACGGCAACCACCAATTTCATCAGCAGTCGTGCAAACCAACGTCGTTACTGTTCACCACCGTCAATAGCCACCACAGCTTTTTGCCGGAACCACCATCACCGTTATCATCTTTAAAACCTTACGCCATCGTCTTCTTCAACATTACCGTGAACCATAACCCCAAAACCACCACCGATTGTTGTCACAATCATACCCGATCAGAAAAGCATGGGAAATCCGCCGACCGATACACGCACAACCACCTTCGTTGGTTTCTATGTCTACAACCACCTTAAGTTTGCCTCACTCTATAGTATTAGTCTAAAGTGGAACGAAGACAGAGAAATCATAAAAGCAAAAGAGAGAGAGAGAGAGAGCGGCAGAGGAGAGTGGCGGCAGACAAAAAAACAAACCCACAAAGACTAAATGAGAGGGTGCTTCAATATGTTGTACCGTACCACCTGCACGTTTTTCAAAAAAGTTTTGTTTCGAGGTACTGTAGCGCAACAGTGGACTTACTCTCACATAGCAAAGTTGCTAAATATAGCATTCTTTAATATGCAAACTTGAATGTTGTCGTTGGTTTTCTTTCTTTTTTTTCTTTTCTCGACAACTAGAGGTGAGCAAAAACAAACGGTTAGGGAACCGTAACCGGTCAAAACCGGTTTCACGTGAAACCAGTACTAAAAAAATCTCAAACCGAACCGAACCGAACCGAAAACCGCCCTAAAACCGACGGAAAAACCGGTCAAAAGAAACCGAAACCGAACCGAAACCGGTACACACCGGCCGAAACCGGAAAAAAAAACGAAACCGAACCGAAACCGGTTTAAGAAAAATACATTTTTTTGGCCATAAACACAAATAAAACTTTGTTTTTTTTTTGTATTAATATTCAATTTCTTTTTTTTTCTAAAACCCTAAAAGTTATTAAAATTTAAAT
Organism: Ambrosia trifida; assembly: GCA_028751855.1. Classification (NCBI taxonomy): domain Eukaryota; kingdom Viridiplantae; phylum Streptophyta; class Magnoliopsida; order Asterales; family Asteraceae; genus Ambrosia; species Ambrosia trifida. Next base: position 106,489,967 of record CM054123.1, on the reverse strand, counting down.
TTTATGTGATTTATACGATTTTAAAAGGTGCGCGAAAAACCGATTAAGAACCAAAACCAAACCGGTTTGGAACCGAAACTGGTTCGGCCAGGAACCGGTACAGTAGCGAACCGGTTTGGAACCGAAACCGGTTCAGCAAAAAAAACCGATTTGCTCACCTCTACCTACAACCATGACATCTCATATTAATTAAGCTTCTAACCCTCACCTAATCTCCTCCTAACCACCCTAATAACTCCATTTAATACCCAACCACCTTACATCACCTATAAATACCCCCTTCCCTACATTCTCTAATCTTTATTCACTCCAAATCACTCTCTAAACCTCCCAAATCTTCAAGTTTTCAAGCCAAACTTTCTGCATTGCATCAGTAAGTTTTTTGGCTTAAAACTTCACCTTTCTTTTTAATCTTTCACTTCATTTCTTCTCAAATCTCCTTGGAGAAACCTCTAGAACCTACCCTTTGGTTTTCCATAGCAATATAAATGGATAGAGCACCACAAAGAGGCCTCAAAGGCGATTGTTTTCCTATTATTCTTTTATGTTCTAGGATCTTTTATGTAGAGATGCCAACCAGGTCCTCCAATAACTCAATGTTGGATGGATTTGTGGTATGGTAATGGTTGGCAAAGGAGAGCCAAGACTCATCCAAACAAGTCACCATACTCTACCTCCTAGTTATATTATGTATTATTATAAGTATACTTTCAATCTTTTATTCTAATACTCTAATAACAACTTCTTGGAAGGTTTGTGGTTACACCCTACCTTACCCACTCTCTTGACCCTTCTTGTGCTATGGATTTATCCACACTAGAAAGGGGAAATCTCGTGTCCAAAACCCACGTTTACTCCATAAGTGAAGTGGTTATGACATGAACCTATCAAATGGATTCACATTCCTAACTTTATACCATCCAAATCATCTAAGATGATTTTGTGCTTGGTCTAACTTAATCTCATGACCATCCGGATTGCCCTAAAGGCAATTTGTGCTTGGTTTGCCTAAAAGGCTTGCATGACTCTCGTGAATCTATAATCTAAAACTCGAACCTAAAACTCTAATTCTTAATTCTAGTTAATCGGAGCTAAAGCTTAATCTTCCAAGACTTATCTTTGGAACTATATCAAGACGCACCCAAAGGTGAGTTCATACTTGTCCCCCTTTTATTCTTTATTCTTTGGGGCTCAACATGTATCACTATCAAAACTTAAACGATTTCATACTCTTAAAACTATTATGCTCAATCTAAATGCTCATATGCTATGCCATGCTAGAATTCAAAGTCTTACATGCAAATGTACGATTAGTTAACAACCCACCTTACATGTATAGCGCTATAGGTTGACACGCTGCCCCCTTTATGGTCATGATAAGATGAAGTCTTTTGTATTATCGAGTGTTGTTGCCGCTTGTATGGTTCTACGTGCATATGCCTATAACATGATGATTCTAGTAGACTTTCTTATACTATGTACTTAGACTCAAAACTAGTATTCTCACCAATGCTTTATGTGTTGACGGATATTTTATACATGTTGCACGAAATGTTTAATTCAGATTTATCAAGAAAACTACTTAGGAATGGACTAGAAACACACGCTAGTTTAAATTATATATTTTGATGTTGTACTTTCCATTTTATGAAACAATTTGTATTCTGTTATCTTTCTAGACAATGATTATGCTATGAATGAAATTTTATCTTTAAATTATATTGTCACGAATTCTAGTGTCATGAAGTCATTGAACAATCTACCATAAGTCTCGCCCCGATATATTCCGCCATCGGTTGGGGTGTGACAGATATATTTTATGTTATAGTTTACAAGAATTATATAACTTATGCCAAAACCTGAACAATAATAGTGAAATGAAAATCAGGTTCTATAGTTTGAAGTTGTATATTTATATATACACTAGCAGGAATCCGCGGGTTGCGGCGGGCTGCACGATGGTTGACTATATACAATTGGCATATATGTAATTGATATGTTTAGTTACATCTTCTTCAACTGTCCACGGGCCTTTTTTGATATATGATTATCACAAAAGCATGTTTTAGAAGAATTCATATGATGAGGGGGTGTGAGGAGCATTTAACAATGTCCATGCAACAAAAGCATGTAGAATTGGCTTCCTGTTGTGCATACTGCATGCATGATCACCTCATGCATTACTTTATGTATGCTCCATAGATCAAATGAAAAAACAAAACAATAATGTCTAAAATAATATCGTTACGTGGTAAGTTTTTTTTTTTTTTTTTTTACTAATGACGTTAGACTAATCATTGACTACAAGATGTGTTCGACTTAAGACATTTCATAAAGTGATAACCAAACCATGAAAATTGAATAGGGGTAGACTCCAATACATATGCATCCAATTATGCTCAGTCAATTGACTTAAATAAAAGGACTTGGAATAGTGCTCATGTAGACCTAAACTTAGAAATGTCAAGGAAAATTAACGGTTCCTTGTAAGTTTGAGAGCTGAAAATGCACAACAACGTAAACAATAAAAGGGCTTCGAAGATATTATGGCGCATTTCGATGAAATTGGACTGCAGCACTACAATGACAAACTAACATTAATCAAACACTCTTGATTCATTCAATCAAAGACTCGCGTATAAACCCACAAATCAAAATCTAATTAGAAATAGTTATCCATAATCACCGGTGACATGACGATCGTAGAAAGTATAAAATTGACTTATAGTTTTAAGTAATATTTGTGTAATTTCATAACAATGCTTCTTGATGTCATCTTCTATTATGAATTCTTTAAGATCTTTTATGCCATAATGTTAAACTTTTCAAATGCTTCAATGGTTTTAATACCATTATTAATTACTTTTAATAGGTTAAACAAGTTGATTTAATAGTTGTATTAAATTTGTCTTGATAACTAAATGAAATTACATTTTTACCAATTTAAATGAATATGAAATGACAATCTTACCCATCCAGAACCCACTATATAGTAGTATATAGATATAGATAACTATTTTTTAGTGTAGTCTGACATGATTTTCGGTTTTGTATGGAATTTTTGGATTCATATCGGATTTTACCCGCCAATCCATAAACACAACCTATTTAAATCCCCTAAATTACTAATTCTATATAAAACAAGAGATAATAAGTTTCAAATATTAAATACTAGTTTTTATCCCAGGAGCGTCCCGGGTTGAAATATCTAATATAACATAATAAAATATATTATTATTATTATTATTTTAAATAAATCTCTGCCATAAGTTATCATATTCAAATATAAAAAAAAACGAATCTCTGCGCCGGGGTATAAATCTAGTGCTATTACAAATGAATTCGGAAGTCTGTAATCGATCATTCTAAAAAGAACTAACATGAAATAAGAAAAAACAAAGTTAATTATTGAAATATCGAACGCATTAGTCTAAGGGTTATGTGATGCGTTAAAAAATTCATGGGTATATGATCGGGTATGTAGTTCGGGTATTTGGGTATGTTGTTTCGGGTAATCGGGTCGTGTATCACCTAATCCCATACCCGACCCAAACCCACAATTTTTTATAAACTAATCCCAAACCCGACACAATACCTGTCGGGTTACAAAAAATAGTCATTTTTTTCTCCGATTTTTATATAGCACTATGATACTCGTTGGAAAGATAATAAAACGCTCGTTAATTTGGTGTAATTTTTTTTCTTTAAAAAATCTCGAATATAAAATATATTAACGTTTAAAAGTTATGGGAGGAAACACGAGAGATAAAATAATAAAGGTTTAATATTTAGATTTAGTAGATTAGGTATTTAATAGATTAGGTTAAATATTATAATGGATTAGGTTAAATCATATATATTTATTTTTTTAATTGATTTAGAGTTACCACATCACATCCTATGTGGCATCTCTCAAAGGAGAGATTGCATAAGAGTATGACATGTAGGATTAACCCCTTTGCAATATATATATATATATATATATAGGGAAGGGTTATCTTGAGAACATCAACTTTTGTGAGAACACTAAGAACAATTTTCATCCCTTGATCATTATAATTAAGGGCTAAGATTAAATGGGGATTAAATGAATAGAAATCTTAAGAAAAGGGCAAATTTGTAAAATATCAAATCAAAACATCTTGCTCTCCATACTTCTTTTCCCAAACATCATCTGCTCACAAACACTCTCTCAAAAAACCCCCCAAACTTCCTCAAAACCAAAACCCTAATGGATCATAAACGAACGTAGATCAAGGTATGATTCCGACTATATTCTTCTGTCGTAGATCTATTGATTCCGGCTATATTCTTCTTTTAAATATTGTTTCGTTTAGACCTATTGATATTATAGATCAACGATTTTGAACACGTTTGTACGATTTTGAAAACTGTTTTCGTTGTGGCTTTGATTCCGGCTGTTTAGTTGCCGATTTTGCAGTTTTTAGTTTTCATTTTCATCATCTATACTGAAATAATTGGATTCTTAAATGTTAAAACCGTTCTCAAATGCATTGGCTATAAATTTTTTCGTATATGCAGATAGGAAGGAAGAAGGCGAACCATTCCCAATCGGCGACTTTCTTCTACTGTTGTGAAGGTCAGATTGATAAACGATGTGGTTAATTTGTTTTGTTGTGACTTTGATTTTGAGCGTGCTGATATGTATTGGTTAGTTGTTATGGATTTAGGTTTAATTGATGAATGATTTCAAAAGGCTTAGTGAGGAATTGTGGTTAATTGCTATGGATTTAGGTTTAGTTGATGAATGAGCTTTGTTTGTGACCTGTTTCTACGTTATGAGTTTTTAATTTTAATATGTGTATTGCACTTTAGTTATTTAGTTAGTATTGCACTTTTTTGTAATTAAGAAATTACACATGTGTAAGTAAGATGACTACACAAGTGTAATTAAGCCTGTTTACACATGTGTAGATACTGTTAATACAGGAGTTGGGTAACTTTGCAATTTACACGTGTGTAAACAGCTTACTTACACATGTGTAAGTAAGCAGTTGCATATACTACTACTAATGCAAATAAAAAATGTTGTTTAAATGTTCTAATGTTTCCAACAAAAGCAATTAAGAGTGGAAAAGAAGATAACAAAAAACAGATGGTGAAGAAGAGAGGAAAAGAAGATAACAAAAAACAGATAGTGAAGACAGTGAAGAAAGTGAAAGAAAAAAAACCTAAAGAACTCGAGTTAGTTGCGACATGTGAAGGTGTGTTAATATAAAACAAGTATATGAGTAAATAACTGTATATATGAAGATACTAAAACTGTTTTTGATGTTCCAGGTTAACTTTGATTTTGATTTTAGTGTTTAAACGAAGTCTGATTATTGTATGTATATCCGTGTGATTGTTATATGTATGATTATATAGATTTGTGTTGATTCAAGTCTAATTAAACTAGAATATTTGTATCGATTCAGCTTTGGTTAAACTCGATAGCGACAACAGAAACCATCGTTCATTCAAGCAGAATCGGACGCAAAGCCTCAAAACACTAGGTACTGTTTTCGATGCTTCTGGTTAATTTTGTTCTGATTTTCAATGTTTCAACGGAGTGATTCTTTTCTGTATATTAGTGTGATTGTTTTTTGTATATGTGTATAGATTTGTATCGATGCAGACCAGGTTAAACTATCGATTCAGATCTGGTTAAACTCGATAGTGGCAACATGAATTGTTTTTCATTCACATCAGAATCGGATGAAGAAATGGAGGAGGTGCGATTGTGGCAGTTCGTCGGTGATAGAGATGTTGTGATTGTAAAAGAGGACTACATAGGGTCGTTGAGCCAATCCTAATCGTTTCTTCTTCACCATGATCAGTTGTTGATTTGATCATTTACAAGAAGTGTGCGTGTTTTTTGTTGGGAAGAGAAGTTTGTTATGGCTTTTGCTTCATCGTTTTCTTCCTCGTGGAACCATCTATCAGTTGTTGATTTGATCGTTTACAAGAAGTTAGGTTTAATATATGTGTTATTGTTATGTAGATGAAGTTGTGTAAGTTCAAGTTTTACATTGTTTATCTCAATTTGTTTGGTAGTTGGTATTTTTAGTAATCACTTGTTTTCATGTTACCATGCATATCGCGTAAGGTTTTAGGTATTGATTGATATCGTACCACAAGGAATTATATGACTTGTTAAGAAATATAATAATTTTCAGATATGGTTAATACTACTTTGGTTTAAATCCATAATATTTGGTCATAAATACCAATCTTGTTTAAACCATAGTTTACACAAACATAAATCAACTGCAAATGTGTAATCTAGAAACAAATAAGTGACAGTTTGTAATTTATACACGTGTAATAGACTTACACATGTGTAATACAATTCAACACGGGTAAACTAGAACTAAAAGACATTGAACATTATACACATTATAAATAAGCTGAAATTGTGTAACCCACAAACAGATAAGTGCCATTGAGCAATTTACACATGTGTAAAACAAACAATTGAAAAAAACTAGACACTTACACATGTGTAAATCAACTGTAAATGTGTAATCTAGAAATAAACAAGTGTCAGATAGCAATTTACACATGTGTAAAAGGACCACTTACACATGTGTAACTTAGCTACAAATGGGTAATCCATATTCAAATAAGTGACAGTGAGAAATTTACACATGTGTAAACACAGACACTTACACATGCGCAAAACAACTGAAGAGAGGTAAACTAGAACTAAAAGATAGTAAATAGTTTACACATGTGTAAATCAGCTACGAATGTGTAATCCATAAGGAAATAAGTGATAGTGAGCAATTCACACATGTGTAAAACATACAATTGAACAAAACTATACACTTGCACATGTGTAAATCAACTGTAAATGTGTAATCCAGAAAGAATATGTGATAGTCAGCAATTTACACATGTGTACAACATACAATTTGTAACACCCCAACCGATGGCGGAATCATCGAGGTGCCACGTAGTGACGATTGTTCAAAAGCTCATGGTACTAAAATGTAAATATATGATTATTGAATATTGTTTTACAACATGTGAAATTAAATACATTACAACAAAAGTAGAGATAATTGATTGATTTAATCTAAGTCCAAAGTCCTATGTGAAGCGTCAAGCAGCTTATCCTGAAACATGCACGAAAATAATTTTGTCAACATATGATGTTGGTGAGTACTACTTAGTTTTGTACGTATAGTATAAGTTTTGAAAAGTAGTACAATCCATGTGTCTAGCATCACCAAGGCATTATGTAAACACGCAAGTAACCAAACAAGACAAAGATCACATGTAAAGTTTGTACAATGTAATTGATAATGAGCACCTCAACACGTGTGAGTCTAAAAGAGCACCATAACACAAAGTTATGTCTAAATGAGCACCGTAACATAAGTTACGTCTAAATGAGCACCATAACATAAGTTATGTCTGTATGTAAAGAGCACCATAACATAAGTTATGTCTGTATGTATGATTTTGTATGTAAGCTACGGTCATGTTCAAGCATAAGCACAGAGATAATCAAGACACGTATATGAATTGTAAATGAATAAATATGAAAGCTTTGTATAGTTGTGCATGAATCACCCCAAAAGTTGTAAAAGCGGAAAAAGGGGATAAGTAATACTCACCTTAGCAAGGTGGTAAGTCTTGTGTAATTGAATATGTATAATCCAACGTTGCCAAGTATCACCCTATGTATAATGTAACAAATAAGTCTAAGTCTATTTGGTCTATAAGTATTTTCTAGGGCTTCGAATTGGGGATAAGTATTCGTTTGATTAATAAATTAAACGTTTAACTAAATAAAAGAAATTTGGTAAATAAATAAACAAAAGTCTTTGAATAAACTTTAAATCAAGTATGGTCACAATATAAAGTTTCGAGTATGAAAATAATTTTTATAAAATTATTTTCTTGAAAATAGAATATTTATTCTATTTATTTCAAATTGTCAAAATATGATTTTAATATCTAAAATATTAAAATTAAAGAATTCTTATATTAAAAATTGTATTTCTGTTCTAAATGGATAGAAATAATTTATGTAAAATTTTGGTGCCGAAATATTGTAAAATGAATTTATTATGAATTATTTATGATTAAAACTAACAAAAATTGATTAAAAATATTAAACAAACGGTTTTTCAGAAATAAAAAATATTTCTGAATTGTATATTGTTATACTAGTTTAGGATAATTTTTGTGGAATTTTATAAAATCGTTTAGATATTTTTATTGAATTTTACAATTATAAATGAATAAACTTGTAATATTTATTATATATATTAAATAAATGATTTTTGAAAAACTAAAAATTGGACAGCAAAGTTTATCATAGGAACAACATAAAATAAATTTTGTAGAATTTATAAAGGTGTTTTAGTATTTTAAAACAAATTTTTAAATAATAATGAATAATAAAGAAAAAGGGGTTTTTGAAAAAAAAGATTTGTTGTGGGTGGGGCTCGAACCCGGCACCTACTGGTTGAAAGAAAACGACCAGACCAGCTGGTCTGGTTGCTGATTTGTTAAGCATCTTGGGTTTAGATTTTATTTAAACAATACTTGAACAGAAATCCCCAATTATAATGAAGCGAGCCCTAGATTTTCCAATACTTCGATTTAGCAAGCAATAGCCCCTGATATGATAGGGCTATTGTTTGTGAGTATCCGGTGAACAAAACCCATCAAGAAAACATAACTTACAATATGTAATTGGCCGTGAATCGACGAGTCAAATAGAAAAGTCAACGTGAACGATTATGCAGATTTGAAGGTGTTTTAAGAGGTTTTGAGTATGAGGGTTTGATTATCGTTCTTCTCAGAGGTTGTGAGCGAGTTCAATTGATTCAAAGACGGGTATTTATAAGGATTCAAACGAATTCATTTGGAAGCTTATTAATGGTGTTTGACTCGCTATTCAACACCTTTAAACACGCGTGTTTATGTATTAGGAAAAGGAGATGATTAGGGTGCGTAATACTCGGATTTGACTTGACTATTAGCGTGATTTTTGGTCAAAATTAATGGTCCTTTGCGTGACTTCTGGTGCAGCGCGCGACAGCAGCAACAAGGAAGAAAGAAACAGCGCCTATTAGAAGCCTTTTAAGAAAAATGGGTTGGGATTATAACACAAATGAGCTGTGGATCAAGTGGTTGTGCGCGTGGTGTTGTGTGGCTCGGACCGGCTCCTGCCCGGGTTCAATTCCTGGGAGGAGCATGGTTTTATCTATTTTTTTTTTAAAGTGAGAGGGAGGAGGGGAGTGGGCTGGACTAAGGGTTATAGGCCGACTGTTGGGCCGAGTTTGTGGGCCAGTTTGGTTGGGCCTCAGATTATAAAAAGGGAATGGGTATTGGGTTTGGTAATGGGTTTTCAAGTGAGTGTGCTCTAAAAAAATATATATAATCTGATTTTTTTTATTATTAATAATAATATTATTATTATTATTATATACGAAAATATAAAGAAAAGTGACGGATGTCACAGCATCCACTACTTTTAGAAACTTCGTCCCGAAGTTATTTGAAACATAGGGTTATGGATGTTTGGGTAGAAATTAAAGTAGCAGTGGTTTGGAAAATTCGAATGATCTGGATAAAGGGTTTGATAGGTGTGAGTTAAGGATTGGATTAGGTTCGTCTCGAATAATAAGGAGAATAAGAATCTAGTAAAACACTAAGCTTAGAAATCCTAAAATAATTGTATGAGTTGATTGATTATGAAAAGATCAAATGAACTACCAAATAACCAGAGTTAGTTCCTGGTCCGACCTCCAGTCTCACTTTCAATGCATCATTAGTGTTTGTATACAGGGTGTACCGCAGCTAACCCACCACACCTTTGATACCTTGAAAACGTACTGGACGTCTTCCCAAAAACTCTAATAGAATTTCACACTACCCTAACGCACCTGTAAATTCATGATTTCGTTCCGGACCGGAATCATCAATTTACCTTACATTAGGGTTTTATGTCCTTCTATGATCCTAATCTAACACACATTAAAGCAAATAAGTTTCACAAGAAGATGACACAACAACACGTTTATCAATGAAATGAGGCCATGTAGTAATGAGGTCAATTGCGTTGATTTGCAATGACTTGTAAGCATAACAGTTTTTTAGTATGGGCTACCACTCGTCCGAGGAGCCCTTTAAATGAAATGTTTATCTGAGTTGCGTGGATATTACCCACATGCAAGCAAGTTTGTAAGTACTACAATCATTAAGCGTAAGTGTTATCATGAATAATTTAAATGTTTATGAATAATTAGATGTTTAATGAATAGTCAAGTGAAGGGAAAAATCAAGTTTCATGTAATAGCCAATGATGTTTTTAGAAAAGCTCTGTAGGATCAAGTATCGAGTCCAAATATTTCAATAAAATGTAAGGTAGAGTCTGAAACTTATATGATATAAAATAAACGTAACCGAATATGATAAATCCCCAAATCTGTGTTCGTACACAATGGTATGCAAGGAAATTTCTAAATGTTATATGCTTATGAGTATGACATAATTGGGTACAAAATGATAATAGGATCAAGAAAATGAAAACACATGTATTGGATTCTCGAGTCTTAGGAAGATTTCATCCCTGGCTTAACCAGTGGGATTAACGTCATCCTGTCCGTCTGTTTTGTTGACATTGATGTTGAAAGCTTGTCCATGTGCCACCAGGTTTACATTATTCAATTTAGGGCATTGAGGTCGCATGTGATTAGGGTCTCTACAATGATAACATGCCCGACCGTTAGTAATCTGTAGTGGTTCCTGGGCAGCTGTTTGATGATTACCCTGTGCTCTATCCATTACACGACAAGTGGTGACAAAGTATCCAAACCTTCCACATCTAGTGCATTGACGACATGGAAGATTTGCAGGGTGATGATACTTGCAAGTGTTGCATTGAGGATGGATTCCCGTGTAGGCCTTCTTGATAGGAGGTTGAGCCACAGGATCCACAACAGTATGGTTCAGATTATCGCCCATTCGTTTCTTAGAGTTCGAAGCAGTAGTGGCGGCCTTTGCTAAAACCGTCTTAGATTGTTCAACAGTATTGGTGGTTTTCTCAGTAGATGTCTTGGTGCCCTTCCTAACCAAGTTTCCTTTCCTTACGTGTTTGTCTGTTAATGTGGCTGCAAGTTGGATGGCTTCTTCTACCGTAGTGACTTTGCCTCCAGTGACAACGTCTTGAATCAGGTCTGGTAATCCCTCGATATACTTTTCAATTGCACGAGAGACCGGGGTGACCATGTGTGGAACCAGTATGCTAAGTTCGTGATATCGAGTATTATACGCAAGATTCTCACCACTGTCTTGTTTCAGTCCATGGAACTCTTCCTCCAATTTCCTGATTTCGTTCCTAGGGCAAAATTTGGCGATCATGAGTTCCTTAACATCAGCCCAAGATAAAGATAAAGCAACATCAGCTCCTCGATTGCGTTTTTCGCCATTCCACCAGGTTAGCGCCCCCTTTTGAAGGACACTAGTAGCATAGCGAACGCGAAGTTCATCAGGACATTCACTGTTCACAAAGGTGCTCTCCATGCTTTCAAACCATTGGAGGAGGCCAGTAGCACCCTCCTCACCAGTAAATTTTGTGGGGTTGCAGGAGTTAAAGTGTTTGAAAGTGCACCGAAATTGAGTTGTACTCCCTGTGGCGACACTGTTACTATTCTGGGTTATCTCACTGACAAGGTTTGGGATCACTGCAGCAATCTGCTCAGCAACTAAGGATGCGAGGCGACGGTCAGAACGTTGTCCAGAAGCACGAACAGGACGTTGGCTGGCATCACGGAGCATGCGGCGAGCAGACATCTATGAGGTAGTCAATGAATAATCATGAGATTTAGAAAATGTGAGTGTATAACTGTACAAATGATTATGAAAGTATGAACTTGTAAGCAATATATGAAAATCATGATATGCAGGATATTATATATGAAACGGGAGAGTATTATTGAAAAAAAAAACTTGCATAAATGCTTGGAGTGCCCTTGTCTAGCTGTAAAGCCCAACAAGAACGTTGACTTTTCAAAGGGGTTGAACCCAATGGTGATCAAAGAAGACATGCTTTAGCCTATAAGTGGACACTCACTCCAGGAATCCCCAGGTAAGCATAACAGGTCCGTAAATGGATTTATGCGCTATGCCAGAAAACCCAGTGTATAGGCATCCACCCTTCCAGATTGCACGTGTCCTTATCACACTCATTAAGGTTCAACAACTTTGAAGGAGCAGGATAAGAGTAGGCATTATGCCTAAGAGTGTCTTCATGAAAGGTACTGTAACACCCCAACCGATGGCGGAAACATCGAGGTGTCACGTATTGATGAGTATACAGTAGCACATGGTAATCCAAATTTTAATTGAAATAAATATTAAATTGTAAATATCCAAAAATTGAAATACATAAGAGTTTTGAATGTGGAAATCTAATACATCACACAAGAATCAAGCATGCATAGACTCCTTATTTTCTTCATAAATACTCTAATCTTCATGCATCATTATCACCTGTTGAGTTGTAAAAATGGGGGGGGGGTCAACTAGAAGTTGGTGAGAATACATAATCCATGTTAAGCATATAGTTTAAGTATAAAAGTCTAGCAATTCGTATGTCTATCGCAAATTTAAGTCTACATGAATAGTATAATATGTTGACATAATCAAACCTCCGACTAGTTTAGGTCCATCCCGTCATCTACGGTTCACCTTAGTAATATGTTGAACGATAACAATCACCCACGTTACCTATGTAGGAGGTACACGTATCCGGGTGGGGTTGTCAATCCAATAGATCTATTATTGAGTATCGCCGGCTTGGCCATAGCTAATGATTATGTAAATGTTGAAACTCGTTGAAACTCGTTGAAACTGTTGACTAATTCATGAGGCAATAAAGTTTACTACTAGACATGCATGATGAATTGCTTAAAATTGTTGCAAGTATAAAGAATCGCATAAACAGGATTACGTAAACTCACCTTGGTATAGTATTAGGTATTGAGGAATAGTATAAGTGTAGCCCAATAGATTGCCAAGTATTACCCTATGTATAAGGCAACAAATAAGTCTAAGTCTAACTAGTTTATAAGTATATCCTAGGGTGGCGATTTGGGGATATCCAATTGTTGAATTTAAAATAAAATGTTAATTAAATAAAGGAAAATTTGATAATTAAATAAAAGAAAGTCTTTTTATAAAATTTGAATTTAGAATGTTCACAATAATGTGTTTGAAGTATAAAAATAATTTTTATAAAATTATTTCCTTTAAAATAGATTTTTAAATCTATTTATTACAAATTGCCAAAATTTAACTTTAATATTCAAAAATAATAAAATTAAAGAATTATTATTTTAAAAATCATATTTCTGTTCTAAATATTTAAAAATAAATTGTATAAAATTTTGGTGCAAAAATAATAAAAATTGAATTTATTATGATTTAATTATGATTAAATCTAACAAAAATTGATTAAAAATATAAAATAAATGATTTTTCTGAATTAAAAATCATTTCAATAAAGTTTAACATTGCACAAACATAGGATAATTTTTGTAGAAATTAATAAAATTGTTTTGATATTTTAATGGATTTTTATAAATATAATAGTATAAAATTGATTTAATTATTATAAATATTAAATCAATGAATTTCAGAAAACTAAAAATTGTAAATAAAACTTTTATCTCAGATTTGATAAATATAATTTTTTTTAGAATTTATAAAAAGGTTTTAATATTTAAAAATGTATTTATAAGATTTAAATGTATTATATATATATAATTGGTTTGTTAAAAACAAATGAAATTAAGTGAAAAAGGGGTGTCCAAGCCGGGACTCGAACCCGGGTTGTCTTAGTTATAGGCATCAGTCACAACCACTTGGCCTAGGCCTGTGGTTGTGATTTATCTCAGTTTATTAAAAATAAATACAATAAGCAAAAACAGTTTCTTCCCCAAATCAATAACCCACGAACCCTAGCTTTTCCAATCAAGCAATTCACACATCTTTAACCCGATTAATGTTAGGGTTTTTGATGTGTGAATGCCGATGAACAAAACCCACATAAAACATTATACTTACAGTGTTGATTCGTGTTTGATTGCCCGGTCAAGGATAAAAGTCAACCGGTGATCGTACAATAATACACAGATTGATTTGAAGAAGATTGGGGGTTGAGAAGAGTGTATGAGCGAGTTGTAAAGCTTCGCAGAGGGCCAATTTATATAGGTGATCGATGGTTTGATTAATTGGCAAGTTTGACTAGACATTAAAGTCCATACGCGTACACGAGTTCAATTGGTCAACGATAATTGATAATTAGCGTGTAATCTAGTCGTTGATGGCCGGTAATCGAGCATGGATTCCAAATTTAGATCAATCACGAGTTGATTCTGATTGATTATACAAACGCGTCCACAGTTGACTTTCCATAGTCAACTGTGAAGTTTTTAAAACCAAGTATATAATTAATTCGCGCCTGGATTTATCCAAAGTTGATGGCCAGCCCAGTTGGTAGTATCATGGATGTGTGTTTGGGCCGGCCTTGGGCGCGGGTTCGATTCCCGGCCCAAGTGTTTATTTATTTTTGACATTTATCTCATACTACCACATATATAATATATATATATATAGTATTAGGGTTCCAATTATGCGACAAAAACAATTAATGCGAATAATATAGGTAGAACTTGACGTTTTATTTAATATGGTGATGTAACGTACAAGTTTAATTACAAAATGTTACAGGTACTACTCCTGTTCCATGATGATGTAGGCTTTCCACTCCTTGTAGGACACCATCTCTATGCACCATGATGGAAGATGAGGAGAAATGGAGAAGAAGAGAAGATAGAGGAAGGATAGAAGAAGGAAAGTAGAGGGAAATGAGGGGTAGGGCAATTTAGGAAATATTATGCATAAAAGTTCGGTTATAGTCTAGGCCATTTTATCTAATAACCTAGTTCCCTATAACCATGGCTCTGATACCATGGCTCTTCCATCTCTATGCACCATGATGGAAGATGAGGAGAAATGGAGAAGAAGAGAAGATAGAGGAAGGATAGAAGAAGGAAAGTAGAGGGAAATGAGGGGTAGGGCAATTTAGGAAATATTATGCATAAAAGTTCGGTTATAGTCTAGGCCATTTTATCTAATAACCTAGTTCCCTATAACCATGGCTCTGATACCAATCTGTAACACCCCAACCGATGGCGGAATCATCGAGGTGCCACGTAGTGACGATTGTTCAAAAGCTCATGGTACTAAAATGTAAATATATGATTACTGAATATTGTTTTACAACATGTGAAATTAAATACATTACAACAAAAGTAGAGATAATTGATTGATTTAATCTAAGTCCAAAGTCCTATGTGAAGCGTCAAGCAGCTTATCCTGAAACATGCACGAAAATAATTTTGTCAACATATGATGTTGGTGAGTACTACTTAGTTTTGTACGTATAGTATAAGTATTGAAAAGTAGTACAATCCATGTGTCTAGCATCACCAAGGCATTATGTAAACACGCAAGTAACCAAACAAGACAAAGATCACATGTAAAGTTTGTACAATGTAATTGATAATGAGCACCTCAACACGTGTGAGTCTAAAAGAGCACCATAACACAAAGTTATGTCTAAATGAGCACCGTAACATAAGTTACGTCTAAATGAGCACCATAACATAAGTTATGTCTGTATGTAAAGAGCACCATAACATAAGTTATGTCTGTATGTATGATTTTGTATGTAAGCTACGTTCATGTTCAAGCATAAGCACGGAGATAATCAAGACACGTATATGAATTGTAAATGAATAAATATGAAAGCTTTGTATAGTTGTGCATGAATCACCCCAAAAGTTGTAAAAGCGGAAAAAGGGGATAAGTAATACTCACCTTAGCAAGGTGGTAAGTCTTGTGTAATTGAATATGTATAATCCAACGTTGCCAAGTATCACCCTATGTATAATGTAACAAATAAGTCTAAGTCTATTTGGTCTATAAGTATTTTCTAGGGCTTCGAATTGGGGATAAGTATTCGTTTGATTAATAAATTAAACGTTTAACTAAATAAAAGAAATTTGGTAAATAAATAAAAAAAAGTCTTTGAATAAACTTTAAATCAAGTATGGTCACAATATAAAGTTTCGAGTATGAAAATAATTTTTATAAAATTATTTTCTTGAAAATAGAATATTTATTCTATTTATTTCAAATTGTCAAAATATGATTTTAATATCTAAAATATTAAAATTAAAGAATTCTTATATTAAAAATTGAATTTCTGTTCTAAATGGATAGAAATAATTTATGTAAAATTTTGGTGCCGAAATATTGTAAAATGAATTTATTATGAATTATTTATGATTAAAACTAACAAAAATTGATTAAAAATATTAAACAAACGGTTTTTCAGAAATAAAAAATATTTCTGAATTGTATATTGTTATACTAGTTTAGGATAATTTTTGTGGAATTTTATAAAATCGTTTAGATATTTTTATTGAATTTTACAATTATAAATGAATAAACTTGTAATATTTATTATATATATTAAATAAATGGTTTTTGAAAAACTAAAAATTGGACAGCAAAGTTTATCATAGGAACAACATAAAATAAATTTTGTAGAATTTATAAAGGTGTTTTAGTATTTTAAAACAAATTTTTAAATAATAATGAATAATAAAGAAAAAGGGGTTTTTGAAAAAAAAGATTTGTTGTGGGTGGGGCTCGAACCCGGCACCTACTGGTTGAAAGAAAACGACCAGACCAGCTGGTCTGGTTGCTGATTTGTTAAGCATATTGGGTTTAGATTTTATTTAAACAATACTTGAACAGAAATCCCCAATTATAATGAAGCGAGCCCTAGATTTTCCAATACTTCGATTTAGCAAGCAATAGCCCCTGATATGATAGGGCTATTGTTTGTGAGTATCCGGTGAACAAAACCCATCAAGAAAACATAACTTACAATATGTAATTGGCCGTGAATCGACGAGTCAAATAGAAAAGTCAACGTGAACGATTATGCAGATTTGAAGGTGTTTTAAGAGGTTTTGAGTATGAGGGTTTGATTATCGTTCTTCTCAGAGGTTGTGAGCGAGTTCAATTGATTCAAAGACGGGTATTTATAAGGATTCAAACGAATTCATTTGGAAGCTTATTAATGGTGTTTGACTCGCTATTCAACACCTTTAAACACGCGTGTTTATGTATTAGGAAAAGGAGATGATTAGGGTGCGTAATACTCGGATTTGACTTGACTATTAGCGTGATTTTTGGTCAAAATTAATGGTCCTTTGCGTGACTTCTGGTGCAGCGCGCGACAGCAGCAACAAGGAAGAAAGAAACAGCGCCTATTAGAAGCCTTTTAAGAAAAATGGGTTGGGATTATAACACAAATGAGCTGTGGCTCAAGTGGTTGTGCGCGTGGTGTTGTGTGGCTCGGACCGGCTCCTGCCCGGGTTCAATTCCTGGGAGGAGCATGGTTTTATCTTTTTTTTTTTTTTTAAAGTGAGAGGGAGGAGGGGAGTGGGCTGGACTAAGGGTTATAGGCCGACTGTTGGGCCGAGTTTGTGGGCCAGTTTGGTTGGGCCTCAGATTATAAAAAGGGAATGGGTATTGGGTTTGGTAATGGGTTTTCAAGTGAGTGTGCTCTAAAAAATATATATATAATCTGATTTTTTTTATTATTAATAATTATATTATTATTATTATTATTATTATTATTATTATTATTATATACGAAAATATAAAGAAAAGTGACGGATGTCACACAATTGAACAAAACTATACACTTGCACATGTGTATATCAACTGTAAATGTGCAATTCAGAAATAAATAAGTGTCAGTGAATAATTTACACATGTGTAAAATGGCCACTTACATATGTGCAAAACAGGCAAGTGAACTAATCTAGACACTTACACATGTGTAAATCAACTGCAAATGTGTAATATAGAAACAAATAAGTGATAGTGAAAAATTTACACATGTGTAATTGAGACATACGATTGAATTAGAAAACAATTCACAACACACAATAGTAGAACATTGAAATAATAAAAATAAGCAATGAAATAAGTGATACTTGATTGCATTAAGTGATAAAGGGAATTGTGTCGATATCAAGGTTTATACATGTGTAAGTCAACATGATAAACATAAGATGTAAGTACTAACTACACCGAATTAATAAGGTGCACGTATAGTTTATTCTCCCATTTCCAATGGACCACCAAGATTCAATTGACTTCTATGTCACCACTTTTAGTTGTTTGATTGGTGTTATTTCTAGGCTTCATCCTTATCGCCATCGGAATCGTAGCAATATAGAGTTGACCCACTGAAGTCACCACGTGACACTTGTTGCTAGTGATAATACTACAATAGTTGGATTTCTTCTTTTTTTCTTTGCGTTGTTGGTGATATCAATGGAACACTAATGGTATCTCAAATTGGTCGAGTTTTTACCCTCCTAGTCGCATCGCCACAACGTCATAAGCAAGTGGCACCTCCTCGCAGTATCAAACGTCGCTAACTAGTGCCTGCACCAGCCTATCCTGAAAATTAAATGAGCGTTACATATAGGTAAAACAAGAGAATAAAAGAAACATAGTATGTTGGATGAGTGTATAAGCACACTTTTATCCATTAAATCTATTACAAGAACGATTTTCACAATGTATGGACATATAAGCAAAACTTTATCGAGTAAATTTATGAATTCAATCAACATTGCATCTAGATCTTTCTATTAAACCTCAAGCACTCAGGATCAACGACGATATCAAAGTTCCCTTAATATTTTCAAATGTGTATGCCCTAATTTCCATTCAAACTCAACCACAGTTACATTTCTACACTATATTATGTGATTATGTTAGTGACACTAAAATAACCAACTACTCACAAGAATCTAGAACCAATTCATACAATAATATCAAAGTTCCCTAAATAATTTACATGGCCTAAATCCACTTCAAACTGAAAAACAATAATATATCTACAGTCTATCATATGATTATGTATTCACACAATTATTGATACTACAATAGTCAATTAAACACAATTATTAACACTACAATAGTCAATGAGTCACAAAGATAAAAATAAACAGGTAATTAAAAAACTAACACAACTCATTTGTTATGATTCCCAATACAAATACCTAATAGCAAGAATAAACCTGAATTTGCAGAAACCCTATGGATACCTAATCGATTTGGTTTAAATTGTATGGTTTGAATTAAGACTAGTAGAGATTTGAAAAAAAAAAAAAAAAGAAGAAGAAGAAGCAAGAACATACCTAAATCTGTAGAAATCGTAATGATTCAGAAACGATTGAAGGATGGTATCGATTGAAGGATGGTTGAAGATCGTATGGATCTAGAATTGATTGGTGAATGTTTGAAGGTCGGTAAAGATAAAGATCGGGAGAAAATGACATAAAAGATTGAAGCTATGGCTAATTACCATTTTAACCTTTTTTATTAAAACATAAGGGTAATAAATGAGTGGTTGAGATTTGTTCTCACGGTTCTCACAAAGATGTGTGTTCTCATTTAATCCCTCCTCTCTCTCTCTCTCTCTCTCTCTCTCTCTATATATATATATATAGGGGAAAGTTAATTTGAGAACACCTATATTTCGTGCGAACCGTGAGAACGGCATCTAAAACCATTCAAATTCAAAATTTCTTTTTACACTTGTCTTTATTACTAAAATACAATCTCAAAAACACAATTTACGCGTAAAAATTCACATGTGTAAATTTACTGTTTATACATGTGTAAACTGCTTCAATTTACACATGTGTAAAAGGTTAATTTGAAAGTGTTTTTGCAAGAAAAGATGAATTATTTGGAAAGAAAATTCATCTATTAATATTGTATTTTGATTATAATGAGGCTTGTATTAAAAAAATTTGATTTTGATTAATTTTTTTATCTTGAGAACGCTAAATATCGTGAGAACCGTGAGAACAAGTAAAAAAATTAATCAAAATCAAATTTTTTAATACAAGCCTCATTATAATCAAAATACAATATTAATAGATGAATTTTCTTTCCAAATAATTCATCTTTTCTTGCAAAAACACTTTCAAATTAACCTTTTACACATGTGTAAATTGAAGCAGTTTACACATGTATAAACAGTAAATTTACACATGTGTAAAAACAAATTATTTTCGTATACGTTTGAATTTTTACGCGTAAATTGTGTTTTTGAGATTGTATTTTAGTAATAAAGACAAGTGTAAAAAGAAATTTTGAATTTGAATGGTTTTAGATGCCGTTCTCACGGTTCGCACGAAATATAGGTGTTCTTAAATTAACTTTCCCCTATATATATATATATATATATATATATATATATATATATATATATATATATATATATATATATATATATATATATATATATATATATATATATATATATAGGGGAGGGTTATCTTGAGAACGCTAAATATTGTGAGAACCGTGAGAACAAGTACAAAAATCAATCAAATCAATTTTTTTTAATACAAATCCCATTATAATCAAAATACAACATTAATAAATGAATTTTCTTTCCAAATAAGTCATCTTTTCTTGCAAAAACACTTTTAAATTAACTTTTTACACATGTGTAAATGAAACAGTTTACACATGTATAAACAGCCAATTTACACATGTGTAAAACAAATTATTTTCGTATACGTTTGAATTTTTACGCGTAATTTGTGTTTTTGAGATGGAATTTTAGTAATAAAGACAAGTGTAAAAAGAAATTTGGAATTTGAATGGTTTTAGATGCCGTTCTCACGGTTCGCACGAAATATAGGTGTTCTCAAATTAACTTTCCCCTATATATATATATATATATATATATATATATATATATATAGGGGGAGGATAAATTGAAAACCCACTCGAGTTAAGAAAACTAAGAAAACCCTTGTAAAAACCATCTAAAATTTTGTAATTTTTTTTGAAAAAAATACACAATGTAACATACATGTTTTTAAGCGTTTTGGGCCAAAAAAATAAAAAAAAGCGCCGAACGAATATTTTTAAAAAAAATAAACAACGCAAACTTTGTAACAGCGCTGTTAACATATGTTTTCTGCCTTTTAACATATGTTACAGCGCTGTTAACATATGTTTTCTGCCTTTTAACATATGTTAACATCGCTGTTACAAAGTTTGCGTTGTTTATTTTTTTTTAAAATATCCTATCGGCGCTTTTTTTATTTTTTTTGCCCAAAACGCTTTAATACATGTATGTTACCTTGTGTATTTTTTTCAAAAAAAATTACAAAATTTTAGATGGTTTTTACAAGGGTTTTCTTAGTTTTCTTAACTCAAGGGGGTTTTCAGTTTATAATTTCCCTATATATATATATATATATATATATATATATATATATATATGTGATCTATGACAATTGAAATAATATGTAAAGACTTATAGCTAAAATGAATAATAATGGTATTATATCAAGTGTTAATTGGTAAAGAGTCTTGTAAATTACACCTTTTGATCCGATGAATGTCTACAAGTTAATATCAAATCACCTAACTTTCTCATTCGTGTCAAAACTAATTTCATTTGCTGACTATCCTAAGTAAAATATATTGTTTTTAATACAATATATAATATGCATTGTTTTGAATATATAATAAAAGTAACGAGTAAATCACCCATGAACATCTTTTTTATATATTTTAACTATATATATATATATATATATATATATATTGTTTATGTTTATTAGGCAAATATTTCGAAACAAATACATTAGAAACATATAACTAATCAACTTAAGAACTCACACATTGTGACGGGGCGTTAAACTCAAATGAAAGTTTATTTATTATTACACCATTTTCCTGTAGGTGTTCCGACCTATGTTTTGTTTCTTACATAATTAAACTTTTAAGTACTGCCATTTCCTCTTATGGTGGAGTGACACTCTCTTTGATTTCTTTATAGGAGGTGGGGAGTTCGACTTCTACCGGCAGCAGAATACTGCTGGTGGGCCGGGTTTTACCAATTCTCTACTGTCGTGCCTTCGGACGGGTGGGGGTTGGGTTTTCCCCAATTTCGGAAACTACATGGGCGGGCCTTGACTACCTAGCTGCTCCGGGGACGCTAAGGGTCGAGGGGGCCTGTCCATAGTGTGGGGACTCCCCTGGGTAGTCAGACAGAAATGTTAGTTGGTCATTAAAAAAAACAAGCTTTTAAGTATTGATGATAGTTGCTAATTCTTATTGATGAAATTTCATTTTACAGAATAAACCTAAACTACCTCATATGTAGCTCAAGTGGTAGGAGACCGGCCTTTCCTTTGGAGAGGTGCAGGTTCGATCCCCACGAGTTGCATTTGTGGGACAAAGGCAATGATGGTGATGTGTCTTGACCCGCAGTTGGCGTGGCGGGTCCGGACCTGATCCTGAGTCACCCCCAGTTTAATCCGACCGTTACTCTAGCGATTCAGTTCGTGTGGAGGCAACATGGTTTCCGGGCGGACGTCATAAGACCAAGTCTGATACTCCGAGGACGCGGGCCCGGTTCAGACAACGTAAGTTCCGAGGGACAGAGCTTGGTCTGGGCTGCTGTCGTGGCAGTGCGAAATCAATCGTCTGCTGTTGTAATTAGCCGTCCAAAAAAAAAGTATTGATGATAGTTAAAACACCATATATTGAACGACTAATTTTCTTTCCCATTTTTTCACCCTTTTTTTCCCATCCCCTTTAAATACACCCCATTAAATGCTTCCCACTAGGTTTGAACCTGAGTTTTTTCTCCGAACACCATTTGATGTTACTAGGGATGAGCTCAGGACGGTATCGGTACCAACCGATACCGATCCCGAAAACTCCCAAAAGTCATACCAATACTGAAAACATATGGTACGGTATCGGTACCGGTATGGTATCGGTATACCGATCCCATACCGATACCGATAATACCGAAACCAAAAACCTCTAAATGAGGGTACCGATACCGATACCGAACACCCTCGGTTCGGTATCGGTCCGATACGAAATCAGGATTAAGACGGGACGGAATGGTATACGACGCTACATGCGTATCCTAGATATTACTATTTGGCTATGACCCAAGTGGCCTTAAAAAAAAGTTTTTGCTCAGACAGTCCATTCACATTCTTGGTTTGAATTTAAGAAATATTGAAAATAAAAAATGTATGCTTTTAAAAAAATAACTATTTTCTGATATGAGTGGATAAAAATAGATGGCTGACAATTCATCTCCCTAACTAAATAACGACCTTAAAATTGATGGTGCAGGATGATGTGTGGTTATTGGTGTATGAGGAGAGTTAGAAGTAGGGCCTTTTGGCCCCTTTCTTAACAAGTTGATGCTTAATATAATTCATCACAGTTTTTTCTTTCTTCTTTATTTATCATATACTTATTTATCATATACTGGTTTTTCTATTTACCTACAATTTTTTTTAATGCATAAGAATATTCTAATTATTACAAGTCGTGTGTCTACAAAAGAACGTTATTTTATATGATGAAAGTGAAAAGACTCTTTCTCATTAATACAAAGAATTAAATATCACTCATTAAAACAAACATAAAAACTGTTAAAAAAAACAAACATAAAATAAAAATAACAATTTTATTCATACTGTTCAAGAAAAAGTGGTTTGATTGAGGCCACCGAGAGCCTACCTGGCCATTTGTTGTTCAGAATTTATAGTTTCATTTATGTAATTTTTCTAGTTGTTTCAAAGTAAGACTAGCCACTTATACTAAACATTATTGTCTATTTTATCAAGAGAGGCTTGAAGATTTGTTTTTGGTTATCCGCATGAAAATTTTTCAAAGGTTAACCGTCATGCGGTGCTTGCCTCCCAAAAGGTAGTAGTGGTGTGAAAGAGCGTCCTTGGACTAGACAGGGATATTGGCTCTTGAGTGCAAAGGAAGAAGGGAGATTGATGATTACATTCACTTGAGCACACTTCATTGTGAAGGTCACCTTGAGTCCATGACCATTAGACTCAAAGCGATGTGAGATTTCTTAATTGACTCATTAACATTTATTTATAGAAATATTTTTTTGTATGATTTATTTAGTTTCATTTATGTGATTAAACTATTTACTTTTTTTTATAATTTTTATAACAAGTTTTTACATAATCTGTTGGTGCGATCTAGTTATTTTATTATCACTTATTCAATATCATAAGTTATTTGAACGAAATTGACACCGAAACTCGGTTATTTATATTCAATTCAGAAATTCCAAACCCAGTTCAATTTAAATAACCAAAATAAGCATTGTATATACAAATATTTAATAAAATTTATAGCAAGACCATGTGTAAGGAAATAACGCTTGCTTGTGAAGGAAAGTGAAGAAGCTTGAACGGGGGAATCTTTAAATCGCCTGCCTAACGAGTGTTAGGGAAGAATGACGGGCTCCATGGAAATAATCAATTCACATGCTTTGTTGTTAGTGAAAATACGTAAAATCATTACACGTAAAGGTAGAAACGTTAGGCCATAGGATGCCATCACTATCCTAGCCACCATCACTACTCTTTACGTCCCCGTCACATCACTCCACCCTCCATCAATACCCTCCATCACCAACCTAGAGGTGTGGTCATTATCCTCCACTACCCTTCACAAAGTGGCGAAGCTGGAATAAAACTTCCGGTGAACAAGACTTAATACGTATAAAATTTTCAGGCGAAATACTAGTGAGTTTACAGTAACAAGCAAAAAAAATAGGGGGCTGGGGGCGTCGTTCCCGTGAACTATTAAATATGTAGGGTCTATGTTTTAAAAAGCGCGCTTGAGGCGCGCTTAAGCGCAAAGCGCACCTAGGCGCAAATCCATGCGCCTTATGTAACCCTAGGCGAGCAGTGTACGAAAAGCGCAAAAAGCGCACAAAGCGCAAGAAAAAAAAAGCGAGAAAAGCGCGCTTTTTGGCGCTTTTTGTACACATGTTGTTTTTGTGCTTAAAAGTGTTATACATGTAGCTAAAAAGGTTGTACATTTTAGTTAAATCATATATATACCTTATTTGCGTCTATATTTTGAGTAAATAATGCTAAAAACCTATAGCATATATAAAAAAATTATATAATTGTCTTGCGCTTCGCGTACGAAAAGCCCACCGCTTTTGCGATTTGCGCTTTGCGCCTCGGTTTTAGACCTCGTCGCTTTTGTGCGTTTCGCGCTTTTTAAAACCAAGTGTAGGGTAACATTTTTAAGAAAAAAATGTTACCCTCACGAAACATTTTAAAAAAAAATGGTCCGTGACCATTGTGAGCTCCCTCACGATCATCACGCGCGAGAGAGAGAAGGGAACACATCCCTCTCACCATTTTAGCCGATGTAGCTTTGAAAACAAGTAAACCCATTAATACGTCTTAACCATAAATGAGTTAAAAACATAACCATAAATCACTTACAAACATAGTACACAATTATTAGACGGGTCCGGTTATTTGCACAACTAGGGTTTTTATTTGCACAACCCCTCCACGGGTCGTCGAGGCCTGGACAGCCCGTGGAGGGCCAAAAAGGCAAAAGGACGGGCTGTCGAGGCCCAGACGGCCCGTCTAAAGGCAAAAGGACGGGCTGTCCAGGCCCAGAC